>LUCM01007595.1:0-124409 GCA_008360955.1 Fasciolopsis buskii
CATTGTACTCGCATATTTATGGTCGCGTGAGGGCATACAGTCAACAATTATGTTCATTAGAAACGACTAGTGGCGTTCGACAAGGGTGTCCCATCTCTCCATTCTTGTTCAACTTTGTCATGGACGAGGTGATGGAAGATGCTTTCGGAGGTCTCCGGGATGTAGGAGTGGAACTGGGAAGTGGAAGAAAGCTATGCGACCTAGATTGCGCAGACGACGTCGTGTGCCTGTTCGAGTCTGCGGACCATGCACAACGGGCACTAGATAGACTGTCGAGATCGGCTGCTCGGGAGATGGTGCTTTGTTTCACCTTGTAGGGTCAAAGCTTCCTGATTTGAAATGACAACCGTCAGAGACTCTTTACACAGGTAGAAATATGAGAAGTCCACTTCAGATTTTTATCAATGGTAACTCCTAGATATTTTAGAGAATCAACCCTGGTAAGTGTTGCTGAGTTGTTGAAAGGCAGTTCAAATGAATTGGCTGACCAAGAGAAAGAACAGACATTCGGAACATTTAGATGTGTTGAGATTGAAAGCAGCTCGTGCAAAGAAATCGTAAACAGAAGATCGGTTATCGGGAAAATTTTGAAAATCAGATGACAGTGGGCGCCAGTTCATAAGTCGCTGATATAAGTAGTGAAAAGAAACGGTGAGAGAACAGCACCCTTTAGCACTCCTGCGTTGTTAATCAACGGTTTCGAAACTTTACCGTCCATTCATATGCACTGGGTTCGGTTACTAAAGTAATCAGACAGCCATGCTAATAAAGAGCTAGGACAACCAAATGTTTTCAGTTTGCAAGGTAGAAGAGACGGTGGGACCGAATCAAATACCGACGAATATTCTAGAATGCCGCGGCGAACGGATTTCATTGCTGCATTTAAGGACCTGTTAGGTTTATGGGCAAACTAAAAAGGGTTACCGGGAGGATATATAGCAGGACACAGGAGCTTAAGTATAGCACGCTCCGTCAGTTTAAGACTAATTCCTGTGGTAATATTAGTGGTTTGAGCGCCTCTTCTCTACAAAAGCGTGTAACTGTGGTATCATCACCCTGTCCAAATATGACCGGGCTATAAGTGGAAGGACGAATGAAGGCTCGACTGATGCTGTTGACATCCACGGAAGTTTTCGCATGTTTCTTCTTCTTCCCACACAACAGTCGAATACCTGGCCATAGGAGTCGATTGTTTTTACCACTCAAGAGTTGGATGGCGAACGTCATGTCGATGCTTTGGATTTCTTTTCTTAGGATAAAAATGTGCTGCATGCCTAAGTCATTACGGGATTTGTAGAAGTGCTCCTTCCATCGTCTTAGAGATTGCAGTTTCTGGTTGGAGATACGGCTACTTGAGACGAATGGTGTTTCTGAGGGACAGCAAATACCAAAGATTGCGTTGGACGTCTCTGTGAAAGGTTTGACGTTGTCATTGAGCAGGATTTCAAAAGAGGAACAGGTAGACCCGATCGGAAGGGATTTCTGAAGAAGAATAAGGTTGTTGTGTGAAAGATTACGGAGGCGAACTTGGATTTGATTTGTTTGTCCGAAGGAATGGAATGCTGACCTAGAGTATATCTAGGGCCCTAACAGAGGCAGACAATGATCACTAACTGATATGGTAGCACGCAGTTTCACGGCAAATAAATCGGGGTGGTTAATAATAACTATCTAAAATGGAACAGCCTCTGTTGGGAGAAACAGAGAGATCAGTCAAATTGAAAACAGTCAGTGGTAAGGTAGATGCAAGATTAAAACCACCTACAATAATGTGCAGATTATCCTCAAGAAGAGGAACAATGAACACTAGGAAAGAGCCGAAAAAAGATATGATATTTTGTTGTGAGCTAAAGAAGGCAATGTATAAATTGGTTATTATAGTTTTGTTATGACGAGAAAACCTAGGATGAAACTGTGTCACGAGACAGTCAGTTCCGTCGAGCGAGTACATATAAACAACTTCGGACTTGCTAGAGCAGAGGGAGTTTATGTATGTAGCCTCACCGCCTCCAGTCTTCTTCTTTTTCGAGACTCTGTCCTGCCGATGGAGTCTGAAGCCGTCGATCGACACGAGTGAATCAGCGCTATCCGAGTTCAGTCACGATTTCTTGTTTGCAGATGACACACGTGTGAACATGGATCGGTGGTTGAAGTGTGAGGGATAGATCCGATGTTTTTGTAAACAGAGAGCGTATTATTGGTATTCAGCAATGCCGGAAAAGACATCTTGGTCGGAGAGGTCCATTTCAGAGCTGGCTGCCAGCCAGCATGAATGCTTTTTCCGAATGGATTAGATCTTTAAGGTACAGTCTAGGGTGAGCCTATCACGTTTGTAAATAGCAACAATTCTGGTCGGTCGTAGCAGCGAACGAAAACCATAATGGAACCAAAAGTCCCGCAAGAAGACAACAAATTAATAGTGACAGAATTGTAGCGCAGCTCACAACTGGCGCGCGCTCGTTGTAAAGGGACCATGGCCATCAGAGGGCTATCAAATGAGGAAGGTGACCGGTGGTGGAAAAATTCGAACCCACGACATTCACATCGAAACGCTGCGACTTTATCCGGTTGATCACAACCGCATTCGGAAGCCTCAACGGAACCGCACACGAATGACTGCTGACTGGGCTCCAGTCCAACTGTGCACGGTCATCTCTCGTGCTTAGAGTGATCTCGATGCCACCAAAACTAATAGTGCTCGAAGCCGGGTCACCCAATAGGCGAAGAATGAAGCTAGAGAAAGAGGTTGCATTCGGACTACGAGGAGTAATTATAGAAATGGGGCTTTCCGTACGGGTTTCAAGGACGCAAAATATATCTATTTTAAGGGTTTCGAAAAATTCTCCTATCTGGTTTAGTGTGCGAACATTGAGAATTCCTAACTGAAGAAAACATTTAGCCCGAAGCATTAAGTCCCATATAGCTTTTGCCCTCCCATCAGGTAAATCTACCAAGTCGGGATCATTCATGGTATCCCTCATGGGTCCTAGATCGGAATAACGAAGACTGACTAACTTCCCTGTAGAAAGGGCTCTGCAAACGGTGGGACAAACGATAATTTGTGGCTGCCCATATCTCAGAAGAGGTTTTCGTTAAGAACGCTTGCTTACTTACTTTAACTGACTCCTCGAGGAGGACAAGCCTTCTTCATAAATGTCTCTGATCGCAACTGCCCACGATTGATGGTTACGAATGTATTCCTGGTAGATATTGACCTAGTTCAGTTTCCACTGGCGAATGCGGTGGCCCATACGTGCGAAGATCAAGTTGATTGATGTTTTCGAAAACGGTATCTATCCAAGAGGCTGAATAGAACTTTATCTACTTGAGTCTTTTTCTCCACTGGTCTTATCAACTGTTTTTCCACCTCGAATCAATGTGCAGCCTCAAGGGTCATGAGGCCCCCAAGTCGTCACCGCATCAAGGTGCAGCCTTGTTTTGAATACTGGTATTCGAAGATTGCTGTTGTTTGAATGCATATATCCTTGGTGTATTGATACACTATAGCTAGAGAATTTCGGTAGCAGTTCTGTAATGCAATCTTTAATATTGGATGCTCGACCGTTAGAAGATAAATTGAATCTGAATGATTTAGGTGGTTGGGACGTGCCTCACAGCTCGACTTTCCCGCTGTACGCTGCCCTTCAGGTCAGGGAGTGGTTTGAAGACGAGTCAAGTGGTTTCGGTGTGGTGTAACGTAACGGTATAAAATCCTTACCAGTGGATTTTCGGGAGTAAGTTAATACCGTGACGATATTTGGAGACTCCAGGAAATGTGACTTAGTGCTGCACTTGTTAGACTTCTTTCATTTAGAATATTTTTACTTCTCTGTAAGGATTGCTTTATTCAACCTGAGGGGTGGATTTTTCAGAATAGAGCTTATTGGTTTACGTATTGTTCATTACGTACTTCGATGTGGGACACTTTTGACATCCATATTCCTGTGGTGGCATTATTACAGACTGGAAGATAAACCCTTGCCAAGATAAGGCTGTTCCATGATTATCTTTCATCGATCAAGGATTAAACCGGTATCGTGCACTTCAGGAATGATTGACAATGAGTATGCAGTTGTTCAGGAGGGAAGCAACCTGGTTTTTGTTATCTTATGATTTTTCTCTCACCATTGTTTGGTGATGTGACGTTGCAACCAAAATCAGAGCATGCTAGCGCACGACCAATTGTCGTAACTCCTGATCTGAACTGGCTTGCTAAGTACACGTGACGGGTTGGTGAAGCTAAACGTATTACAGCGAATCAACGTGATACTTCTCGAGGATAATCAGACGAAGCGTATGTCTGAGTTCATTTTCTTGGTTGAGTTAACATTTCGGATTTCACACTGGGGTGAATTCAGTTAGTGCAAAAAGAAATCGGTAGAACTGACTTGATTAGCAGTACATGGTTCCACAAGTCTTTAGCGTGCAACGGGCCGTTATTTTTCTTTACTCTGGATGGTTCTTTCCTCACTCAACTTTTTGAACGGAACACTAAACAACTACGAGATACATAGAATTCACGGACGAATTTGGATGTTGTTCCTCCTTCGGCTGTGCCGAACTTAGTGCGCATGCCTCTGATGACAACTCCGGTCCATCATAATAACACGGAGAGATTTCGTCTACTCATGAGTAACAAGTGGAGAAATGCTCAACCTCGCATCCCGTTATTTTCTGTGTAGAGTCGTTTCCTATGCGTGGTGATAAGACTACTGATGTTGACCATGGAACCAATTATAAGCAGCCATCTTTTTGTTATCCTCCATCAGAATATATCCGGATTACTATGAGGAAATCGCCCATCCAATTAGCTTGGCGGATATTAAAAAGAAGCTCAAGGTAAGCTTCCCTATTCAAATTAGAATTGTAATGATTCCGTTTTTCGTTCAAGCAAAATGAATATCCGACATTGAATTCCATTTTGGCCGATTTGGACCAAGTCTTCAAAAATGCGCAGCAGTATAATGTTGAAGAAAGCCTGATTCATCGAGACTCTCTTATTCTCCAACAAGTTGCACGCCGTCGCTATCACGAAATGCTTGGGTTCCAGACCACAGTACGTTTGAATCGTTCTTTTTCGGTTATATTTTTTAAGTTTTGATTGAACTGCATAATGTATGATTTACTTGCCGGTCAGTATGTCTCTACTACCAAGCAAATCTTAGTGTAATATATTCCTAGTTCAATAACCATTGAATCATTGGCGATTAGTTTTTAAAGGTCGTATGGCTTAGTGGTCATACGTCAGGATTGCTGTTATTGCTTTGGTAGATGCGGCCAAATTCGGTCCCTTGACCCGCGGTGGTCAATTGGCTTAGGCTTCTGGTACTTCGATGCTAAGAGGCTCAAATCCCAGCTGTGCCTGTGGTAGGTAGTAATTCTCTGTGGCCTTGATCGTTGCTACACCTGCCCTATCACGACCTTATGCATTTCAGTGCCACTTTAATTTTCTGTCATGGGGCCCGATTTCCGCCATCCTCCAGTTTTCCCTAGGAGCTATAAGGTCTGCCCTCTTTCATAGCGCACACGTTTCGAGCATGATATAAGGAGTTTTTCTGCGTACATGACAATTGTACCAGAAATTCACAGTGGACCTTGGTTGTAGTTCGGGTTGATGGTTCTCACAAAGTCTTGTTCATTGAGTTTTGCGTTTAGATCGTTACGCTGCGCAGCTGATCCGTTGGAATTTCATGCCCTTCCGCATAACTCCAGGTCTCAAGATCATACTTAGTGATCTCCCAGCGCGGTAGACCATGGCGGATATCGGACATGGTCCTTTCATTCTAGTAATACGTCATCCGTCACAACGAGACTGCACTTTTTATCACAAATTTATTTGCGGCATAAGAGATCAACTCCATAGTTGAGCGAGACTGTGTGTAAAATCAGTTTATTGACTCTACTTTTGAGAGGAAAAATATTGTAATAAGCAGGAGGAGAGAGAGAGAGGAATGGTGTTCCACACTTTCGTAGTTCTGAGCAAAAGGTTCTCCTCAGTAGTATATTTCGCATACGGATGAGTGAACAAAATTTGCCCGGAAGATTAGCCTTGCCTGACCGACGAAAATCTTCCTACGAATCACCATGTGATTCTTAAATGGAGTGGAAAACGACCGGCTAAAGACCCAGCCTGTTCTTCGCTAGTTTGCCCTTCGGGAATGTTTTCGGATCTGCGCAGATTAGAGGGCTCAAGCAGCTTTGACGCTGTCTGAATTAGGCTAATACCTTTATGGTTAGCGCGGTCACTGCTCGAGTCCTAAAATGGGAATAACTTTCTGTTCTGTGAGAAAGGAACTCGCTCACAGGACCGAACTTGAGGGCAAAAATCAGGAGTTCCGTCGCAAATTACATTCCAACATTTTTAATGAGAGTTGGGGAAGCCCATGTGAGCCCGGTGCGTATTCCATTGTGGATCTGTGCCTCCGAAGGCTGTTCTATCAAAGCAAATCATGAAGCACGTGCCGGGACTGCTATGGCTGATGTTCAAAGCCAGTTAAATTTTGCTTTGAATTGCTTTTTCCGGCTTGAGAGTTGTAATTTTTGGTTTTGAATGGACGAAACCCCTATGGGAGACTCGAATGAGATGAAACAGCCTGCCGGAGATTCTCGTGGATGTATTGTTTCTTCTTCGATGTTCTCCCTGACCACTAGACTCCCTGTTCCCTGCGGAAACGTACGTTGAGTTCATTTCTTTTTACAAGGCGTGCTTGCTACCGTCCGGGCTGGACTATCCTCATTCTTTTTTTCTGAGGTAGCAGCCAAAACCGGGGTACCTTGGCGCAAGTTTCATAGGTGAAAAGCCGAACTGAACTGAACTAAACTGGATTTGGTGCTCGGACGTTAGTTCTGTGTGTTACTTGATGTCTTTTGGGTTTCATCCTAAGATGATGATGCACATCATAGAATGCTGACGATTATGTTTCACTGCACGTCGGTGTGTGAATTTGCCGGTTAAATAATGAATGTAAAAACTCTTTTGATTTATGCGTATTCATTACGATAGTGAAGAAATCTGTTTTTTTACTCATCGGTTTCTAATCATGAAGATGATGATTATGCCCATTTCCAGCCAACGAAGAGGTTGCCACCAGTGTCAACTGATGGCTCTATAGTTGTTTCTCCGGAACAAGGGGATGGTTTAATCTCTAGCTCCACCGGCGATAATACTCCTTTCCGAAAATTCGGACGCAAAACACTAACAGCGGAGGAGGCCAAAGCCAAACGGTTGCGTAACCTTTTCAATACAGTGTACAATTACGTGGCGGTGAGTAAGCTATCTTGTTCTCATTTTACTCGTTGTGGCCTTCTGTTCACTCTTTTTAAACCTCTGTTTAGTTTACTACCCCAGTTCGAATTGCTTATGATATTCATTGTGGATCGCAACCTGAGCATCAAAATCCGTACCATTCTTCCCGTTTTTCCATTGCATTCCAGGAGGATGGGCATCGTCCTCGAGACGTGTTCATTAGTTTGCCCTCAAAAGAGGAATATCCCGACTACTATCAAATTATTCCGGAACCTATTGATCTCACTATGATCAAGCGGAAAATGGATGAAAATCATGTAAGCATTGTCGCTCTTTTTCTCATTCTTCCTGTTACCAACTGCAATGGGCTGATTTTCGGCTTCTCTTACTTCTTCATGCCAGTATTCCGCTCATCAAGAGATGGTTTCAGATTTGCGTCTCATGTTCAACAATGCACGGCACTACAACGAAGAAGGCTCCGGGGTATACAACGATGCCTTGATTCTGGAAAATGTTGTTAAACGACGACTAAAAAGTCTAGGTCCTTACCAAGGTAACCCAAACAGACCACAAAAACCGAACCGATTGTCTTCTGTGCCAAAGTAAGTCCTCCCTGACAACTTCCATCTGTATGATTTCGTGCTTTTTTGCTTCAGTTTCATCCTCTTATTTATATGTTTATACGATTGTTGTGAAGGCATTTTGCTTTCAACAGGTTTCCGAGTCGTTCACGATTCCGTCGGTGAGTTTTTTCCGAATACCTCGCCGGTATGCAGAGGAGCAAGCGTATCAGTAAAATAGACGTGTTGTCAATTAACTTATTAACCGTTTGTATATGATATTGCAGTGTTGTTTTGCGCTTCAGTATGCTCATCTAACAGTTCAGATCCAACTGCTTTGTCTATTGCGCATCAGCGATACTCATTGGAAATCTTCGATGCTCTGTCTCATCCCAACAAACCGCTTTTTTACTCATTTATGTTTATTTTTGTTTGCGGATGTGGTTATCCTCTTTGACGCGGTTGTCTTCATTGTATGCTTGGCGCGTGAATGTTGTGGTACAGGATTCAACCCATCGGTTCTGAACTTTGTTGCGGTAATTAAGAGAATTAATGATTATGACAGACTTGGTGTGATGTGGAGTCATGAATTCTCGCTAGGTTAGGGGTGATAACAGGCTACAACCAAGATTGGCCATTGACTTGTTATCGGAAAGGAAGGAGGCATTGTCAGCCAAGAAGCACTGAAGGAGCCCAGTCAACTGTTAGAGTGCGCTAGTTGGACTTAAGAGCGTACGAGAATCTTTTGGGCGTATTACTCTGTTAGAACTGTATATGCTCTCGCTGTTGATGTGAAGATTACTATATGCCACCCTGCTTCAGTGTGATAATGCTGCCGTTTGTGGTTCATACTGTCTGTTCTATGGGATTAAGATCATGCAGTATTCAGCTGAATAAAGGATCTGAATCCAACCGTGTTTGACAATTTCACGGTTTGTTGATCAAGAACTAGGTCAATAGCTGCCATTGGTTGAAAATAAGTTAGTTTTGATCAGGAAACAGTAACAGGTCGTGCAAAAGGTAAGTTGAGAATACGTATGAAGGCTCGCAAGCAAACTGAGACGTCGCGGCTGATTTTCACTGGTGACTGTAAAAGCCGGTTCTATATTTTTAACATTCCTTTTTCATATTTTTACCCTAATTGGCATATATACGCAGTGCAGCTTCGCTTTAAAGTTTGGTATTCCACATTTTGCCACGCATTTGGTCGTTCTGGTCTGCTGTAATTTCGCTAGAAAAATACAAGCACGCAGGTTTGCGAGGGAATGACTAGTTATTATACTCCTATTGCCTACAGTAGTTTACCATGTTGTTCGTTTATAAGCCCGCTCAGAGTTCCTTCACGGCCACCGTTTCTATATTAGTTCGCATTACCATCTTGCGGCATGACGACGATCATGCTTCCTAACTGACAATAAAAGCAACAAGGACTGACGTTGATAAAGCTCTTTTGGTCGTTAATTTGTTTGTATACGAATAGTATCGGTAGCCTATCTCCACAAAATCGTAGATGAAATTTCAATTTTCTTCCATTTCATAGTCGGCAAGTCGGTGCGGATGGTCAGGCTTTACCGTCTAGTTTAATTATTGGATCATCAAACGCATCCTCCGGACAGCATCCGTCCTTGTCGGCTCAACCGGGTATGCCACTGGTACAGCGTGTGATTCTGGAGCTATTTCAAACTGTACGTGAATATCAAGTCGGTGGACGTCAGCTGTCTAACCCGTTCATGCGATTGCCTACACGGACTGAACTGCCCACATACTACGAGTTTATCAAAAAGCCCGTCGAGCTGGCAGTTGTTGCCAAACAAGTTGTCCAATCACGTTACACTGATTTCGAAGAATTTTGTGCCGATTTATTTTTGATGTTTGACAACGCATGTCGTTTTAATGAACCGGATTCCCAAATTTACTCAGTGAGTTAGCAGATCTCTGCATTCCGATGCCTGGTCATGGATCATTTTCATTCCCATGGCTTTACCTCGAAGTTCGGTTTCTTTCCCCTAAATGCCTGTGTCCTATTTCATTGCAAGGATCTAACCCATAGGCTTGGTATTTTGTACAGTTAGAGATGAAAGCACTAAGGCTCGCAACATGGAAAACGACCATAACAGACCAGTAGGATCAGGTGTGATAGGAAGTCGGTAGATGACGGATTGTTGTCTGCGGAATTTCTGTTTAGAAATGGTCTTAGGATGCATAGCTTCACATCATGATCATCATCGTTCTGCGTTAATCAGCAGAGCAAGCCCCACTGACCGCTGCCTTTTAATCAAGGTCTATAAGAAGCGTGAATATCCAACGGAAACAGGGAGTGGACTTAAACCTGTGGGAAAAGATAAGAATGCTCCACTAGCCAACACACGGAACACAGTCTAACCGTACAGACGTACTTTTTCAATCATTCTAATTCAATAAGAAATGACAACACGATCGCCACTGTTCGCAGTTCATCGCCATATCCTCCAATGTCTTTACCCAACTAATTGACGGCTCTACCGGACCCCAACCACGAAGACCTGAGACAACTGCTTTACCTAACTTGGCTGTGCATTTTCTCATCTCGCATTGGCACGTCATCTATTGGCCTCCACGTGGCTTCTTCCATTCCTCGGGAGGAACCTAAAATGGGGCACGGTAAGGTAGACTAGTGTTCGTCATACGCAACACGTGACCCAACCNGACCGATGCAGTATGGAATTATTTGTAGGCGTGTAACTCATGGGGATTGATGGACGGGTACTACTAGGGAGTCCAGCCGCTAAGCAGAAGAACGATTAGGGTTCTCAACCAAAGCCTTTGGTTCTGACAAGAACCTGACCGCAAGGCAGCAGGGAATAGCTGAGTGGGAGCCCATCTACTTGGATCAATTATTCTTTCACTCGTTTTTCCGACTGAGCTGCTAACTCAGATTAACCTCCGACTTGGATGACCAGGAGACTACTTCCTCAAGCCTCTACACATTGATCTTCCAGGTATGATTGGATCTTCGGCTTGAGATAAGCCGTCCGTATAGCTCGTTGGATCATGGAGGCACGCAAGCCGTCACACCACGTCAAGGTGTATTCTCGTTGTGTCAGGGAAGTTTAGGAAACCGGTGTGAAACTCCACTCCTCACAATCGCCTTTGAGATTAGGAAACTCCGAGTTGTCTTGTAAACATAAGTTTATATTCTGTCCCTTAATTGAGTCCTCAAAGGAATGCGGATTGTGTTGGAAAATATCTGATTACAAATGGCCCTATTCCGTTTGGTTGGTTTTATGGCCTAGTGCATACAAGTAGCCTGAAAGAATACTGACCTATGATTATCACGCTTTTTTTCTGTCTACAGGACTCACTCATTCTCCATAGGGTGTGTCTAGCCAAGCGCGCAATGCTTTTGAATTCTTTTGCCGTGCATTTGGCTCTGCCACCATGCATACCGTCTGATATCAACACAGGCATACGACGCCTGTTAACCAATCTACACAATGCTATGCTTACTGCTTGCGATTCTGACGGCCGTGGTCTTGTGGATTCACTAATCGCAGGGGACGGAACTGAGGCGATGCTCACTTCGGTTACTGCTGCCCGTTTGGCTGCTCTCCATCGCGCCGTGGCTGCCGGAGCTTATCGTCGTTTAGATCGTCTGCAAGCCGATTGGTTGGGCATTTTGAAGCGTGCGCGAATTGGTGAAGGCGATGCGCAACCTTCGGGTGTTCAGAATCCACTGCCTACTGTACAGCAGCGTTTAGATGCTGCGGAATTGGCTCGCCGGTGGGTCCGGTTAAGAGACGAGTTATGTCATCGACCGACACGACCTTCGCAAACGAACAATCCATTTTTACTATCGAATGCTTCCAGTGATTCGGGACCAGCCTTACCTACTCACTTAGCTCTTTTGAGTCCCGCTATGAACTATACGGCTGCATCATTGGACAAAGAACTTGCGGAGGAGGATGAACAGCATAAGTTGACTTTACATGGCGATGAACACTTTGAAGGTCAACCGCCACAGTTGGAGGACGGAGATCTCGAGATTCCAGTAAGTAACTTTTCTACATCCCAATTGCTCTACTTATCTGTGGATATTTTGATCTGCAAGAAGTGAAGCATAGTAGAGGATCCGTTTCACGTTCGGAGGGCAATGCTAGTAAGACTTGAGAAAGCTATTCACTTCGAAAACAACTTTCTCTTGCATTCATAGGGGGAATGTTGCATGACCTAAGATGAACGAGAAGGAATGTCTTCCAAAACTTGACATTTCAAGTGACAGAAGTTGTAATCAGATCCCTCGGGCTAAATATATTGGGAGTCGTTGACACTTGAGAAGATAATCAGCGAGGGGAGCAGGGTGATATAGGGTCTGCCAAGGCTCGTATAGCTGAACGACGATTGTTTTGTGAACCTGTCCAACAGGACTATCAATGAGGTACAGTCAAAGAATAGAAGGAAGCTTTACTCCAAACGTCGCGATTGCACTGTTATACGGAACAATTCTTAGCTTTGTACGATAAAAGGCGGACAATAGTAAAGAAATGTCTGGTTCGCAATTTTTGGTTCGATTGAAAAGAAAATTGCTGGAGGAACCACCCACGAACGGGAAGTTAGTCACAGTTCGAATGGGTAGAAAAAAGTGGCATAGAAGACTCAGGCAGGCTTAAGATCATTAGGATTTACCTGTTTGCAGTTGAGATAAATTTAAAGCCATAATCATGGTAGGCACCAAAAATACGATGAGCAGTGGTTTCTGTAGAACAGTGGTAGATGGTATACACAATGACGGAGGGCGTTAGGCTGAACCGAGGTAGTTTGGATGCCGGTAAAATATATTTTCTTTAAATCGAATATCAGTGAATGTCTTCCAAGTGACTGTTTTCACCAATGGACCGCCTGTTAATGGGTATGGTGATCGTAAGGATGCGTTAGTAACTTCAACCCAGGGCTTGACAGCATGAGGCAAATGCCTCATTTAGTACAAAGAATTTACTTCGCTCATCGGTGGTAGAATTGGTTGCTACTTTGGGCGGTTAGTTTCTTTTCTTATGGAAGTATAATTCTTATGCTGCCGCGCAATTTATTCCTGTCATCAGTATGACGGAGTATCGTTCCCCGTCTGTTTCCCGGCATTTCGTAATGTGGATGATCATTTTATTTGTATCTTATGCTAAACCAATAATATTTCCAGATAGTTTGCCCCTAAAGTCGTCGTCACTTATAAGAGCTTTTCTATTACTGCTCAGTGTATTCTCTGGGACGGCGTTAAAAGCAACCAGGAGTATGCTCCGTTACAGAAGAATGTGCATGGGATGTCTGTGGAAATCCAAGTGAAATCAGAATTCAATGACAATCGTGCCCTGGGTTTCGTCTTAATATCACTGGAAAAATGTCCATGCATGCAAAACAATAACGTTAACTCTACCCCAGTTGTGTCATGTTTGTTGTCTAAATATGATTTGAAATACTCTTTCGTAAACCAATCTAAAGCCGTGAAAATGGTTTCATGCCGAGGTAATTTAAATGAGTTCAGCATGGCAATACAATAGGAATAGGGATTTTGTTACGTTAAATTGAGTAGAGTAACATTAGTAATCAGTGCATACAAAATAGTCCCTTCCACGTCTTTTGATTGTGACTAGCCAATATCTGCTTTCTTTCCATTCGAGTCAAGTGTATGAAAAACACTTCAACCTAAAAGGAAAAATCCCCCAAGTAGACTGTTTACGTGCTTACCCTGCTCAAGGTTTCACAAATCTTACTTGTGGCTTGGCAGAACAAAATAATTTAATTGTTCACCTTAGTTTTATCCAATCTTATTCCTTCATTGTATTTCGTTTAGCATGTGGAAGTCCGTAATGAAGTATACCGAGTTGGTGATTTTGTCTACATTGAGCCTCTGCGACCAACCGTGACTCAGTGCCACATTGGTCGGGTACTACGTTTGGTTCGCAAGGCTCCTGTGACGGCGTCACTTCCTGCAACAGGGGAAGCTAGAAACGATAATGATGAGAGACAAAAAGAAGCTGCCAATAAAAGCCAGTCAGTCGTAATAGCCCATCTTGCTTGGTACTGGCGTCCCGCTGAAGCAAGACCATCGCGCAGACGAAGGCTGCTCTCCTCGGAGGTTTTCCGGACCGCGTTGACCGAAGCTATTCCGGCACACAAACTGATGGGTCGATGCCTAGTTATGCCCGTTTTTCAGTTTATCCGTTTTCAGGCCAAGGTAAGTAAACTCTATATCCAGCATCTTGAACGCTCCTTTTTAACTTCCTCGATGCTGGTTGTGGACGGACACGAGTCATTTTTGCGGGCCATTTAATTCAGAAATCAATTTGTCAGCCTCATTCCATTAGAGGTAGCCTTTTTCGACGTCATTAACTACAACTTCCATGTTCAGTTATCGTAACGGCTTGTAACGCTCATTGGTAAGGTCAGCTAGGCATTGGGAAAGTCCATCACCGTATGTTGGATGGGAATAGTTACATTCTGTTCGAATTAATTACACTGGAATATACCCGTTCTGCTCCCACCCATCCATTCTATGCCTTACCGTGCAGCATTAGCACTTCATTGGGAGGCACAACATAGCTTCCAGACTGATTTGATGTTGAGGTATGAGAAAGTTGACATCGGCATTGGCCTTAATTGATCTATCTTGACTTGCTTAGGGCTGGTAGCGTGAGGATTGTCGTTGGTTGATATAAAATAGCATGACTCAGAACTACATGCAATACTGCAAATGTTTCATAGCATGCTCAGGAAAATGTCAAATATCATGGGAAAGCTACTGGTGCCGAGCGGTGATAAGTGCAAAACTGACTGTATGATTCTGGGGAAATTTTGCTCATCCTTTCGTGTACAAAAATTCTTGTTTAAAGCTTCATCCGTTATGTATTTGTTGTGTTGCTAGTACCAAACCATACTGGAATAAAACAATCGGGTCATTACGAATTGCAGTGCATTGACAGAAAATAGTAGTTTACTAGATGGGATTCTTCAATATTCTCTTTATCATTTGCTTTTTTATAATCTTGCTTCAGAACATCGAAGAACGAGATGTATACGTATGCGAATCACAGTTTTCCATAAAGACGCAGACATTTGTCAAAATCCGAGTGAGTTATCGCTAATTATCTTCCAATTTATGCTACTAAAATTCCTTTGTGAGCCCATAATTTTTCAAATCTGTTTGTATTTCAGAATTGGAATGCACCAACTCCATTAGGTGTAGAACTAGAACAACGACCAGTACCTTTCGTGCCGACTCGTTTGCCACCAAATGAGCCACTCGAAAATGCGCTGGAACAGGTCGATACTAGTTTATACACGCGGATGAATTTCCCGATTCCTCGGCCTCATCAGGTAATCTTTTTCGCTAATGGTGGTTCAAATCTGAAAAGGTTTGCCAATGCGAATGCCATCTGATTAAGTTGTTTTGGTAGTTAACCAGCAGACCTTAGATGAGTTGTCTCACCACTGTCGTGTTCTCTTGATCTAATTGGTGTAGGGCATACAAAATAGATTACGTCCATGCGCGCTTTCGAACCCTTCCTGCCGTCAGGAACCTTTTACATTCAAGTTTATATCATTTGTCACACCAACCAAACCGTATTGTTATCTTTTATTAACTCCAAGCCCTTGTTCTCACCCGGTAGGCCACAGGCCACAAATGGGTCATCAATGAAATTTGTTCGGCAGTCTTGTATTTTTTGTTTGGATTCAGTACTAAATTTCATCTTCGAAAAGTCATTGTTTTCGGGCTTTTTAAAAAATGCATTCTTTGCGCGTGACTACTGCGAGACAGAGATAACCCATAGCCTGCAAGTCCCACTAGGCTGATGAAAAGATCGTTACCATGACTCAGACTTGAAATGGCGTCGACTCACATAAAGCCCCATTGAGTTAGGTATTATGACAAAACAAATGGCATTGAAATCGCTGTCCATCACCACAAGACTGGCTGCGTTAGATTTTGAATCTTTCATTTTTGATAAGAAAAATGTTTGATCATTCGATAAACATTGGCCTGGCCACCTATTACAATGTTGCCATCTCTTATCCGCGGCTAGGTTCGCCATTTGCTTAGTCTCCTTTCTGATACTATCTAACTAGTCGTTGATCCCCATCCGTTAGACCATGCGCACGTGCCCCATTTAAAAGTTACTCCGATGGCTTTCTTTTTTTGTCTTTTTAACTCAATGATTTAGTAAGTTGAGGTTTGTGATGGCCATAGTGAGCTGAAAATAATTTACAGTTTTCTGCAGTTTACAAGTCAAGAAGCTTATGCAGTGCCCTGTTCAGGACTAATTCCATTTCACAAGATAATTCTCATGTACACTGTTTATGTTCACTGAACAAAAATTGTGCGCATACCTAACGTGAACTAATTTGATTGGAATTACCGATATGGATTTTTTTGTCAAGTTCAAAACCTTTCCCACTGCCTTGTCTGTTCATATATACCTTTGCACAGTGTAGGCACTTTAACTTCGTCGTATTTTTTGTAAGATAATGAATCCTGAAACTGTGTGCATGCCCCCATGTTACTTTTTTGCTGACTCATACTTTATCAACAAGGTGGCTTTGTCTGCCGATTTGCTGTCGTCATTCATTTGGTAAGCACAACTGATGAGGATTTCTGTACCCGGAAATAAACCAGGGAGACATTTGGTGCGTACATCTGGTAGCTTGAACGACTTTGTCCACTTTATCCGCTAACATCAGTCCATCGCTCTCTATATCATTTGCATCTCTCATCGTTTCTTTTAAATTTCTACCGTGTTTGTCCTGAACCAGACGGTTGTAGTTAGTGAACAATCGGAAAGCGAAGATTCTATCATTTTCGAGCAATACGTCCATCAAAACGGGTTCCTAGTCAAATTGGGTATGTAAAATTGTTGTAATTCGTCAATTTTCTACTGAACGCATCAAATTTGTTGCAAAATGACTCCAGGTCTGCATTAGGTGTTATCTTCGATGTTCTAATGGTCAGTAATGGTCGTATACAGTGGTTGGAAAATGAAATTTTTCGATAAGTTTGCTTCTGAAAGCTTTTTAGACCGTGCAGCTAAATTGAAAATACCATGATCAGCAACTGCGCATAAGTTTCGATGGTAGGCTTGTTTATTGTTGTGGTCACATGAAATGAATTTCAAGATAGCCCGTCCCATTTTCTCCGCAATATCATTCAGGGTACTTTGAAATGGAAGTAGCCTTTAACTATCCGTCTGCAATGTGCACTGGAATCATGACTTTCGAGCCACCCGTAATTGTTCTTCCAGATATGCGACGGTGGACGGAATGTTATTAGGTCAGATGTGAGAACTTTCATCTCTTCGCTGTCGTTTAGGTTCTATTTAGACCGAATTATAACTGCACGTAATCTGTTGTGGACTTGCTTATATTCGGGTCTTTCAAGGCCTTCGGGTTCCTGGTGGAACCACAACGTCAAAACAAGCTATTGGTAATAGGGATGAAACTACCAAAAAGTCCTTTTAAGCCAGCTGGAAGATCAAGATATTTGTAAACGCTGAGTACTTACTTGTCGAGTCATTTACAATCTGGCTGAGTAAGCGAAACGAAGAGTTTGCATTTCAACTGGTTCATCTAATGCTAATCAGATCAGTGCGCCTTGTTCGTGCCCGTAGCCATCGTTTTCTTCGGCTCGTAAAGATTGTTCACTCAATTTCGATTGTTGATCTCTCAACCTTTTCCGTAATACGTTGTTTTCTCTTTTTCAGGGGACTTCCTTTACGTACCGGCCGCTGTTAATTCCACTGAAAGACATGTTGTTCGAGTTGATAAACTTTGGAAATCTGTTTCGTAAGTCATCTCTTTTTACGTAACACCTGGATGCCTCTAAGGTTCTCGGTACGACTGGGTAGAACAGCGATTCACCCTTTGAAGTGGCGTTGCTTCACAGGAGATTTCAATGGGTTGCAGAGAGTAATCAGCTGGTTGATAGAGGTTTGTCACGTGTCATCAAGGTAGGACAATGATCAACGGTGACAAGGTTTCAGCTACAGATGTTTGTTCTTAGGTTTCGCGATTATGGCTTTTTGACCTCTTAGTATGAAGTTTCATGTTCGTGAAACTATCTTTGAGTACCAAACGTCGATGCGCCATGGGGGCGATATCCAGTTTGATCACAGGTCTCGGGACACGGATCAGGCTTCAGCATTTTAGGGTGAAAATTGAGGACAATCGCCGCAGAATAGAAATCCTATGGTTGGTATTGCCGTAACGATTGCCAGCGGTCTATCACTTAAACGCAATTTTAGCATTTAGGTCTATGATTAAATTGTTGTGAAGTACAGCTTTACAGCTGTTTCACGCCTAATAGGAATGATCAGTAATGCATTCCCACAGCTCCCAGGTTGGTAATTGAACCCGAGATCAGTGTTTATAATTTGAACTCTATTCCAGCTGACTCTGAACAGTCTGCCAAGCATCGGCACCACGTGGCTTAGTTCCAATCTGTTCTAGTTTTCTGTCTGTTCGCCGTGACCGACCTACTTCAGAACACAGACCTTTTCCTGCTGCATTTCGTGGATGATTTTTCAATGTTCATGTTGTCGGGAAAGTAAGACCTTGTTCGTGAACATTTTCCATTGAAATTATTTAGCCTGTATTCATGTTTATGGTCTTCTTCAGGAAAAACGTAATCCTATTTTCTGGGCCCTGGTTTGTCGGTCCTACAGCTATCGACCACTTACCTACTCGTATGTTTTATCCAAAAGAAGTGTTTTTGACAAGCGCGGAGCACGCTACTCACGCGTTGGCTTCTGCTACAGGGAAATGCTTTGTGATGCGCCCTCCGGACTACTGTCAAGGTCAGTTCAGTCGCTTTTTTGAGTAAAAAGAATGACCAATAAGAATTTAGTTTATTCATTGTACTTATTGAATCCTCCGTTTTCCTTGTTTTCAGAGCACCAGTAACATTAATCTTAGGTATCTATTGATAAAATACCTGCGAATATTTCCTGCCGCATAATCGTTAATTCAACTTTTCTTCAACCAGCTCGTCCAACAGAGTACAACGAACACGATGTGTACATGTGCGATTCAAAGTACTTTGAGGGAGAGAAAGTCATTCGCAAATTAAAGAAAGGTTTAAAGGTGAGTTGGATTATCTTCATTTAGTCCACTCACAGAGTAAGCCAACAGAAGCGTTGTGCGGTTCTTTGAACTCATACTGACTCTATTTTCCGTTACGTACTGGTGCTAAAATGCGTTGTTTAGTATTACACTGCAATGCGCCTTTACTATCAATGTTCCAGCAAATAAATTTTCTGAATTGATGGAGTTTCATGTATGGCCCTTTTTGTTGCGTTTATTCCTCGAAGGCGTCCGAATTACTCTGTTGTTAAAGTCACTGGGTGATATCGGAACACGTGACCGTTGGCAAAGATTATAGCGTCATTCACTATAGATAGTTTTGTAAGCATAAAGTTAGTTTGGCCGTTTTCATCTTTCGTGTGCGGTAACGTGGCTTAATTACTCACAATATACATATATCTTTCAACTGCATTTTTCTCCCTCTTGGGTTATTCCTGGCATCCGAGGATTTTCAGCAGTGATCTCAAACTCTGTTGTGATTGTATAAAAAGAGTCGATTTATAGCAAGTTCCCTTTTGATTTTATCTGTTATTCTACTGCTCCATAGGCAGAAATCACACTTTTGATGTGCGTCTTTTTTCACCCCACTGGGATGTTATACATATTTCCAAATATGACGTTAAATTTGTATTAGGAACCTGATTTGTTTCAGTACCCTTTAACTTTTGCAATGCAAAATGATCTTTATTCACCACAGACTGCGATTCGCTTTGAAACACCCCTAAACCATGTAAAAACTTCATAAGTATATACGTTTCTTTTTCAGACTTTCACCCTATCCCAGAGTTGTTTCGAAGATGAATTCTTTTTCTTCCCACAACCGATATGCCCAAGAAAGGTAAGTGGCTTCACAATGTTGTGGTTTCATGCTTTTTACGGTCTCAGCCTCTTATGTTCTTTGCACTTGTATCAGTTGAAGTATGTTTAGCTTCGGAAGCAAACGTATGATTTTATAGCTGTCCGCAACAAACAAATTCATTCTTTGACTGTGTAGAATATACCCATCCACTTTTCACACCATGTTTACTTTTGTCATTTCATTCAATTAAGAACCGCTTTGTATATCTGAAATATTCTTTCGTCATATCTGAGTCCCTATTGATATAATTAGACTTTGGTAATGTGGTAGTAGGGATAATATGCGCATCCCCTATACCGATATGTTCCAGCTGCCTGCATGCAGGCACATTTCGTGGATCTGTTGCTTTACTATATGCGAACAGTTGTGGGTTATATTGTGCAAGTAACAATCAGTGGTGTTGAAGTAGTGAGTGCGATTGCTCATTTCGAAGTATCAGCTCTAAGTTTTCCACCATAATATTCATGATAGATTGGTCACCATCACATCTTAGCCTACTTAGTTTGTACACCATGTTTGAGCCTCATGCCGGCGGTTGTACTTGACACGTTCGTGAATCACTGCGACCAGTGCACTAACCCGAGATCATGGACTAATTCTTTCGGAAGCCGCTCAATGCTTCCCTGCTTTAAATTGCGAGATCAGATTATTCAAGTAAGCTTAGGCTGTAAAAAATAAGTTGTGCCTGAAGTAAAACAAACCCCCTCTAATTCTCGTTCTTTTGTTTGACTGTAGGAAGCCTCTCCCCTGCTGGCTCCAGCCTCTCCAGAACCGTTGAGTCAGGAACAGTTAAACCGTCCGGCTTCGTCTGCGTTGGCCTGCGCCCTAACAGCAGCTGCTGTCCAAACACCTCAGCCTGCTCCTGTATCTCCGATTCAAGGGAGCGTACCAGTCATCACGTCGGACCCAAGTGCGAATGCAGTAGAGACGGCTCCAGGTTTAGCGGCTCCAACTCTAACGGATGCGGAGCATGTGGATCCAAGCGGTATTGTTGCTCGCAGTTCGTTAGGCGTTACAGGCCTCGTTCCAACTACACCCACGGTTGATACGGATCCAAACTCCCTTGCGTACCGATCAAAACGATCTGCTCGACGTGTGAGTAGACAGATGTCTGTGCAACGCCTTAGACTCTCAGTTCCTTATGTCCCTTGCTCATATTGAATTTGCTAATAATTTCGTCCCTACAACGTTTTTTACCTAATCATAACCTTTAAAAAGTTGATGTGATAGATTTGGTTACAGTTTCCCATTACGCTTTTCGCTATCCTCTTTCTCTATTGGCCTCTATTTGAATATTCCGTTTTTCTCCATCATAGCGCAAACTACGGAAACCACCGTCAGGCTATGTAATATATGCCGGAGAAGTGCGCAAACGTCTTCTTCAGGAGCGTAAAGATGCACCATTTGGGGAAATATCCCGTGAAGTTGGGCTTCTGGTGAGTCCATTAATATTTCACTCTTTCCGTATAAGCCATCTATTGTTTTGAAGCTCAGTGGGACTCCATTTTTGGCATTTTTTTAAGTATCTCCAAAAGGTCAGAGATTCGAATCCCATGTTCGCAGATTACTTTGGTGGTAGACGGCAAATCGCTATTCCCTGGCTCGTTACCACATCTGAGATAATGAGACTTTGTGATTCTCTGTCACTAAGTTTCAGGGTCATGGTTGCCGGTCTCTCTCTTGTAATGGAGCTAAGTGGCCATAAGCCATGCCCTTTCCACAAGGCTCAGGAGTGTAGCATGTCATAATAAAATATCGTTTTTGCAAAGACAGTTGTTGTAACAATCATGACGTAGATTTTTTCCACGATTTCCAGCGGAGAGTTGACCTCTGGTTTTCAGCCTGATGATACCAGTCAGTTGCTACAGTTGAACAGAGGAATGGACATCCAAGAAAATCTTATGATAATCGGTGATCTACAGTGATGTATAGAGTGGAAAAAAATTTGATCGCACTGTTTTTCCCCTCCGAACTCGATATTCTCGTGGTTTTCGTCGTCAGTTTGACTGATTGTGCTGAGTAAACTTTTCACTACGACTTATTCTATTCGACCGATCCGCAATTATCATGAAGTGACAGTTCTGCTCATTTGGGTTCAAATTGCAGAACTTATTTCTCGTTTACATTCGATCTTTTATCACCTGACGTCAGTTCGCGAGAATACTGTCCACGAACAGTAAGCTGGATCTCGCCAAGGTCGAAGTCGCTTGAGGCGTCGCTTGATAAGCATTCTTTTTCTCGACTTCTAAGGAGGCCTCGACTCAGTCGACTTAACAGCACTGTTCGATGCCCTTCATCAGAAGGGTACGCCACAGAAGTTCGTGTATTTGTTGCGGGCATTGTGCTCGAACACAGTCGCGTGAGAGTATACGGTGAACTATCAGTCCATGTTAAGACACTAGCGGTATTCAACAAGGATGTCCTATCTTTCTATTCTTGTTTAACTTCATCATAGACGACGTAATGAAAGATGTTTTAGGACATCTTCAAGATGTAGCTGCCGAACTGGCAAATGGCAAAAAGCTGTGACCTAGATTACACCGGCGGACTTGTGTGCTTTCTTGGATCTGCGGAACATGCACAACGTGCACTAGACAATGTAGCGGGATCTGAGACTTTATAGCGTACTTCACATCAGAGTTTAAAGTGCTGCTGGAAGGCTAGATGGTAGTAGTTCCGAATTTGATATCGGCGAGGAGGAACCAATGACTGTTCTTGCGAAAGCAAAAACCATGCAGTAAGTAACCAGTACACTTCGGACTAAACCATGGTGTCCTAGAAACCGAATAAAACCTGGAATTAAGTGGGAAAATTATGTTTCTGGTGACATTTTGAATTCGTCTGTTTATCACACCTGTTGTATTATATTTGACTCGGAAATTGACGTTCTCTTTGGCTGTTATCCTTCTCTTATTCCATTTTATAACGCGATAAACACATCTCCGGTGATATATTCTACATCTGAAATAGTGCACTGTCGAAATTGATTGAGTAGTGTTTCGATTGGCTTGTTTCGTTGAATTTAACTGTTTTGTTGTTTATTCCCTATGGTGCAACTGATTAAAATGTTTTCAATCTAGGTAATGATCTCACAATACTTCGTCGCCATCGATCCGCTTTCTTTCACTTCCGATTCATGACTTGATTGTTTTTGACCTTGTTTTCAGTGGCGGCAGATGCCATCCTCTGAACGAGATTTGTATGAACGTAAAGCTGAGGCGATCCGAGATCGAATGAAAGCTGAGGAGCGTCTAGCTAAAGCCCAAGAGCAAGCCAGACTCCAACAGATGTCCACATCGGCCACCATGGCCGATGATGATCGAACGGCGTCTACCATGAGCCGTCCACAATCTGGTACTGTTGCTCCTGGCCAACCGTTGCCGCTCCCTCCGCAAATGGTTTCCGCACCAGCTGCTACCCTCCCTCATCCGGGAGTCCCAGTTGGAAGTGCCACGGCGCCCTCCACAACAATGCAGTTTTACCAAACTCCTTCGGGTCAAGTCATTCAGATCGTACACGCACAGTCCGCGGCTTCTGGCTCGATTCCATCTGCGGCTTCCAATCAGCATCAATCGCAACAAGCACCCGTCAGTTTCAGTCAGCCATCCTATCCAAACGTTGCATCCATTTCTGCAGCGGGACCCGTAGGAGCCGGGCCACATCAGGTTAGTAGATTTAGATGAACGTAAGAGACACTGACTCATGGTTTCCTACGCTTAGAGCTTCTCCAAATGAGCTGTCAATATGTTTAAACATTCGAAATTTCGACCCACAAGGCAGCTTTTCGAGGGTATCAAATCAAAGCAGCTTTCATTTCCCGAGGGAATTATTTACTGCATTTTCTGTATTTTATCAATCGGTGAGAATCAGCCTGAAATTCTTCCGTTTTACTCTCTCAATTGGTTCCAACCAGTTTCATTTTGTTGACGACATTACATTTAAGCATCTTGCACCGTAAAAGTCACTAAAATTTGCACTTTCTTAGTGTTTGTCAAAGCAGATACTTCCAAACCGATTTTATTGGCCCACAATTCCTTTCTGAAAGGTCATTTATCAACTGGCTAGTCAACCAACACCCATGATGCCTGCGGTTTCGGCAGCCTTGCAGTCTTCGTACTACCAGCAACAGCAGCAGCAGCAACAACAACAACAACAACAACAACAACGCATTCTAGTAGCCTCTAACACATCTGCACCACCTACTGGGCCTGTAGCCGCGGTTCTCGGATCCGCCACTCATCCGACCACAGCAATGGGATCTGCAGGCCCGGGCGCACAGACAACACAAATATTGGTAGCCTCTGGGGGAACAGTGCACAGTGCTGCGGCGCCGACAGCCATAGTAGCGAGTACTTCAGCCATACATCCCATACCAGCCACACATGCTCAAATGATGTCCACGATGGGGCCGGCTCCACCGTCTGGCGTACCTGTCCCTGGATCTGTTCAGCCCGGACCATCTCACGAATTGGGTGCGCACCCTCAACCGCAGTTCCAGATAGTGCAACAACGTCAGTTCCATTTAGTGTTTATCATCTATTTCTCGAGTTAGCTTGTGATTTGGCCACTTTTCTTGTTGGATTAAATCCGATTTCAATTAAGGAAATCTTCAGTTGAATGGAACTTTTAACGAATAATAGTTTCCTTCTCGAATCTGACAGAAATTATTCCGTGCTTCTTGTCAAGTGTCGGACTTTCAAGTTCGATTCAAATACAGTCCGTCATCACTTACTCAAATGCTGTTTTCGCTGACCTTGTTTCTCTCTGAATTTTTTCCTGATTCTTATGTCCGCTAACCTTGATTCTTATTGATTAGCACGTAACCGTACTACTATAGGTAGTCCACAACAATTCTCGCTACTGTTCTTCCATGCATTTGTTCAACCGTCCCATATGAATGAAGTGTTTTTACGAACTATCATCGGGGATCAGATTCATAACCTAGAAACTAAGTAACCCGTGCAAGACAACAATGGATGGTTTGTGATGACATCCTGAAGTACAGTAAATACCGTATACCAGTGAATCGCTGGTTTCCACCTGGTTTCGCATCACGTTTCCAACTACTTTGTCACATTTTAATTGATTCCAGCACAATTTGCAATCGAATTCTGAACACAACTGTTTTGCTTACTGTTGCCTCCAGTTTAGCAAGGTTGACTTGTTAGCCATTAATATCATTTTTCTTGCGCTTTTATGTCACAGTTCATACTGGTCAACAGCCGCCGTTACAAGCTTCCGCTGCTCCGCTCGCCGCGGGTCAAATAACCCCCATGGTGCCAACCCAGTCGCAAACACCTGTACACTTGGGTATGCCAGGCTCTCAAATTGGTGGACCGCATCAACAACAACAGCAACAGCAGCAACAACAACAGCAGCAACAGCAACAACAGCACACTCATGTGTCATCGCCGATCTTCGTCTCAACTCCACCTCGAACCTCTCGCGTGCTTCATTCGGAAATTTATCAAAGGTTAATTCTGCGCAGTCGTGATTAGCTAATTTATTGTTGAGTTAATGAGATGATTATTGACTATGGATTCACTGACACTGGGACCAAAGGGATGTACTAGTTACACGAGGGCTTGCTTCCAGGACTGCTTCTTGGGATCAGGACGAGAATGGTCGAGATTTCATGATCCCCTACCGTCTTAAATTATCACGTGGTGCCTTAAACTATACTTCACGTCGCCATCATTGTTGTCTTTTGCCCATTAATCACGCTCAATTATGGGATAGAAAGCATTTCATGGTTTCGCACATCTTGTAGTATCAAATAAAATTGATAACTGGCACTGTAGAATTTATTTTTGTGCCAATTGAGACTGGTACTGGTTAATGCTTTACGAATTGGTGACAAATGCTGTGCACCACCGAGGTTCATGAGTTACTCTCTTTACTTCATCGCTACCTCTTAGATGCTTAATTAGACTTGGGTTCTAATGACGTTGCTATGACTACTCGTTTGCCATCCATTTTGGTCGGTGCGACCTCGTTTTGTATATTGCCCAACAAAATGCTCTTTGAGTTTGAACATATGAACTTATTTTACTGTATATTGTAGGGGAATGCTTAGAATCAGGTTCTCACCGCAATGTTCATACTCTTTCTGAACTGCAGGTATATCAATCGGTTACGCAAAGGTGTTCAGAGTGGCCTGAGCGATTGGCGACGTCAAATAGCTGTCACATCTGATGCGGCTCCTCTTCTGCCAAATAACAATGCCAATCAGTTGGCCATGAACTTCCTCGCCAATCCGCAAAACCATACGCACCATGCAAACGTGACAGAAGCGTTGTGGAGCTTGCGGGATCATTTGTTGGAAGATGCTTTGAAAATTCGCGTCCATTGTCTAAATTCGATTGAATGTCTGTAACTGTGAAAGTCATCTATGCTCTGCACTTTGTCAGTCACCTTTTGCACGTATTTTTGTTTTTTTTTTCTTTATTTGTTAGCCTACATATGTCAACCCTGTCGTTATTCTTCCATTCATTCATTCTTTCTGGTCACATTGCAACCAGTCTTATTGTAAACTAGCAATGTGCCCTCGTTATCGACAATTCCCTCGGTGAACCCGCTAACGGTTGTTCAGTAATGTAGAGTAACAGGCAAACACGAGGTAATTGTCACTTTTTCTCATTTTCCCATGTGCATCTCTGCGTATAATTGTGTATTTGTCAATTCACTCGGTATCACTTGCACATCCTCGTACACATAACCCAGGAACTTCTTGAAGAGCTGATCCATGTGGTGATTCTTAAGATATGGGTAGTTAACTCTGTCAGTTGTTGCTTAGGGTTATTCGGTAAGTTTCTTTAACCAAAACCGCATACTGAATTTGTTGATATATTTACTGTTGAGTATCAGCGTTTCTCTTCCGATTACTGCTCTTCGGTAGGCCGATCCTATCTCTAGATCGCTATCGTTTGTTCCCGCTATCTCAAATGAGAACAGCCGGCAATCTGAGGTTCTCATTTATTAAGTAAATTCATCACACATTTATAGATTGCTTTGCTTTCGCCTGCATGACTGCCATCATTTCATCGGTCGTCCGGGTCGCGCTTTGAGTCGTCCCGTGATTCGGTCATTGTTTTTTGTCCAGTCCGGGCCGCTCATCCTTTTTAATTGGCCTAGCTCACGATATGACCTTCTTTTTACACATTCGCACTCTTGTCTTCGACTCACGCCATGTTTGCGCATTGATCGCAATTTGTCCGTCACGGTCCAGCGTCGCGTAGGCACCAGTAATCGATGAAACAGCTGTTGTACTTGGCCGCAATACTAATTACCATACAATTCCTTCACACTTACTATTCATAGATTAAAGCTGCAGTTCCTCAAAAACGCCTTTGCCATCTCTATTTGAAAAACCGATAATGGCTTCTCCATCGTCATCGGAAAAGGTTCTTTGCGTAAGCCACCCGACCAGCTCGTCTTCCACTCGAATTCGGGTAGTTGCCTTTTTATGCATGATAAAAGGTGAACGTTAGCCTTTTGATAATCCCATTATGTGACAGTGGATTGAGGGACAAAATATTGCCTCCAAATCCCCAGAAGTAGGTGGTTCCTTTAATCACTGCCCACTTCTAAAATCCGGTTGGCGTTGCCCGGTAAAATGAATCTCATTTTGTTTAAGTATCCGACTCTAGTGACAACAAGAGTTTCCATTCAGCAGCAGTTTTCATTGAGCAGCCAAGTTTCACAACTCAGCGTCGTCTCACTTTTTCTCCATGCATCATCGTTGTGATCCTTATGCGATCCCCGCTCAGCGTAATCGGTTTCTCAGAGAATACTCTGGACGCATACTGCAGCCGTCATCTTTTGTTCGGGGTGCACGAGTTATTGCTTCAGTTGTTTGTCATGATTAACTAAACAGCAAATCATAAACTACCTGTGTCCAGCGGTAAGTAGTGCTTTTCGGCGACAAAATGTTCTTAAACTTGGTAGCGAGTTTCCCATCTCAAATCACAGTTTTTAGACCGATCCGAAGTGAATTCGATAAGGTAGAAGGTCAAGAACGTTGAAGATAAAAAATCATCGACTAAAAGGGTTAGCAAAAAAGTCGTTACATCAGATAGTGAAAAGTGTTCCAATTAGTTCAATGCGGATAGACGTGTGTTATTGCTTCGTGAAACCTCCATAGGAATAGTGCTCGCACCGGAACACTGGCTGGTACACGGGAAAATGAAATAACTGCTGGGCAGAGATTCAGAGCAGTTATGTAAATGATTCTCTTGGGCTGATTTTGGACTTGTCACATCGCGCACCTATTTGACTTTTATCAGAATAGTAAGTATGGAAGTATGGAAGCTACCCTTAATATTTAACTGAAGATTAAGCTGGAGTTCCAGTTTAGAAGATTTCGAATATTCTAAGAACAAGGAGGTATCACATCGGGGGCGCATTATAATCGACGAACGATATTTTATTTATCTGTGGAGGTTTTGCAGGTATTGCGTTCGTACTGAAGTCAAAAGTACAATAAAGCCCCACGCTGTTGAGCGTTGATAAGGAATATGAATGGACAGAAGACAATCGGACTGCGAGGGGTTCGGAAGAGAGAGTGATCTACTTGTTCTTTTTAGGGCCAGGGAACAGAAGTTGGCAGGGAGAATCTCGGCCTGTGTAGTTCTCATGTTTCATAAGGATTTTGGGCGGTTGTAAGTGCTGAGAATGGTGATGATAAGTTCTATCTCAAGATGACTGACTGATGTGCAGTTGGCAAGATGGACATTTCGGCTGATCGCTCTGTGAATCAGACACCGGTCAGTTTGTCACCAGCCCTGTTGGCCGCACTCTTCATTCTCAAAATAGTGTAATTTTTTGTTTTATTAATAAAGGAAGTGAAATATGAGATAAAATGACATTCGGTGATCTGATCATTGTGACAGATAATTGGCAATTAAAGTGGTAACAGAGGACCTGACTTGTTCAATTGTGGAGTATTTTGTTGCTGGTGGACGTAATAAATGGTTTAAAACACAAGGACGTTCTTTGTGATATTTGGGTTTTATTAGAGCCAGAGGATGATAAACCAGCCTAATTACTGGTACTGTTACTTTGCCACTCCTACTATTTTCCAACGTAATTACCCGAGAGCAGTTGTAAGGGTGATCAAAGGGGAACAGTCACGATGGATGTGCGATTTGTAAGCCAATACGGGTCAATTTCCATGTTCCGGAAACATTTTAGGTGGTTGGAACCACCGAAGGTTTTAACATTTAGTTAACTGATCACATTTTTAAAGATGAAAAGCCGCTTGTCGCTAGAATATATAGCGAGTCTGCTCAAACATGACTGAATCCACCAGGTTGCCACCGAGAAAATTCACGCACACACGTTCTACGCTTTGTAAGGAAACATTGTGGAATTACAGAGGCTACAACATCTGGTTCCCAGGGTAACTGTTGGGGAGATCTTCAGTTGCACAGAAGAAACTTCACATCTGATAGCCGGTTCGCTATGATGAATGAATTTGGAAAATTGGTGTCAAGGTAAGTCTCATTAATCGTATGTCCCCTGTTGTGCTGTTCCCATGCCCTGAATGTTGGGATTAAATATTGCGCCATGAAGATACCCTGCGCAATGCAGTAAACCGTGTTAATTTTTTTCATAATGGTTGTAGCTACCTTGGACATCACCCTCCGTGCCCTTACATGGCATTTATAGAGCTAGCTACCGGGCTAAAAATTCCAATATCGTAGACCGGAACCGACGACATTGATAAACAATTGAATTTCATGTACCTTCGCTTGATCGGCTAGCCTTAACATATACACAAATGCTAAGGAAGTATACTTGCGGCAGCAGGAATGTGTACTGGTTGCCAGTTTTCCCGACAATTTTACGTTTCTGTTCTGCTCAGATTAAGATGGCTTTCAAACACCTGGCTATTCATCACTCAAATTGGTTATCTCGGAGAGATCCGTAGAGGTGGAGATGACTATTCGATCTTTGCCTGGCCTCCGCTGATCAAATGGACGAACGTCTGTCACTCCAGAAAAAGCAGAGGTTCGCATCCCAGATTTGCCGGGCACCTTGGTGATATACGGTCAATTGCTGTTGCCCTACTCGTTGCCGCCTGTACTATTAGGGTGGTGTGTAGTTCTACGCCACTCCAGTTCTCGAGGTCGTGGTTGCCTGTCGGGCACTCTTTCGTGTAGTGGGCTCCAGCTGCTATGGATCATGTTCTTTCCTCCACTCATACTCAAACAAAAATTCAGTCTCTCTTTGACCACGCTGACCTGCCTGGGTGTCGCTGTCCTACGAAGTCGAAGTTTTTTGTGGTGGCATTTGCTATGATGCTGACCCTGAGATACTGGCAGGGCATGAACAATGGTTCACGATTAACTGGATACCTCAGTGACCGACATCGTTAGAGGTAGTGGATCGCGAAACACCATAATACCTTTTTTCTACCTTCCCTTATCGACTTCCTGGTTCACTACCAATTTAACATTTAAGCTATCAAATATATTTTAAGTCAAATATGTCTCTGGCACGTCAAGCTCTCATGATCGCGGTCCCTAATGAGGCGCAGATTGTGCACCGAAAATTTCGGCGGAAACACGGCATTTTCGTTATCAGTGATATATGCTTACATAATAGCGGAAGGATTAAATTTCCCCGGAAGCATTCAACAGGTTCCTCGGTTATTTCAGGTCGCCAGGTATTCGTAGTCAGTCACCGATTGAATCACTTGATACCTAAATGGGCTGGTCACCTATGGGCACTTATAATTCAAAGTAATTACGGTGCAAAACACTGAGTTATTTATGATCTATCCGAGTAAGTTATATCAGTCTACCCATTCTAAGCGAGACCGATTATATTTTTCTATTTAATAACGAACCTGAGGCAAACTGAATTTCCTCACTAGAACCTCGTTTAAATGGTCAGGAGGGTGAATGAATGGTAAGTCCATTTAGGAATCACATGGTGATTCTTGCCAGAATTTTCGTCGGTTAGGCAACGCTAACCTTCAGAAAGGGGATGGTTGGACAGAATAATACTGGGTACGCATACCTTAAGAGCGGCAGTAACTGCGAAACCGGTTGTGTGCTTCCTGGGAAATTTTGTTTATCCATCCGTGTGCGAAATATGCTACTGAGAAGAAGAAAAGACATTCCAATTACGTAATATGCGTCTCAAGGCGAGGTCGAATCATGCTCTTAATGTAGAAGTGTTACGGGCACAGCCCTCGAAGCTGAATAACAAGTGCGCATTCGCCGTTATATGGTCATATTTTGCACAACATGTGGTGCCTCAAATACCTTAATGTTAATTGGATAAAATCCGAACAAATTCGATGCATCGGTTCATATGTAATTTGCATGTGGATCTCCGTAGTGGAGAATATCTGCTTTGGAGGGCTTTTTCATGCAAAGACCGAATAAATGTCTCAAATTTCGAATTGGACTACACGTGTGATGCGTGACCTAGGATCCAGTTCAGTTCGATTTTTGCAACCACTAACGTTGCACCAATTTTCCTGGCTTTGGTTGCTAACTCCCAACATTAATTATGCAAACATGAAGAACGTGGGATAGTAATTGACTGCGAAATATTTGGGACGACTATGGAGCAGAGCAAACATTTCGAATGCACGCTACCGTCTGCGACATTAAGCCATATTATTCACCATGTTCAACTAGCGCGTGGGGGGGGGGTTCCGTGGAGCCCAATCCAGTAGACTGAAGTCACCTGCATGAGTCAGTCCACGGGTTAAGATGTTCCTACTCTTTCCAGGGTCATTGAGCGGCCATCTCGACCCATCTTCCAGCCACTACCTGGCTCCGTGTGCAGCCTGCGACGAATTCATCGGTGTATGAGCATTCACAAAATGCCCCAATCATATCAACCTGTTCTGATTCACTACCTATTCTAAAGAGTGAACCCTGGGATCCGGCACCTTATGTATAACTTGGAAAAATTCTCCAAACTCATTCTTTCATTATCACGAAAATGAGAAAGTTAAAAAAATCCGGAAGTCTCCGCACATTCTCTGTGCCGCGGACCACGTTTCGGAGCCGTACGGCAGGACATAGATTGTTGTTCCTGGGTGAACTTCATCGTTGACTGAAAAACTTGTCATCCTGACGCCGTAAATTCCTCAGGTTGGTGAACATCAAGCTAGTCTCCTCCATGTCCAGAAATGCCTTTTTCGATATGCGACCACTAGGTGAGATGGCACTGCCCAAGAAACTTATTCTATCCATCTCATCCAGTTGTTCCCCTGCAAGAACAAGGTGTGGTTTCGGGCCAGTTCAATACTGCAACAGCATCCTGCACTTTGAACGCACGGAATGCATCCCAGGCGTTATCGTTCAGGTGATTGGGAAGAGCGTGTATATTATCTGGGTTCCCACTCACTAGGACAGTGTGGTCCGCATTTTCTAAATCATACAGTTTATTGTCTGAATAACAATTTTACTATTCTGACGTAGTTATAGGGCGATTCCCAACATCACTTCATTGACAAGATCGGAAAGAAGTGCTGGAACCCTGATGAACACCCCTTCTGATAGTGAGCTCGGGTGAAACACCGGATTAAACGTGAACTCGCTTCTGCCTTTCGGAACGGAGAAGTAAGATGAATCGCTGGCATGCCTTCCAATGAGCGACAACACTGGGTTCCGCGATCGATTGAGTGGAGTGTTGCTTTGATCCCACAAAGAGATCCTGGATCTACGGAAGTTTTGCTCATGCCCTAAGATTTGTCGCAATGTGAAAATTTGATCAATGTGACTCCGACCGGGTAGGAAACCGGCTTGATTCTTAGACGTGCGCCTTTCAGTGGCACTAGGTAGGTGATGGAAGATATCGGCCGCGGGCATTTTGGATGTAATGCATACAAATATACTTCGTTTGCGATTTCCACTTGGGAATCTACCATCCTTCTTTTTAATCAATGCAAGGACTGATTCACACTTGTTCTTCGGAATTTGTTTTCTCATCCAGATTAATTCCAGGAGTTTTGTTAACTCCAATGTTACCACTTCGCCACTCTCCTTGAAAAAATGCAGAGCGAATCCATCTGGTTCAAGGGCGTTTTATGCCTTTTAGGAAAACGTTTCTTAGGACAGGATACTATTGCTTAAACGAAGTCAAATGCCGACGAACCAACGTAGTGGCTCATTCGTCTTGAACTAGGATGTGTGCGCTGATTGTCCCACTTTCAGACGTTATTTCGGAATTATGTCAATCATTTGGATTTGTGTGACAAAATATATTCACAAAACTTCTCAAGAGCAAATTTGCTCGCAGACAGTCGCTGCACCTTACAGTGCATAGATGTGCACATGCAAGATGGATCACGTTTCTGTCCTGTGCAAAAGAGATCTCAGTAGGTTGGTCGGATAAGACTTCTGAATCGTCTTGACACGATTCCGGGAAAAATTGACAGTTTCGGAATAATGTGAAAAATAGTGTAGCAGACACCTACTACTTGCACAGGATTCACCACCAAATAGAATATATTGATTTTCCTTGGTGAAATTTATCTACTTTCTAATGCCTAACTTGAGGAAGCTGTGTTAACTTTCTTGGATCAACCGCAATTTTTACCTTCAAAATTGCTGATTTTCTGGCTTACCGAGATAACGTCTGATCACTGTTCCCTGAATGACGCAGTTTTCTAACCGATTCAAACACCAAACGGTTCGCTCACCCAGTCAATGTCTGAGCTAACCTTCTGCGGTTATCTGCGAGTCTGTAACTCATTGTTCCACTGCAAGCATGTAAACAGAGACCAAAGCATTATTCCTGGTCACTTGAAACTTGCCCACAGGACCTCTTTCGGAGGGAATACATATTTTCATTGTCGGTGATTCATACGAGCTCCACGCACAAATCTGTCTGCCATCTAGTCCGCGCATGTGCATCCCAGTTTAAGGGGAATGAGCCACTACGTTGGTCTATCGGTGTTTGACTTCGTTTAAGCAACAGTATTCTGTCCTCAACACGGCCATGAATTTGTTTGTGTGAGTGTGTATTCGGCTTGGCCCAGGTTTTTTCGTGGTGCGCCGACCGATGGGACTAGTATTGTATTGTATAGACTGAAATATAACTTTGGGGCATGCGTTCGGAGAGTTGTATTGGTCCCAGACCGAGTTAGTGCAAATCCACAGAACTCTACCAGAATTTTGCCTACCGACAACGCTGTCAGTAGCAAAACTGGGATTGCAATGTTTTTGCTGATATCCGTTTGAAGTGATGAGATTTTTCAGAAAACTTCGGCTGAGGAGCGCACAACTAACTGTGTGCACGCTCGGAGCCATCCCAACCTCAAGACCGTTTTACCTGGCACTCCAGCAGTGATACGGAAATGATCAGGTTAAAAGGAAAGAAAATATCTAACGTGCTTTCGAGAATTGAAAATTTGAGACGGCTGCGTGATCCGTTATCGAATGCTGTAAGTCAACAAAAGTTGGAGAATGGTGGTACAAAGTTGCGGAGAAGAAGAATAGGATTAAGTGGGTACGGTAAAAATAAATAACCCTTTTTGGAGTGTCTAACTCGTGTGGAAATCGTGGCTGAATTCTTATTATGATAGACATGAAAATCCTGATGAAGAAAACAGAGGGCAATTTACTGCGGGGAAATCAAATCGATGTGTGTGATTGACATTTATTCCCGAGCTTTTGCCGAGGCATTATACAGACTAAAACTGTAGAAAGGTTTCCATAACCATTTTCTCAAAGCATTCTCACATATTTTTCAATGGCTTGCATACGGCTTGTCTCGTCAGTGCTTCTGTTACGGTCGTCTCTCCATTGGACCTGATTTGCCATGTTGTAGGCTTAGGACAGACAATTGTAATAAACAACTTGTCTTCCATTCTATATGCTTCCTTTTGCCAGGCAAAATGCGTAGTCTCAGTCTAACTCTCAAATCCATTTCTTCTTACTTCTTCCATTGATCTTCGACATTCTGCGGAAGGGAGGCATGGGTATTTCATTAGTTTGCTAAATGTTTTCCTCTAAGCATAATATTTCCAAATTGCGACGATGTTATTATTATGGCCTCAGATCGTCCTTCATTCAAAATACACATCCGAACCTGTAGTAAACTGAATTTCAGCAACCTAACCTGCTCAGAACACATTGCTTGAACGCCAATACAAAACCAAAGCGGAGCACAGACGCCTAAAAGTGTGAAAAACTGATCCACTCAGGTGATTCGACTTATCCTTCATGTAACGCAATGTAGTTTGCCCCAACTACATGACAAGAAGCACAATGAGTGCAGTTCGTGCCTATTTAGGAAGACTGGCAAGAATCCAGCGTCTGACTGAGTGGCATGTGTGAGTTCTTCGCGCTACGTTTTAGATGAGACAAGGGAAGTGAAAACGAACCTCTAGAATGTAGTAATCGTTCGATCAAACCACGCGGACCGAACAGGGTCCTGTCTATGACCGCCTAGACCACCACTTTGGAACCCAGTTAAAAGCAGATGGGTCAATCTGGAGAGAAAACTAAGCTAACGGGAGATTTACCAAATTCCTAATTTTTAACTTTCTCTTACTAAGCATGTGACTAAATACTAATGACATTTATCAATCGGCTGGTAGCCAGAAATTCTCGGAGGAGTTGGAGGTGCAAGTCCCATCGACGGCCGGAATATGTACGTAGACCACTGAATTTCTCGCATTCCATCATTATCTTTGCTTCGTTTTGTTCCATTTCTCACAGTCGTCATTTGAATGAGGGTGATCAATGTTAACTCATAAACCAACCACTTTTGTTGATCATTTATCGAAGATCTTAATCTCATTGCTGTAAATCGGTTCTTTATCCACTCCTGGCAATGCTAAAAGACGTTTCTACGAAAAATTTTAGGTATAACGTGGTATCACTTCTCGCTCGTTTTCGAGATATTGCGTATGTGTGGAACAGGTTGGGTTTTTCTGACTCATCCGACTGTGTCCGTTTGGTTACTGCTTATAGGTGAATATCCTTCTTTAATGGTAATAATACATGCCAACTTGAACGTTTTCCAAGCCACGGAGATCTTTTTATTTCGGGTAACTACGTTTACTACAGAATTATTAGTTAATGCCATATATGTACCATTCCCCTGATTTCAAGGCCCATCTCAAAATTTATCCACAACACTTATGTCGTCACTCGCAATGATCTTCACAAAGTATTTGATCACTTCCACTTCGGTGACCATTTTTTATTGGAAAATGCAAATCGAACATATGGAACCAAATTCATACCAATAACGCTGGTGTTCAGATGAAATCGTCGCCATGTGCACTGCCGTAGATACTTAGAAATAAGTTATAAGTATATATATATATATATATATATATATATATAATCCATAGTGTATGTCTTGTCCCAAGAGAGCTTTCTCATTCCAACAAACAGTAGTTTGTTATTCTGCTGCGCATCCCATTTGAAAGTTTTATTCTGTTTGTCCCAGTGTCAAACTTCACAAAACCCTTTCATATCTGGGCTGTAAAAGTGAACATAGGAACATAGAAAGCAACCTGATTGCAATATAGTTAAGAGGCCAGTAAACATGAGTCACTCTCATACTTCGAAGTCTTCTATGGTCGCATTCTGAGTTCTCCGTGAAAGTAATCAAGGCGTTCCTATCATGAGCTCTCATTGAAGAAACAGCGTTATGACGTGCTGCGACTCATACCCAGAGTGATTTTAAGCGCTGTTTTAAGAATACTTTAATCAGCACAAACCATCTTATTTGAAGCATTGATTTTCATGGCTAACTAAAATACAACATGAGTGTGCATTGTGCCTTGTCAAGTTGGGCTAACACGTAAGCTGTGTCGATGCGAAGTCGGACTTCTATTTTGTTGACATAAACAGGCGATAGCTGACTTCCCGTGAGCTCGGTAACTCCTCTCACTCTCTGGTTAGTCCTTTTCCAATTTAAGATTTATTTGATTTTTTTACATTTCGCAATCACCCCACTTCCTGCTTTCTCACCTAAGTGTTTGGTGAGCTTTTGTGGTTGCATAATCATTTGCCTGGAATCGTCATCTCATTTTTGCACACATCTGGTCATTCCTAAGCATTGAACGAGTCATATTTGACTATTTGAGACTTCATCTTGCTCGTCGTATAATTTATCATGATATCGCTGAAAAACAGCAGCAGACATGCAATCAAAATATCCGCTTGTGAAGCATCTTGCTTGCTCGCACATTACGAGCTCCACAAACCTTTGACTTAGTGCGCATCAGAGATCAGAGCTCTTAACTATGTCTACTTTACACAAGATGTAATAGCACTATTCGCCAACTTGATCGTTAGATAAACAAATCGACTACAAGTGGTTGCTGTAGGTAAGAGATCCACTATGATTTTTCCGATTAGGCTAAGAATATCTGATGACCTATCGCTGTGGTTCAGTAACTAAAAAACATTTTTGTCAATGATGCCCGAATTTCCCTTCCAGTCATGGAATGTCGCTGCAGATTCCAACGTACATCTTACTATCTGGCACAAATGGAAAAAGCGACTGATTTTAAGGTTCTTGTGACATTTTGGTAATTTCAGAAATATAACGAACTATCGAGGGTTGATTGGACGCAATAGTCAAAGATTTCATTACTGCCTATGCTGACGGAAAGTTACCTTAGACAAGATACCTTCACTGGTCTACAGCATTCGTAGTGTCAAATATGATTTTCATCAATGTTATCGACCGGTCCTTTTGCTTTATTTCTTAGGCCAATGGATTCTTTCAGCATTTGTCATTGATTCCGACGTTCCTATAGAGTTTCAGCGATGAAATTCCGCAACATTTAGGCTTTCATGCCCTGTTATTTTGCCGTTCTATATCCCCCCGAACTAAAGCAGTCTAAAATAATCTTACCCTATTTACTCAACAAAACTACTAACTCGAAAATACACAAAAATGTCCATGTCTGATCCCCTTTGCGAAGTCGATTCACTGAACCACAGTCAGGATACGTACTTGGAACCTGTCATAAAGTCGACACAAACTCTTATCGAAATTCAAGTGGCATCGGAAAGTTCTGATAGCCACATTCCTAGTTGATACCACTCATCGTCGTAAAACAAGCGCTTTTCTTCCACTCCATCAACGTTCCCTAATGCTTATGCACTTTAGAAGGGCTTCCATCAAATATGTGATACGGCGTTACGAACAGTACGATTGTGTTAGTATTTATTCGAAGAGAAGAAAGATATGAGAGTTTATGGAATTCAGAGTGCAGGCTGAATAATTTATAATTCCTGTGCGTGGAATTTTATTGTGATTGAGAGCATCAGGCAGTGACAGTTTATTATTTGATTAGCCTATGTTTATTCTTGGTAGGCTCTTCAGATTACTGGGACCATAGTTCACCAAAGTCTGAAGAGAAAAGAACTTCAGAAGAACAATACAATCCTTAGGGGAAATCATTTTCAAAGTCCTGTCAGCCACCATGAAGAATGGTGGCACACTGAGCTGATTTGGTAGACTTAAAATCTCAAGTGACCGCTAGAAGTGGTCTCGCGGTAAAATCGTGACGCTATTCAGGTACAGTCATAAATAGATCTGGCCATCCATTTCTACCACACTCGGTGCCGGTATTTCACATAAACCTGAATTTCATCCAGCAATTCCCCAGGGACTTATTCCAGTTACTTTAAAATCACGTCCCTCATCAAATCAATTTAACTGAACGATTGCTTGCTTTTTATCAGGCCAATATTTGTAAAACAAGGTAAAACTAGAAGAACAAACTTGATCAAACTACGCTTCACTTTTGTGACACCAAGAGCTGTTCGATGTAGACAGAAAGGGAACGAACGTGTTCAGTGGCAAACGGCTTTCTTTGAACATGAATATTTCAGCCCTGAAGTTCTAATATTACGTATGGCATTCATAATTTCCTCGTTAAAATGCAGCATTATTTCTCTAACGTTACTGGATTTTCTCCATGAAGTTTAGTTCTTATTTTGGCAGACGTAATCGAATAGTGGTCGTTTAAATTCTTTATTGATTAAAAAATCAGAAAATAGTTGTAAAAGAACGGATTGTTCTTACGACGGATTACACTTTAGAGAACTGAATAATAAAGTGAAAATGCGTATACATGCTACAACTTGAAGTACACAGTTTTTGAGTCGGTTCTCTCCAAACCACTAATTTCGTTAGTTAAGCCTTCGCTGAATTTGCTTTCCAGTTCAGTATACTATAGTCTTATAACAATCACTAACATGTCCAAAAATACATTTTATCAAACGAGACATGATTCATTTCGCCGACTATTGCTATGCTGATTCTCGCTGCAGCTACGTGAACATGGCGGGTCAATTAAGTGAGTAAATTCATTTGTGGCGACGGTCAGGTGGATTAAATGCCTGTCACCCCAAAGAGGTCAGAGGCTTCAGTCCCAGATTTGCTGATCACCTGGTGTTTGATCACAGTTCTTCATCTCCCTGCTAGTTACCACACCTGACTTATTATGATCTTACTACTTGCTATTCGACACCACTACAATCTTAAGGGTCATGAGTGTCGGTTCCTTCCTCTCGTGTGATAGGCCCTAGGAACTAAGAAGCAAGTAGCTCTCGTTAAACGTATTCGTTAGGCGTGCTATTAAATAAAAGTTTCGTTCAGCTAATCGCTCTCAGTGCTCAGTTTTAATATTGATTCATCTTTTGTAAACTAAATCAGATTTCCCCGAATTTTGTGAAATTCTCATACACTCCGTGATCACACTGCCAAACTATTCCTTGCTTAACAATGTTAACTTTCCCATTTTTGGGTTCCCCTTGAGTAGGATCCCAGGAGGAGGAGTCATGTGTGATATCTGAAAGTCAGGTGATACGATATTCTTCAGTGTGATAGCTTTTGCAGAGAGTTGTCGTTTGATTTAGCAAAAACTTGGGGCACTATTGTGCCATCCGGTCCATCCTCTTGTATTTCTTAAAGTATGTAAATGCGATCAATCATCCTCTAAATAACTTCAAGTGCAAGAGTAATAACTGAAGTTCGGTGAACTTTTGTCCATCTTGTCCTTCGGGTGGTGAGACCCACTAAAAAGTTGAATTCTTGGGTCAGATTAGGAGAGATCACTAATTTATGGACCATAGAATTGATGACAAACTAATTAACTAATGACAAAATACATCGACCGAAGTGTGAATGGAACGCACCCATGAATGTCACTGACTCATTATAATGGGGTGTTCAGCCAGTTGAGGCGCGAGAATAGGCCAAATAGCCTTGAACATCTCACATCTGGACCCAGATGGAACAAATCTTGCGGCAATCAGAGTTTTTTAAGATTCGCCTAAAACAACTCAATCGTATTATCTGAACGTTTGCTGATAGTATAAGGCGAAATGCAAAAATATCAAAAGTACTTCTCTAGTGTATAACCGATTAGCCTCGTGAAATCCCGCTTGGATGGCGGGAAGCTGTACAAGCATCCTTTTCAGCCGTTTAGTCTCATTTGTATCACATAGCTCTTGAATAATCAGTAATAGATGAAGATTCCGATCAAAGATACAGTAGAAACAAGTCATTTACTTTGAAAACAAAAGAATTTATTGCCAGCGTTAGCGACCTTAACCAGACATCACTGTGCTTCAGATTTCAAGGATGATGTGCCGAAATTGATACTATTTCCTCAATAGCAAGATTTATCACTTAGTACCTATATTTCAGCTTCCAACTAAAAATAATTCACGAAAGAGTCAATCACACGGAGCCTCTTTTACTAAGTCTTAATTTCTGTAGTGACCTAGACCTGGGAGAGTTTTTCTTGCGATGAGCATGTGACAAACATACTTGTAATGCAAGCAGTAGGTCTTTTCATTACTTTTTATTTACAAACTCAGTTTAACTTATTTCGTGATCTGTAAGTTCGCCTTAACATTCATCTGAAGGAATAATATTGTATTATTTTACTTTTCTATTTAAACTTCTTAAGAAGTGCGGAAACAAGAATTTTTTGAATATTTCCCAAACTATTAGTTTACCCCTCTAATGAAATCCAATGTCTTCTTGTCATGGATATCTGTAAATCCTTCTCAAGGATCATTTAACAAATGTCGAATCTCAATAGGAAAATAAGGAAAGAAATACTATAGTGTACATCGTTCGGGGGGGGGAACACGAACAGTTGCGGACTTGAGTGTCATTCTGATTCTAAAGCAATAAGTAGTTTGAGGAATTGCAAGTTGGCGAGCAAGCTGGTATTCAGTGATCCCTGCTCATACTATTAGATCACAATGTATTGTGACCGGATTAGGCACAGCAATTTCTTTCCGACCCATATTTTTATTTGACTAATCCAACCCCTTAAAGTTCCTTTTAATATATTGAGACATAACCATATGAGCACGAATCACTGACTTAGTGAGAATTTTCAAACAATCAAGTTTTTGTCGGCTTCATTAAAAGACTACTTAAGTCGATTCGACAGCATGTAAATAACTCTTGTAGGCATAATTTAGAGCCCATTGATTACTTGAAAGGTTTTTTAATTAAACGCAACGGGCTTCGGAACAGCTGTCTGCATACCAAACGCTACTCAGTATTCTCCCGTTTGAATGTAACCTTGGGAAAAGTGGGTTTGTATCATTCCATTCCTCATTTTGTACTTGCACACAGGAGTCTGTTTGACTGTTTTTCAGGCAGTAAACTAATCAACCGAGACAAGAGTTAGGTGAATGTGAACCGGTGCGGTTCGCACAAAGTACAACGAGGCTAAGCTTACCTTTTATTCATGCGGTTACCATTTCGAGTCGGTTGTTCGGGATAGCTAGTTTTGTGTAGTGGGTTGGGGAGAACGAGTGAACCGACTTCATTTGTTCGAATATTGGTTTCCTAGTTTTTGACGTCTTGGAGTGCCACACATTTCGGATGTACCTTTGGGGTCATGCGTGAGTTTCTACCAGCTGGTATACCTAATTTAGTTAAGGCGTCTTGTGATTAGCTGATCCAGTACAAAATTGGTTCTGTCACCTTATGCATATCTGAGAAACAATACATTTATGGCAACTGCGTCCCTCTTGATTTTAGGTGTTAAGCTGTCGCTCCCATTGTCTGGTTTTCTCACAATGAAATGTTTAATTCTTTGCCTAATTTCTTCTGCTGATTTCTTGAACGAAACAGAGAGGTGTTCGGTCAAAGTGCTGCTTACCATTTCACCTATGAACACCGGGCCATCTTGGTGACAATCAACTGCACCATCTGACAGCTGAGCAAATTCTTTTGTTTGTCGACAATACAAGAAACTGGCCAGAAAAAATCTAGCCTGTAGTTATTTGTTTTTGTTCATGTGCCACTCCACTGCAATCCAACTGAATGCGGCCAAAAGCAGGAAAATTCCATCCAATTGAAATGTGAATGGAGAAAATAATGATGTGTCGATTTTTCAAAATTCCTTAGATCTAACGATGTACAAAGGGAAATTCCTTATCGGATGCATCAACTGATGTACTCCCACCTCTTTTAGAATATTTGTCAGAAATTTGGAGAAAACATTTCAACTTCTTCTCGACGGAAGAATGCATATGTAAATCGGAAAGCAGTAATGACAAAATAGTCTAGTGGAAACAATACCTGTGTACAATGTCCGCCACACTAACTAATGTGGAGATGAACAGTGCCGGAGAGGAAAACGATCAATGTATAGAAAGGTGGATCAGTTTACTTATACAAGTGTATTTTTTAGACCTGGAAATGCCTGGGGAGGTTGAGAGCGAACTCAAATATTGTAGTGTTTACATATTTTACAACTTATTATCTTATGAGCAGCCTAAACGGTACTCGTGCCCTGATGTGTGACCATTCGGATTCAATAACCGTCATCATCTTGGAATGGTTATGAGAAGACTTGATAGTGATTGTCTTCTCCAAATTCTTTTGATTAAATATCTGCGATATAAGTGTCACGACCATATTGTCAAAAACGCATTCAAATGTGTAGATCAGACTAAAAACTGGACTCCAACATTTTTCTGAACGTTTACACAGACTAGCTAAAACAGGCACCCATACATTGAAGAAATTTCACATTTACTTCAGTCTGCAATTGCTTCCTCCTTGACTGAACTCCAAAAAAGCGGTCCTACTTCTGCAAGCAGACTTTCTGGACATCGATTTGGAGCTGGCCACTGAAAATTGGTCCCTTGCTTGCTGGAAGCATTCGGAAAATAAAGATTTGTTTGAGCTTGACAAGGCTTCTTCTACGAAAAGCAACTTCGGATGTGACAAATTTAATTCATCTAATGACAGACTGAGTAAAGTTGGGACACAAGAATTGAGTCAGCGTGAGAGCACACGTCTTCTGGATCTCAGGAGCAAGCCTAGTGTCGTTTGTTCTCGGTTACCCTAACTTTCTTTAGCATAGTGCTAATGCACTAGAAAATCAAGTCCAGAGAGTGATCTTCATATGGTTCTATATCCTTAATTATCTGGTTCACTGGTTCCAGAAGACGAAACGAAAAGAATCAAAGAACAAAGGCGAAATTGCGTGAAGGAATAACAGCAGTCACCAATTGATTCTTCATTGACGTAACAGGCTTTCAAATATGCGCATATTATGTATGACTGGTTGAAAAGCCTGTAAGTTTGAAGTAGATTTCGCAAGCGCGTGTTTCTTTGTCATAGTATTAGCATCTTAAAGCAGTGCTTTTCACAAATTCAGACCGCAGCAAATGAATTGTTGACTGATATAAATGATGTAGTAAAGTGATATATTATACGGCAGTCTTACGCATTTACTAGTGCGCATATCTCTGACGGTATCAAAGTAATGAAGAGTCTGAAATGGTAGGCTAATTGGAGTTTGTCGATGCAGATCCGGAACTTGAAATGGAAAGTAAATTAAATATTTGCACAACACAGGCAGTTTACAGCCCTCAAGAATGACGTTCAGCACAGAATAGAAATCAAGTTCACTATCTCCACTGAAGCATAAGAACGAACACAACGTCGTCATGGTAGTATGAGCTAGATTCGACTTCGGAAATTGGAGTAGTCTGTTGTTGAATTTTCTTCAGAAATAGGGTTATATCGACTCAGAAATCAATCCGAAAATAACAGACCTTTAAGAAGACAAGAATTAGATCAGTCCTCATACATAAATCTAAAAATTTCATCAAGTGCTATTCAGTTAGTCTCCCATGAGTTATCGGTCACTGTGTATGGATAGAAAGCGAATGTGTACAGATTTTATGCCAATTTCAAACGAGTTGTAGAAAACTAGGTATCCAGAAGTGAAGTTTGATTGGAATCCTTAGCAATAGAGGAAACATGTCTTGCTAGGCTAGTATGCTCGTACTAACACATTTGTTTCTCTTGGCAATTTTATCTATGTACTCTCCGTATCTCATCAGCGCTGACATGCGGCAATGTTATCATGAAAGCAAAATGACTATTTACTCGGTCTGCAATTGAAACCAAGGATTGGTTCACATTTACTTTGCATCCTTCTGAGTTGTGAACAGCAAACCCGATCGCTATCTTAACTGTTGTATGCTTCGCATTGCGAGATATCCTGATACTGTTCTTATCACATCCATTGGTAATGAAAGATGCAAATCCTATCATTGTATCCGGATTTATCCTTTGACAGTCCACCATCTGATTTTGAGTGGCACTCGGTTGAATGTAACCATGTAGCCTTTGTTTGAATAATAAGTACACTAGTGCGAGGCGGAAATCCTTTCGATCAGTGACCTCAAGATATGACAAGCGTTTTTATCATCTAAAGTCTAAAACAAAAGGCGTTCCAGAATTACCTTACAGAAAACCTTTGGAATCGGGCAAAGTGATTTCCCTGCACGATTTTTACGGGATGTTTGATTCAGTCTTCTAACTGTAACCTGACTACCATGTATCAAGATAGGACGGTATATTTTTATTTTGCTGGCCGTTAGAACCACTTTCATGCCGAAAAATGTTCACCTTACTCTCCTCCTCCACCGCCAGGGGTCTACTAGCAACCGGAATGGACTAATTAAACTTAGAGTTGAAGGATCCCGGCAGGCATTTCAGGAAACAACTGGTTACGATCCTGGCCCGTGAAGCCTCATCTGTCCTGGACAGCATAGATCCCAATAAAAAGCAGAGTGCCACGGCATGCATAGACAAATTCTCACCAATATCCGGAAGCTGCACTGCCTCCAGGCAGTGGGCAGGACTGTCGGGTACATTAAATAAGACATAAGTGTCGTGAGCTGAACCCAACATTATTGGGCTCTTTTCGCCGCATTTCTTATTTCAGTCATTTTCACCTCCAGGAGAGCCCAAAGAGCCACCGATATAATCCAGTCCTCATGAAACAATTCTTGTGATATCAACGCCCAACTCGCCATTAAAAAGAACCTAAAAGCACTGCACAGCCGCTTCGTTCTTATTAGGAATCATCGACAGTGCAATTCCTTCGCGTCGGAACTGAGGCACGAACTCGGTAAAACGATCCTGAGTAGAAATTCTTAGCCGCTACGGTAGTGGGGAGACCCTCAACGGTGTGCTGATCTTCACCACCTGATGTTGGACCTACCCGTTACTGTTTGCACCACCAAAAGCCCTGCTTTCATGGTTCCCTAATGGTGAGTTGATCGTTGATATCACCATAAATAGTTTCAATGAAACATGATCTTCTACTACCAATAAATAACTCAGTCGCTGTGAGTCCAATTTACCATAGAAACTACCCGTAAGTCCTCCGGAAATCTCTGAACATTCCCCTTCGTCTGACCGGTAAGACCACGATTGATCAATATACGTCATGACATAAAAAGGTACTCCAGATAAAAGCGAGTTGTTCGTCTGATTGGGCGAATCTCTTTGAGAGCAGAAAGTAATTTCATTTGGAAAATTCAAGAGATTATTTCGTATTTTTCTTCGCGACTCACAACTCCAAGTTTTGCCGAATATGTAAATACTTAATCGCTCAATCGCTTGGTATTTTTTCCTCGTGTTCGTATTCATTTGCTGGGCTTCATTATATTATGGGTGCAATTATGTGGTTCTTAGAGTTACAATAGTATATCGATACTCCGTCACACCGAAAAGGATTGTAACGAGGCTAAAAGTAATCGTTATGGAATGGGTAAAAAGAGTAAGAAGTTATATTTAGACATGAGATCGGTTTGCATCTAACTCAAGTTGTCTCAGTAGAGTGGATTTCGAATTTCAGTTAAACGAATAAAAATTAATCTGTGACCATTCTACCGAGTGCACAATAAAAATCATTAGTTATGCGGGAAATTTTCTGGGGAACTAAAAATTCGTCCTGCGATTTGTGACAGATAAAAAACTGTTTCGTTTGCTTATTCAAAATTGTAACTAGTTTATGCAAAATATGCCCATTTTGTTCTAGCATATTCCGTTGATCGGGCGGTCACAGCTATCAGTAATTATCCTATCAAAGATCTACTTTAGAACTGTGTTCAAAGACGATCGCGTGTCAAAAATTGCTGCGGTAATATTTCGTTACTTGGAATTCACTATTGACAGGTCGTGAAACAAGCCCACTACAGCAGTCCGAACACAAGTTTTAAGTTTTTGGCCAATTCACTCACAAGCCATCAGATTCAAATCTATATAAAAAAATCACTAAGAAGAGTTGGGAAGTGAAATTAAAATTTTGAGATGTCAGATTCAGTCAGTGTTCCCAGAACAAATTATGACTACTATGGATGGATCGGTCACCGAATCAGGTGTAGTGTCAATTACGTAGGTCGAAAGACAAGGCAGCTGTTGAAACCTACTGAAGAACAGGACCCACGTTGGATTAGATATGGTGAGAAATTAACTGTCTTCAGTTCAACAGTCTTGCACTTGGCAGAAACAGTTCACTCGATCGACACCCGGTCTGCCCTATCCATTGTTTGCCGAGTTCCACTACACGTGTCAAAAGCGATTAGGCTTCGGACACTATCAGTAGGGGGGAAAAGTCATTATTCGTCTGTTTACCCGCATTTCGCCCACAACAAAAATTGTTTCATGCATTAAAAAGTGTTCCCTGGCCAACCACCAGTCGTGTCATACAGGTGACTAGAATTGACCGGGGCCAATTAACACATTGATATCACTGAGTTGTTTAATCGATTGTTTTCCGATGGTGGTTGGTTCATTCAAAGACTTTATCTTTTTTCTGGTAACAGTGGCTGAATCTGACATCTTAAAATTGTAGTTTTACTGTTCAAAACTCCTTAGTAATTGTTTCAGTATAACTGAAAATATACTGGCACAAAAATGAGTTGACCGAAAACACGTTCACTCACAAGGGGTGGTCTGCCATATCCGACCCTACACCCTCATTTCGCATTGCCTATCCTGTAAATAAAGTATGCATGCTTGTTGGAGCAATGCATTAAATCTCTACAGAAATGAATAATATATGAGGAGAAGGTTTGCTTTGGGTGAAAATGATTGACCCTGACGAATGTGGAAAAGATCGCCGTCGTTTTTTATCTTAGACGATAGGATAGTGATTGCTTTCGCGAAGCTCCCTCCGAGGTTTAAAAAAATGAGGAATAACGTCAACATGTCCAAATTGCCGGATCACGGCGATTCGTAACTGATCGTGGGTATAAAATCCGGATTTCGACAGAAGTGATATTTTAAGGAGACAACAGTGATTAGAGGCCGTTCTGTTGTGGATCACAAAAGTGGCAATCGGCAATTAATTCAGCAAGTGAAGTTAATTAACAAAAGGTCATTACTACTCGCTGGCACTAGGTATGCATTCTTTTTATCCAATTCCCGAATGGATTAACTTTGTGCTAATTTCTAGGACAAATTAGAAGTTTGCCCAGATTACACGATTTAGCAAGATAGAAAACTATCAAAAAGATTTACTCCTGCGAGATCTTCCGGGAGCATGACTTGATGCTGATTATCTCCCGTATTGACGGAACCTGACTGATCATTTTGGGCACATTACCTGATTGTGTTTGTCTGTTTCGCAGATGACTATTGATGGTCATGTGGGATAGTTTCATGTTCGATAAATTCATTTATTCATTCCCAGAAAAAGATGTGAGTGTAATCCATCCTGAACATTTTGCGGTAGACTGCGAAAGGGGAAATCAGTCAAACACGTTAACCGTGCATCTCTTTCAGAAAATGATTTCACCTACCCGGTTATCGAATAAATTTGTGAATGAATTAATTGGTTCAAATCGGTTCTTCGCTTATCTACATTTGCATGGGACACTTAACACCTGTTAGGGTTAAATATAAACATGGCTTGGTGTGTTAGATTCGCATGAACCGAATTCATGGTTTGGCAACTAGATAGCCTTAAAAAGCAACAACAACAACAACAAATAAGAGTGGTATTAATTTACATGCGAGAAGTTTTTGTGTCCTGCTGTACTAAGAAAGGAAAAACCTCTTTTTTCACATGGTTTGAAACCTTTTGACATATTTTTTTATTGTCAGGTCTCAAATGCACATTATTCAAGTGCTTGTTCAATCTCATTTCAACAAAACGATCAATTCACAACCAGCATTGCTTGACACAGACGTGTGTCTGTACAAAACACCAATGCGTGTCTGAAGGGTGCATGGAAACCATTGTGCCGCTTGGAGGAACCAGCACTTGTTTGTACTTCAAATAATATATTTCTTTCGTAGTACCTATTAAGAGATAGAAGGAGACACTTCATAGATGGTGAAATGTGATTGCGGACTGGTTTGTCAAGCAGCAGCTTAACTTACCGCTAAACAAACGGGATCATTCTGCCACGTGGTCACCAGTCATGAAGTTCTACGCGGGACCGGATTTCCAGGTTTGATAATTAACTTCTTTTGAACATACTCGCAACCGCTGAATTACTACCACCCACGAGTTGGTGGGAGTAGAATTTATTGGATTCACAAGCGCAAGCGCGATCTTGCGGTGGCGGTTTATTCTGACGACAAATGAATAAGGACAGTTAACACACAATGTAAAATGAATCTCGTTAATGTATTTTGCCCCGGAAAGTCAATTGTTAACTCCAGTTTCACTAATTTTTGTACTTTAGGTAATAAACTTCTAGGTGCAGACAGTTTGCGAACGTACGTACACTCCATTTCTATTGGGCAACACTGGACCTATACGTCCACCGTGCTCCGAATGTTCGACGGACACTTGAGCTGTAAAATTAACCTCAAAGGTCTGTGGAACATGAAAACTTCATTCTAATTAGTACATCAGGTTTGATGTCTGGGAAGACTGATTTTGCTGGAGCAATGACCTTGTCAGGAGCAACTGGCTTGAGAAATAAGTAAACCTAAGTGGGGCGAGAGTCCATCGTATCAGCGATTGCTTGTTTTCGGTGACTTTGAAATCCTGATCGGGAGAGAACGATGGTTTAGATATTTCACTGAAATCTGTTCTGTTTAGTTTGTGTTGCATCAGAGACGGATGAACTGCCGCTTCCATCGGCGCTAAGCTGATCAGCAAAATAGCTGGGTAAATTATACCACAATCGGGAAACAGTCGAAGTTTGCAGTCGGTGGATGTCAAGGATATATTTTTAATTAATGTCGGTTTCTCAATCGTTGTTTAGCCATGGTGAACGGACACCACGTTTGTTCAGTCACAGGATGTGGAATTAGAATGAGTTGCAACTTAAAAATAGGTAATCCATAATAGCGAAAATATTTGCAAAGGTATGCCCAAAGGACCAGACGAGAATTTTGCGGATTTTATCCATTACATAAAGGCATACCTTTTGCGAATCTACACTGATTTTTAAAAATTTGATAAAGGGTTTTCATATTTTGCATCTATAATTCGTAAGTCCTCTGTTGTCAGCTGTGTTAATTGGGAGATTCAGAAAGATGGCTGAACTCCAATTTCCATCAGTACAAGAATCGTGCCAGGACAAGGGTCAAATTGATCACGGAATCTGATTTATTTTAACTTAAAGTTCATGACAGCAGTGGCTGTTTGGTTTTGACTGAGCCACAGTGCCTGTTGACATTACGAAGCGAGCTGAATTGTCACATGATATGAAACCTATTGGCTGTTTAGATGTTCACTTTAGACTCGGTTGTTCTTAACACGATTGCATAGCTCACCAATTGGGTTAGTTTCTAAATAAGAATTATTTGACCCCAGAAATCATTGGTAAAACTTAACAGTTGGTGCTCATCTAAAAACCGATTTATCTTTCTGGGAACATTTCCGAAACCGTTTTTTTAAATTTTGTCACACTCCAGGTTTTGCGCTTCTTGCTAGTAACCCGTAACCCGGTGGTTACGGGATAAGTAGCCTTTCCATTTATTCTTGTTGAAGCAGATATCTGATGTTCTTGTCGCATGACAAGTTTTATGCAATCCGAGGGAATGTCTGAGCTAGATCGTGAGGTTTTACTTTAGGGATTTTTTCTTTGCTTTGGCAAAAAATTAGTGCGATTTCTTGTCCAAATCCGCCGGTCTCCTAATTTGTCTACTCGTTATCGTAAAAAACGTTTAGCTGACCTACGATGGACCGGAATAAAGTAAACCATTTTTTTAATTTATATCCATCTGCCGGTATTTTAAACAAACAGTAAAGAACCCTGCTTATCCGTGTCATTAAGGCAGGAAATTTCTCGAGCCCTGATGAAACGGAAACTAATCTTGCAGACTTGGATTTATAATCCCGTTTCCGAAGGTAACTTGAGAAGATAAAACAAGATCACCGATTAGATCCACTGAGTTAGATGACTATGAAGTGTTGTCCGACCTCTTTGTACTTGTTGACAATCGTTTCGAATTCACTACCTGCATTTCAACAGTTGCAACGCAGGCTTCCCTATTTAGCGCATCTGTATCGCAATAGGACACAGTGTCCAAAAGTAATTGCGAGTCGTGTGGCCAGTTAAATTTTACGCCATATAAAGTTTGAAATGTAGTTTCAACTCCCAAGGGATTATCGCTGAAGGGAGTCTAGATGACCAACTCAAAAATAGAGTCAACGGAAGCTGGAAGAAAATCACGGAGCTCTCCGCCTTGCATAGATATGAAGAAGGTGACAACATATTTTTCTTATCACCGAATAGGCACAAAACTGCCAAACCATGAACAAGGGGTAGGGAGGACAAGCGCAAACGGAAAATCCGTGAAACACCAATGTCTGAATGAATTTAGCACAGATGCTCACTCGTAGAAGAAAATTCTTTGCTCAATCTGGGAATCGTAATGAGAAAGGTTGGAGTGTCTCTCGCTTTATCGTCTATGGATCGTCTTTTTCATGGTTAGGCATAAATCCATACATAACACTGGTCAGACAAAAATAGATTACACTAGCTCAGAGCATGTTGAGTCTATTCCAAAGGTTTTACACACCCAAGTCGGTGAAAACATCTAGTACTAGTGCAATGAGTAGTGAAAACTGGGTGAGCAATGCAGTTGGTCTTGACCGTCTGGTCGTTATTCGAACCCATGTAGTGCTGGCTTCTACTAAATGATCAGTGTGCTACCTCATAATTTTCACTCTAAAATGGGTGTAGCTTTTAACGGAGTTTTGTAAAGTGCTCTCCAAAAGCAGCAGTTAACTAACTAGGCACTTATTTCTGATCACTGATCCCAATAACTGACTGGTATGTGAAACAATTCCTGTCGATGTGCGAACTATTCGAAATTCTCTTCATTGTCGTCTGTTTCTTCGTCCATTTGGGGATAATTTCTTTTCCACTTGTGACAGCTTTGGGAGTAGTTAAAGAAGATAGCATGCCTCATATTCAGCATAGTTTGGGACGCAAATCCAATAGAGGAAATTGGAGCAAATGCACACGTATCGGTTGAGTTTGGGTAGTTTCAATTACTGCGTTGGCAGAATTTTATTGCTTCTAATGAAATTTCTACAAATTGTTGTGCCCCAAGAAAATCAGTTTTAAACACTTTCATGGCAATTACTTAATAAATTATGGCAAATACCCCCACGTTTTTTTATTCGATTAGAGGATTTTAACTTAATTCCGCGATAGGTTTTTCTGAGGTTAAGTCAATCAATAGATTTCAGTAAAATAACCAAGGAGAGCATAAAAATTGAAGTCAGGGCCAAGCAAATTTTAAAAAAATGCTAAGAAAATCAATAAAGGGTAATTCGTATTTGATCCGACCTGGGTTATACATGGAGATCTTTGTCGTTCTCGTGTAGTGGGCTAGCTGATGCATCTGAAGATTATGACGTGTTGACAGAGCGAATTACTTACTTCCTATTCATGCGGAACAAAACCTTACATGGACGAGTCAAGGGTTCCATAATCAGTGTACAGTTCTGGTACCAACCATACGTTCTCGCACTAAATCCCAAAAGGTGTACGCCGCTTTTTCCTTTGCAACAATGTTTGCTGTTTCTAAATAATGATCTTAGCATTTATGCATGTTTCGACCAGTATGCATCACGCGCAAACATTTATCGATCTTGGGTTTGAATGAAAAATCCTTTCCCCAGGCTTTTTATGCACCGTCGATTTTCTTAAAATTATCTCCTTGTGGCACTTGATAATTCGATGCTTCCCAAAACTAGCTTTTTGCGCACATCTGTCGAAGTATTTTCATGCGCGGCCCAATCTATTTTCTTCACTTACCGGTTTTACAAGTTTTAACACTTCCAAACTTAGAACGGAGAATTTTCGAAACACGCCACAAAGAAATAGATATACTTTCCAGACACTGATATCCGTCTAACTTCCGGCGTCAGATACCCATCTGTCCTATGTTATGCGCCAGCCGGTCGGCTGTCAACATCTTAGTGAGCACGACAGCTTAGTTGGAAATCCTAGACCAGATCTGTCTGGCGACGTGCTGTGTGCAGTTCGGCTGGATGGCCCTGTGCATGTCAGCAGTGCGGCACAAACGATACCAATATTAGTTCACTATTTCCTTGAATGCGACAGCAGACTACATCTCGTTCATGACTTAGGCGTGTGCTTACCCTGAGAACTATGCAATGTGCGCAGACGATTTGTCTCTCGGATAGAAGAAATGTGGATGGGTTTGCCAAGCATCTTATCCCACATATACTAGGTGCTATTATTTTAGGGATAGTTTCATCACAAACTGGAAACAGATGGCGACAAATAGGTGTCAGTTGAATTGACGCGTTTGCGCTCGTCCTTGACGGCGAAGTGGGATCATCTCGGTGGCCTTTAGTTTTCCTATCCAGTTGAATCAGTTGAAGTCAGTGCAAGTCGAATAGTGCTTCTACGCTCCCAAACGTGAGTTAATTTTCAGCTCAAATAAACAAAAAGGCAAAGCGAGTACTTGGAGGGACTGCGAACACATATCAATAAGCATTCTGTCGGCATAATTGGTTTGACAAAAACTATAATGAGAGAGAAAAGTTGAAAAACAATGAAATTGGGATGAGCTATAGAGTCGTTGATTACCAATTTACTATTCACGTGAAAACAAACATAGCAGACAATAAGACTATTCTCGTACGCAGAGGTACAAGAAAGAGAGCCTAAATGTGGAGTGAGTTGAAGAACTAGAACAAGCCTTGAACTGAGCTGCGTGAAGATAGCGATAAGTGTCGGATGGCACACTAAAAATCTACCACAGGTATCAAAATGTTTTTACACGATGAGAGTAGAACAAGTGACTATGTTAATCCGTCTAGTTCGTACAAACACTTCTCATTGAAGACAAGAGAACAGCAGAGCCGGGGATGAGATTTCACGAAGTAACAGACTGAACAAGCATAAGTCTGCTCACCCTGAGGAACACAGGTTCAACTTTCAATTAAAGATTGTGTTTGTCATCTAACAAAGTGCAAAGGCCTCTAGCATGCACCGCTGTAGAATTATGCACTTCGGCAAGGTTTCTTGTGGAATAAAATGTCGTCTAGTGCCATTCTACCCAAAGATAGCTAACATGTTCGCTGGCTTGTACTCCTTAATGTTGATGAAATTATTCTGATCGAAAGACCGAAAAGGAAGTGATTTGGTAGTATGAAGTTTAATCACTTTTATCTTGGTTCAAGAGTTTTTCATCTCATATCATGTCAAGAAAAACATTCCGGTGCTATTTAAAATAAATTCATCTCTAGCCGATGTAACAGATAAGTTCGGAACAGTCGCTTTAGCTGCTGTACAATATCTCCGGGCTAAGAACATCCAGGAAATGTTGCTTTTACGATACCTTATTTATTGATTATTAGTTATTTTTTGTAAATGCATGTTTCTTTGGTTACCTTTCTTTACTTCCACCCTTATCGTTTGGCTTAATCTGTAACGAATGAAAGTGAAAGAGAACTTTCATATCCGGTTCCTGGCCGATGGTTATCCGCCCTGACGTGAACTGATTTAAAATGATTTACTGTTTTTTGTTTGATTCTGAAAACTCACTGCCACTAATTTTCATGTGATTGTCCGTTAAGCGAAAGTGAGCAGTTGTCGTGGTAAACAATGTGCTCTAATGCGTCGAGAAAGTGGAAACCAATGAAATAACATCCATTGCATTTCATGGTAAGCATCCCAAGGTTTTCTTTATAATCACTCAAATTTACTTTGCTTGTGAGTAAGCATTATCAATGCTCTTTTTGTTTTTCCGGTTAGCGAAGCTTTCAGCTCATAACCGTGACGGGTAGCGCTTTACGGTAAACAGTAATTGCCAATGCTTTTGATTTAGACGAGCCTTCTTTAATTTTTAATCCAGCTGTCCCAATCAATGCGAAATATGACCTAACACAATGTGCAGTATGGGGCATCGTTCCCGAACTTCTCATGTTACGCGGCGAACTTGCCTTATGGATGGAACCAAAGTTTGATTCAGTCGGATCGCGAAATACTTTTCATCAACCCGGGAGATGTGTCACTACCATAACCCTTATTGTACATCAGTAAACGTTAGCTTATGATCTCAAATGGAACTATACTGCACCCGAGTGCGGTAGGCGGGGGTGGAGAGCGGAGAGTTAAGTTACTTTAAATAATTGCACAGATGCGTCAAGCAACTTCTATTTAGATTAAGATCTGTCCCGAGTACGAGTTCATGGAAAATTTGCAAAAACAGAACAGGTTCACATAGCCTCGAGAAACAAGGAACTGAACACAGGTTATCCCACTAAGATACTTAACGAATTTATTCAAATAATTCCCTAAAGGCTTAGCTAAGTGAGCACGATAACTCCTAAGGTATGTAGGCTGAAATCGATCAACTTTGGCGTTTCTCATTGTAACTCCCATAATTCAGCTAGTAGTTTGTCGGAGGTGGCACCAGTCGCACCAGTTGTACCAGCAAGGGAACAGAACAACCAATTGGGTTTGGCAGTCAATCTCTTGGTTCCATACAATATGACGTCCGCATCACAATGCTTGGTCCATATGTTCTGACCCGGGCGATGATTGCATATGCCAAGATCAAATGGAAAAACTATTTGCCATGAAAGGTGACAGTCAATGACCAAATAACCCAGCGAAGCTGATGAAATCATTCTATTGAGAGTACAAATAATTCGGATGTGAAAATGCAGACTGTCGGTGAAATATCCTAAAATTTGCATAAATTTCGGATTCCCTCCGTTCTCCTTTGAACGACTGAAGTTAAAATAGATATCACAGTTTGCATTATACTGGTGGACAAGAAGTCTGATTGTTACTAATATGAGAAAAGTTCCCTTGAGGAGTTACACGAAAAAATCAACACAAGTCGCTAAATCGCATACATAGGAAGTCAACAATAGAATCTGTGACCTCCAGGTACACTCGAAGATGGAAAAATCTGGATTTCTTACAGAATAATGATTCTAGCGCAACTATTCAGATGGCTTCACTTAGTCGACCAAATCATTCATATTTCCCATCACAGTAAAAACAGTGATTGAAGACTATGTAATCTTGTGTTGTGGATGACCGCTTGTTAGATGGCTTGGCCTTTCTATGGGCACCTCGTTTTCTGATCTGATTATAACTACAACGTATCTGCGCGGTGATGAACAAAGCCGATGACGTTTTCAAAACTATGACGGATGTGTCGAAGTAAATGTTGTAGAAGTGACTCTTGCAAGCCATACATCCAGATGAATGGATCTATCGCGAAGCTGTTCCATCCCTTTATGGTGTAAACAGGGATGCGTATCATGCGGTAACGCTCATCAACTACTTGAGAGTTTGGTCGGTAATTGGAGTGATTTAGGCGTTCGCTACACAATCGTTCATTCCACGTTGGCGTCTCAGTTCGGGCTCGGCGGCAGCGCGTTGCTGAGGATTCGCAGCAAGATGATACGGCTTCATAGTGTTACCGAGGTTTCCTATTTTTAGGCTGAGTGATGATACTGCATGAAAAACAACTGGAATAACCAGCTACTACTCCTGCTGAATAAAAGTAATGTGTAAAATAAAACCGCCGAAAGGCACAAAAATGAGGGACCAAATCCGAAGGCATGGGTTCATTTGGAACAATAAAATAGTACTGAAATGCATTCATAACCACAAACGAGTAACATTAGTGCTTATTCGGGCTAAAGGTTAATTATCACTAAGCGGTCTTTACGTTTTCGTACATCTTGAAATGCGCGGCTAGCCACATTTCAATAAATTTACATGAAATTCGAAAATCCTCAACGATCTGTCCCTATGTGCACAGTGAACAATAATCGTGGCTTGCCACTGGAAGCATTCCAATAGGCTGGTCGCTTGTGCGGTTCCCCAAAAAAGATGAATATTCATGCATCTGTTCAGGAAAGGAAGGATTTGTTGCCAAGTGCCGTTGCTTTTTCTGGAACCTCCATAATCTGCGTTGTGACATTTTATCGGAATCTCCTGATCTGCATAAATATTGGTACGATCAATTGCTTCTCCAAACACTGCCTCAAAAACAAAAGATCACTTTGGATACAATACGAGGATGAAAGCCTAAACTAATTTGCAACCAGTATAGTGGTTCACCATTAATTAGGACTTGATAAGTTGTGACGTAATGACAAACTTTATCTAAGGGTTGAGAACCAATGGAGCATCGAGCAGTCTCATTGATTTTGAAACCCTTTTTTAGTACTGTCTCAGGTTGTTAGTTTTCGGGTGTTCTGATCTCTGAGCCTGGCGCTTAGACCGCCAACGTTTCATCACTATTCGAGGTGACATGGCTAATACGTGATCAGTAAGCGTGGGGTCGATTCATAATGGCCTGGTCTCAGTAGTTAACCGCTGGAAGTCTATTCAGTTTCCAACGAAAAGATAAAGTGGATATCCTGTGGCAATAACCATTTAAAGCTCGTGACCGAAAATTTCAAAATGCACTGATTTTACTTGATTTTAATTGGCACTGAATCCACTCGATCGTGGGGGTAGGGAGGTTAGAAAATGGAAATCAAATTTCACGAATGTATGTTTACAGTTGGACAAGGTAGTCAGACGTTGCCACAGTTTTTTATCCGCATATTGGTTTTCAGTTGTGAGCGAGTTGTCTGGTGAAATAGCTTGGGAAATCAGCGCAAAATGACAACCTATCTGCAAAGTTGCATAATTGATCTCTAAACCAACGAAGTTCGTCAAGTACGAACAACACTGGAAGAATTTCATTTTGATTACTTCACAATCATCATTAAAATAAGGTCAAAAATTGGGATATTTTTGCGTGAAGAATTTTGTGTTGGTCAATCTGTTACGTTGGTTTGAGGTTCAGTAAAAATTCCCCTCGGGGTATAATGGGTTGTGTAAAGTTTGATAACATCATCAGCAACCGTGACGGCTGACACAGTTGTGACATCTTCACTGTGCCTTGATGGATATTTGGGTTGGAGCTATATCTGTACAATTTTGGTGAAGATTTATATGATTGCTTTTTTGAAAGATCAGCTGAAATTTCTGATCTAATTTGAAGTAAACGGAAAAATGATACCTTTTGTCGCCAACAGTCAACAAAGAATAACGACACATTTTAAAATATTCCCGTTAAAATAATCACCTTTGGACATAATGCGTATATCCTATCCAAAGAGTTCAATGCGCTTATTCTTCCGGTGACCGAGAGAAAAATCGCAGCTGAGATCCAAGCAATGAGAAGGGTTGAACAAAGTAACTACTTACTATTTTATTATTCCATGAACATGTTTTTGTGTTGTATTTTATTGTATAGACTTTTGCGTACAACAAATAGTGTCGAATTTCAGTCAAAAAATTTGGGGTAAAAATAAAATATAGGGGGAAACCAAATGAATAAAATAAAAATACACTCATCGCCTCGTTAAGAATGTGAAAGAATTCATCCAGGAATAATCATAACGCATTAGGACAGGCTGCTCAGAAATTCGGTTGAAAGAAGTTCACGGTTTGTCAAAATGCGTGCTAAATATGGGACAGTGGAGTTCCTACAGATATTGACCCTAGATAGTACGGAACTTGTCAAAATATGAGAGCGACATTTTGAAAGATCGTTGTGCAGAGAATGCGTGGAATCAGAAAGAATTTGTTAGCAAATTTGTCACATGCGGATAAGTGCTGATCGCATAGATTTAGGGAGAATTCATTTAGTGGTACGAAGGACACACGGCTAATAATTGATAATCACCGGCGAAGAATGTTAAAGCCTATGATAAGTAAACCTGGATACATAAAAGGAAAACAGTAAAGAAGGACTGGAAAACACATTGGTATACAAATCGGGAGATGGTGCTATGATTCAACCTGCAGTATCGAAGCTTCCTGATTTTAAATGAAAACCGTCGGAGACTCATTACACAGGTAGAAATTTGAATAGTCTATTTCGGATTCTTTAAAGTAGTAACTCATAGATATTATACAGAATCAACTCTGGTAAGACATTTGAGTTGACGAAAGACGTTTCGGATATGAAAGCCGACCAGGAGAGAGAACAGATATCGGAAATATGCGGAGATTTGAAACAGCTCGTGTAGAGAAATCGCAAACAGAAGATACGTTGTTGGGAAAAAATTGAAAATCACCGCTGTTCGAAACCGCTTGATAGAGGGCAACATCGTCAGCTTGCTTTAAGAGATGACAAGGGGAGCTAGTTGATAAGTTGCTGATGCAAGTAGGGAAAAGAAAAGGTGAAAAGACAGCACCCCGTAACACGCCTGAGTTAATGAACGATATTTAAGTTTTACCCTCCATTCGTGCGCACCGGATTCGGTCAGTAAGTTAATCAGACAGCCATGATAATAAAGAACTAGGACAACCAAATGTTTGCAGTTTGTGAAGCAGAAGAGATCGTAGGATCGAATCAATTGCCGACGAATAGTTCAGAAAAGCGCAACGCACAGATTTTATTGATGCATTTAAGGACTTACAAATGTGGTAAATAAGGGAGGCGACAGCGTACAAAGTAGACCTGTTAGGTTTATAGGCAAACTAAAAAGGGTGGTCAGGAGGATACATTGCAGAACGTGTATCACGGCCCGGCAGTTTAATGCCAGAATGCGTTAAGGCGATGGGGCAAAAGAGTTTTGCCAAAGCAGCAGAACTGCTATACTTAGAGATGGGCATAATAGTGAGGGGCCTCCAACCGTCAGGGATAGATGACGACATTAATGACGAGTTAATTAGAGAAGTGAATGCGTCGGTCAGAGCCACAGCCCTATGCCTTAAAAGAGCTGAAGGCAAACTGCCAGGACCAACCCCGTGGTAATTTTAGTGGTGCGGAGAAGATTGAATACCTCTTCTCTAGAAAAGTTTGTAAATGTTGTATCATCACCCCGTGCAAATATGACCGGGGTATAAGTAGAAGAATGGATGAAGGCTCGACTGATGCTGTCGACATCCACAGACGTTTTCGCATGTTTCTTCTTCTTCCAACACAACAATCGAATACCTTGCCATAGGAATCGATTGTTGTTACCAATAATAAGTTAGCTGACGAATTTAGTGTCGACGCGCTGGATTTCAGTTTTCATTAGTTTGGAGAGAGAGAACATAATCCGACCAAATATCCGACAACGAAACATCTGAAAACGATGACAGAACTGTAACGCCTCCAGTCACAGGACGTTTAAAGATGGAAGGAAATGCCTCCCCATTCCATTCTTTGGCTTGGGATCTTTGCTAATGAACTTCCGGTGCCCAACCGATAGACATAGCAGTCTTTGTTCATCGTCAGCTGTCATTATTTTAATGAGCCATATTGATTTCTGCAACCATGCCATTTATACTTAATGAAGGTCCAAATTCTGAAGTCAATCCCATTCAACTCAATTTTGCTGTTGAAGTGACTTCTGATGATAAATCTTTATGAAGTAAGTATCTTGAGAAATCTAAATAATTGAACAGAAACCTATCTAACCTGTTACAATCAATTATTTTGCATCCACTGTCTTTAGACCATAGGGCATGCTTTCCTGTCATGCTGTTCACAACAGGTCATAAGTTTAACGCCTTAGTTACAATGATCGAATTCATAGCCTTTGGAGAGTAAAGTCTAGTATAGTCGGGTTTGATACTATTTAAAATTTTGTGATAATCTTAGCAAGAGAAAACTTTTTAGAAAATAGTTAATTTAAGCTATTTTATGAAAATCTGATTGGTCCTTGGGGAAGATGATTTGTGGGAAAATGAACTTCGAACAACAAATTATTATTCCATCTCAAAATGGTTAATTCAGACTGCAGTAATAAAAGATCCTCTTGACGAGTACAAGTTCTCTGACGAAAAATATGTGCAGAAACGTATTTGCCTAGAAGGTTTGCATCGTGAGGGTGAGCAAAACCAAGTACTGTTTTCTTTGATAAATACCTTATCGTTTATGAAAAGAAGTTACGAAACATAAACAGGACATTAACTGCTGCCTACCGTTCGTGTAGAGAAAGATTTGTAATAAAAATCCGAGCAAGTAAAAAGATAAAGCACAAACTCCTGACACTTTCTTCCTCTCTGATCCCTGTCGAATAATCCCCATCGTGGAGCTTGAGTCTGAGGTTTGCGGATTCGAGTATCAACATCAATCGACTTCCCTAATTGATTGTCTGTAACTGGTTGTCTTTCTACAAAATGTCTGCTTCGTTGCATCAGTAATAAAAAAATAAGTGAAGTGCAAGGAACTAAACGAAAACATACTGGGTTAGTTTAGTTACAAAACAAAAGAAAAATGATAAGCCTGGGAAAAAATACGAAAAACTTTAAATGGGATGAACCAAAATTGTTTAATTGACTGTCGCGTCCACTTCCTTGGCCTTCAATTTTCAATTTGACTAAATGTTTCAGAATTTTGCACATAATCACATCACACCAATTGCTCGGTGATTAGGATGATCAGCATCCAAAATTCTTGGTAAAAGAGTGATACCCATGTGCGAACCAATGCTGCCGTCTAATGCAAAGGGTAAAAAGGTAAGTCAATCGCAAGGAATGAAACTCTGGGTTGTATCTATCCCTACGGAACAGCGGTAGCTTTCCATAAAGAGCTGCTGCACATGTGCATCAGATTGCATCCAACAAAACTAATTACTGGAAAGCCGTCCTCCACAAATGCCGGATGATTCCACGGAAAGATCATCATCATTAGTGAAACGTGCATATCCTGTCCAAATAGCTGATCACATTAGAACAAATACGGACGTGATCTATCAAGCTTAGCAAATCCAAAATTTCACTAGGTAACATTTAACTTGGTGATACATTGGCTGAAATTCTCCCAGTAAGTAATGGTCTGAATAGCATAGTCAAAATCGACCGTTGGCACTAAGACAAAAAAGAAAGATGTAACTTTTTTTTGGAATTAATTTCTGCCAGAAGATGACTTTCATCTTGCTATCAAAGCTGACTGATCTGCTATACATAATAAACTAAGGAAAATAAAACGTACATTGGATTTGCTGCACTATACATTTTGAGGAGATAGTATTTTTTCAATAACTCGCTCTCAGGTTGTTTAGAGAATGCGTGGGAACACATTGAAACAGGTCATGTATAACATCCGTGTAGGTTGGGGATACGTATTATTCACGCAATCATATGATGGGTGTGTCTAAATCAGAGGTTGTTGACAATGGGGCAGCAAACATATTCGACCTTGGTCAGTCATGGTGTGTGAAGTGAACACTTAATGGCACAGGAAGGTTGGGGTTGATTTTTCATGCCCAACATATCAACAATAAGGCGTGTGCACAACGGAAAGCCATAGCTTCTGCCCGGAAGAGGATGGCATGATAAACAAGCTGTAATTTGTTTATTGTTAGGGAAACTAAACCGTATTATCATGTACCGATAGGGAATTGCGCAACAGAATTCTCCTTGCTGAAGATGTTCCGTCCACAATTAGTCAATAGGTTTGGGATTTTGAGTCGTGGCCTGCAACAGATGTTCAGTCCAAAATACGCAGATGTGTGTGGCAGCTGTTTAGCAACTGGTTATTGGGATAATGCAAGAAAATGAAAAGAGTAATAAAGTCAGATATTAATTATCTAGTTTTATTGGGAAATCTTTTGAAGAGAGATTTGCTAGTCCCGTTTTAAAATAAACCACGTGTTTGCAAGCAAAGCGTTTACTTCTAGCAGCTACGGAGCAGAAAAGAAAATAGAAAAGCTATAAGCCGGCGCTAGATGGTGTACGTAAGAGAAACCCAATATATGAACTCATTCATTCCACGTTTGGAGGTTTTCGTGCTGCTGAATCGGTCCTGATACGAGGCTGGATTCTTATTTAGCGGCCGCAATGAAGACACGGGAATAGAATATCCACTGGTTAAGCGGAATGTCATCCGGTTGGCCGTCACTTATTGCTCATAATTTTTAAAGACCATTACTATTCTTTTGATATATAACTGAGAAATTTTACTCATTTAGGATCTTGACTTGCCAATTTTATAACCAGTTGTGAACTATAACTCAGCTGAATGGACTGTAGGTCATTGAACAAATTATTCGGATGTAAGATATTTTTAGCTTTTGAGCGTGATAACTACCATGTTTACCTAGAGGGAAAGTTTTTTTCTATTTCAGAATACAGCAGACCGGATGGTGCATTTGGACCCTTCCCCTTAATGCAGACGACGTCTCTGCTCCAAGCCGAGTACCCTGAATTAGCAAAATGAGCTCTTTCCCCATGATTTGTCAACAGTACTTACCACGTTTTCAATCTCTTTGTGAGCAGTGAATTGTTTTGTTTGTACATTCATCGAAACACTTTCTCGTTTAGGTCTTAGGTAATAAAAGACCGAGAGAATTTTCCTTAGTAGCAGCTTATCCCATCGATGCTATTTTTCTGTCCGTAAAACTATCATCGTCAAAAATCAAATTAACTATCGTTCGTGGGATTCGAACCCTTGAGGTTTAGAACCATGCTTTGCAATTTCGACAGCTTACTCCCAAACGTTGAGTAGATTCAGTTTGTTGGGAGTAGAGCAGAGTGTTGACTTAGCTAATAAACTAGTAAAGTACTCGCCACTTACTCGTAATTTGATGAATTAAACTAAAATATTAAATATATTTTAATCTTAGTAATAGGACTCTCAAAGATCATTCAATACCATAAAATGAAAACAGATTTCACCTCGATCAGGCAAAATGTTTGTCCTCATCATTTGATAAACAAGATTAAAAACTAATTTTGTGGTATTTATAGCTATTTTTGTGTTCTCTAGTTAAAAAAACAAAAATAACACCGATAAATAAGCCGTTGTAGAAAGAGAATGTGATTAAATCTAAAAGGAAAACTTAAGCTGGATCAGTTTTCTTCATGAATCAAAGTTAAAAGGCTCAATGACGACAAAAGACAGTGTGAAAAGGCGACGACTGGCTCATTTTCGATTTTGCCTCGCAATTCGGAAATATAAATGCAAAACAAACTGTGAGTTGGATGCACAAACGAATTTGTCAACATCTGACAGGTTGGATTTTGTCCACCGTTATCGTTTGGTGTGCTTCTTGTCTAGGCGTTTTGGATTTGCTTAAGGCGTAAATGTAGAAAAGAAAATGAAGCACTAAGTAAGAAAATTTTATAAAACTAATTTCGTCACATCACACGGGTATTATTCTGGCGGGGAAATTTTATCCGTTGGTAAAATTTCCGAACTAGGCAGCAAAATCTGTGACCGAGAGCAATAAAAACGGAATTCACTGATGACCCTCACAACCGATAAGCAAATTTATTGTCGGCAAAACAACGGGTATTCAGCAACGGATACGTCAAGGATGTTTACAAACCCAATTTTTCTACTGGCATCACCGAAAGTCTGGATGATATTTTGAACCTGAGAAACGAATTGATGAGAAAAGAGGAAGTGACCATGGGAACTGTTTGCAATAAATTTATTGACTAATCGGAGAAAAGAGTTCCGAGCTACCGAGGCGATAGTTTTCAAAAACACCTAGCTAACTCAGTTGTATCTTGGTGAAAAACAAAAGGCTTCCAATGAGGCAGTAGTTTGGTAATCAGGTGTTAGCTAAATTTAAATGAATGTTGTCACCGTTTGCGCAGATTGGAACTTCCTATTGCTAGTTAACTTCTGACAACCAAAACTTCATTTGTCATTTTCAATCTCATGAACACGTCACTATGCTACAATGATGCTTGTTGATCACTAAGATCCTGCTTGAGAAAAGTACAATAATATGCAGCTTTATTAAATGCACTGTATCCAGGTGATCCAGTATAACGGGATGGTACTGACCAAGCTTCGGCCCTCATCTCCTTATCGTTTGGTCAACCAACCAGCTGAAAGACAAAAAAACCGACTGACTACATTTCACTCATTGCTTTAACCCCATCCATATGTCGAATGAATAGGATTGTAAGGGTTCCATAGTGGATTTTTGAAAATACATGTTCACCCATTCCACGTACTCGTCAAAAGACCAACTCGATGTTTGAGTTTTCAAACAGAGTAGAACTAATGCCGAGCTAGCTTGGCAATGCTGGTAATGACGATGATTTAAACATGTTATCAAAGTTGTTGTCTGCGAAACGACGAGCAGGTGATACGTTAGATTGTCTTGATTATCTAAGCTATTTTTGTAGGCAGTTTTCTTTATGACTGTTATCAAGCGATATTAACTCGATAGTGTAAAATTTAAAAATAATTATACTAAACTGATGGCAGGCACGTACTCGGCACTTATAAGGGGAATATGTTTTCTGAGTTAGGTTAGGCAAATACTCCAGATACAATTAATTAAGTTGGAAGTAAAGCAGATAAAATGATTGCTTTACTGCTCGGTCACCAGTTCTTGCTTCGGAATGCACGTTTATTTAGAGTTCAGTTACACGTCTGCATCCTTACTTCCCCTTAGGAAATGGGTGCTCACACGGAACATGGGAATTTTTTCCGAATCCATTAGAAAAATTAAGTTCACTCAATTGTTGAGATCTCTGATATTTGCGCACGAAATCTGTCAATTCGGAATTTGTCCCCCACACGGTTAACCGATCTGGTTGTTGTAAAATGACTCAAACGTCCGTCATCTCAAAGACCAGAGGTTCAAACCCCTGATCCACAAGCCAGTTTAATAGTAAACGGCAATCCCCCGACATTCGGATCGTCGCTACTTCTAAACTAATAAGACGTTGATGCGCTTCGCCGTATAATGAGGTTTCTGGCTGACAGTAGCCAAAGCTTTCCACTTGCAATGGTCCCCAGACATTTCAGAGCAGAAACAAGAATGCAAGAAGCGCATTTGAGATTTGAAAACTAATTTTATTTTCACAGACTGCTTTTAAACTCCTACAAGTGGACCGCTCAATTCTCCCTTCTGATTCACACTTGGTGTTCTTGCACCCAGAATATAGTTGGCAAAATATGATAACGTATAACTGAATCTGAGTACACTCAGGAATCGGCTTTAGGTAAATGTGCGCAGCTCGTTATGTCTGCAGTATGACCAAGATCATATAATCGAGAAAAGGCCGGACACACTTGAGAAAGTGACAGATCAAATGTAGCAAAATAAATGTTTCACGGGTTTTCCTTCGCCTAACTATGCCTACCGTACATCCAGTGTTGTTTCGCTCTCTGGCTACAGGGTTTAAGCAAGAGAATATCTTTGTAAATTCTTCTTGTCTTAGAGATAGGTATGATAATGATTGAGGCTCATTGTTGACCAGGTAAGGACCAATTACTGTGCGAAGTAAACAATCGATTCAAAAATTCTCGTTAACTGAATGAGACACACGGTATCGCGAAAATGGAATAAATACATGACAACAAGTGGAGTGCTTAACCAACCGCATCTAGATGCCATAAGGCATTTTTGAGAGGCTGAAATCAAATGCCATTTAGTGCAAAAACTGACATCACATATTAATTACGACTGATTCATTCGAAGTGTAAACCGCTTCACCTTCTCTAATTTAATTTCTTGCTTTGGCGCAACAAAACTGTATTCGGCTAATTTTCGGTAACCACCGCGAAAAAAGCAAATGCAGTGATTGGAAAGAATAAATTCGTGTGGCCACAAAAGTTATGAAATAATTCGGCAATTGGGATTAGAATGCCTCAGCTGGGAAATAACGCGGTATTTAAGTAAAACATTCTCGAAATTCGTAAACTTATTACCTGTAAGTTTGGTTTCCATTTGTGCAAACCGAGTCCAGAAAAATCTTGGACAAAGAAATTCCTTCTAAATCAGAGGCCGAAAACCAACATGAGATTTAGCTTTAATAAAATGAAATGAACTTTTGCCGATCAAACATACGAGAAGGGGAGCAACAAATTGATCCCGGGATATTTCATAGAAATACTGGAAAGCGAACCGGGCATGGTTTTATCGGTCCCTTTCATTGCGACAAAGCACATTTAGTGAATCTGAATGGAATGCCTTTCTTCGAACGGGCAGACGCGGTGCTGCCTCCGTTTTAACTGGCTTGCTAAGACAGACAGATTCTAACTAGTTCCAAACATCGGACAAATCAAATGCAGAAAGTAGCATCTCGATGTCAGTTATCTGGAGTAACGAGATCTAGAAATGCCCATCCCGCCATAAATATAAACAAAATTTACGTATCTGTAATTAGACTTCAGTGAAAAGGGGGTTAATCTGAAATGAACCGAAAACGTGTACCAAAACCACATTATTCTTTACAAAATATTTCAGCACAGGATTTCTATGGCATGGAAAGCTGAATAAAAATGAATTCTTTTACCATTAGGTGTCGGGGTAGATCAAGGTCACAAAAAGTAAAATTATATTTTCCGTCAGGTGAGGATTTTTGGTTAGAATAAACTAATTGTACAGTATAGCCTTTTATGTTTTGTTCATTTTGAGGCAAGAAAATGAACTGTTTACGCTGCCGACGATACATCCATTTTATTTAGGATTCTTGCAAGGATGATGTTTCTTACTGGATTTGGACGACAATTTATAGTCAGTCAACGATCGGTAGCGTGAGGATGCATTTTCGTATTATTCTAAAGCCAACCGGCCATTAAAGCTTCTCACCTCCCGATTGAAAATCGTCTACCACGCAGATTTCCAATACTGTAACCGCAGTAGTTGACATTACAGATGATTGCTGACAAGAAAGCAGCCAGGCAGTATATTCATCAATCACAGGCATAATTGAATTTGCGACTGAAAGGTCATTTTCTTCTGTTTGCTTTATTCAGTATGAATTCGCGGTCAATGTCAGAAAGACTCCAATCTGCAGACGATCTTTTGATTCATTCCTAAATCGGTTGTGTAATTTCCAGTGGTGAGACATGCAGCTCAGGTTGAATTTTGTAGGAACCCTTCAAGCCAATCTAACTACATCAAGCAGTACATGGCGCGCACAATGCCACGTACTGGAGTTTATAAGACTGTTGTGAAGACATGAACCTAACTTGGAATATTCTGAACAAATGAAATACAAATAAATACTTTCTGGTTTTCCTGTTGCACTGTGTGGCTGGATGCGTTTGTCTTTGGGTCCTATTAAACAGTGCAAGAACAGAAAACGTGCCTTTCTGACATCTGTCATTCTACCTGAATTTCGCAGCAATAAGCAATTGGGATAGAGTAAAAAGCAGCTTTTATAAATCTTAATACAGCTTATATGAAAGTGCGCCCATTTTTGAACAAAACAACCAAGCAGTCTTTTAGGCAGTCTTGCAGACAAGTTCCGTAATTATCTGGGTGGCCTTGTTGCTATTGACAAGTAACCTTTGTGTTAAACAGTTTACAAATATTTTTGGGTTACTCGGTCCTATGGCACCCACGAATTTTCAGTTGATTCCCACTGCACAGCTGAAACAAAGACAAAAATTTCAAATATGAAAGTTGTCTCGAAGAGATTCATATGTGACAGGATGTGCTTGTCGACAGATAATCGATCACGGTCTCAGTTCTGAAGGCTGTCCTCATCAAAGCAGTCTGGATGTGATTAAATATTACTTATTGGAAGGTTCCTTGCGGTAACCAGAGAGCCCGGTAAATACTGTCTGTTTCGATAAGACCAAGTTAACATAATTCGATCAATTATGATACCTCACAAAGATCAGGTGTTATTCTCAACTTCAAGGGTACAATGCAAGACTAACGAGTCTAAACAACCGACAATGAACAGAACACTACTCAAAATCTTATCACATCTGTTTGACTCAGGGCAGTTTTGGTAGATTTTGGTTGAGAACAGACAAGAGCAAGTGGAAACGGCAAGCGTTCGATGAGACCAATTATCAGATAATTTAATCCACTTTATTACGAGCAAGAGATACTGATGCAATCAACTAATTCCCCATGGAACCGATCCCATTTTCGTGACTGGGATTTCCTGGACCTTTGTTTTCTAATAATGTCCTTTCATTACATTTATTTTTACCAAGGATGCTTTGTGTGTGCGTTTAACAAGTGTAATTCTAAATGATGACAAGTGGCAACATCTGTCTTCTCACATTCTTGATTAATTGGATAAAAGGGATACAGTGTTTTAAATTCTTGAGGAAAGTATGTTGTTGAGGGGAGAATTGGAAAAAATATGCAAGAAAACCCAGACTGACTTGAAAACGACTGTTGGTAGATCATCTATCCGGTCGGTAGGTGGGAATACAATGATTGGTATGTTATGTTTAGCTGAGAAAACACGTGCTTGTTGTCACTTAACGATATTTTGTTTAAACGACGTTACTGCGCAAGCCATTTTCAGTATCACTAGGGTTTCAAATTACTCTCATGTCTTTTGGCATATCATGTATCGACAGAACATCTGAAATTTTAAGAACTCTCGGCTACTTCTTCATTTTCTGCATGTAAGTTCAGGTAGACGTCAGAATCGGATTGAATAGAGTGATGAAAATCGTATTATTGATTGTAAGCGTGCAGCTTACTAAACCGACGCGAACAGTGACATCAAATGAATAGAGCCGGTTAGTTCTCCAAATATGTGAATGAATTGGAGTGTTAAACAATCGTTATCAACCACTAAGTTTTTGACAAGCTGCTAGATTCGGAGTCGTACGAAACCCAATGCATTCACATTAATATGAGAACAATTAGTGATGTAAGTTAGTATGAAAAAGTGAAATTTCGTTCCATTCCCATACAAAGGGAATCAGACACACTGTCCTTCACACAGAGAAAACAGATTTGGAATACAGACCTCCTAGGGGCAAACTGCATCTCACAAGCAAAATATTATTTTGCTGTCGATATCATGGTTAGCTTGCCCGGAGAAACTTGACCGGAAAGACAATACAAGTTGAAATATCACAGATTGTTAAGGAGTCGTTCTTAATCAGATGGCTTTTCACAAAGATCATCATGAAGGATGAATTCAGCGTATTCCTAAAAGTTACATTAAAAAAACACTCATAGCCAGGCGAGAACATTGAGGTGTTCATCACGTCTCTCGCGTTTTATTGCAGACCAATTTCACCTGTGGTGCCATTTACATAGGTCGATCCACAAAGAAACGTGCCAAAGAACGCAACCTCTGGTTGGTGAAAGGAGGCCAACTGATCGCCTTTCATCTGCCCCACTAACTGGTTGTCGAGACCCACAACATAAACACAAAACCAAGTACGCTCCCGATAACATAGATTATGGAATTAGTTATCGTTCACCCGTCTAATTGCGCACTCTGCTCACACTGGGAATAAGTCTAAGCACTGCGACATCCGTGGATGGTAACTGACGATGTCACAGTAGAGTAGAAGCAAGGCAAGCTAATTAACACATTGATATAATGGAGTCATGTAACTGGCTGTTGGTTGATTTTAAATAATTCTTCCGCATTATCCCATCCTTTTATCCCTTACCATTGACTGGACTGACATTTCAAGGTTTACCAACATTATTATTATTTATCTCAGTCCTTTAGTAATTGTTTTGATGTAAATGTAAACGTATTGGTTTGGGAATGAATTCGCCGTAAACATGTTTGCTAGCAACGTGTTCTCATTATCTCAGTGAACTTATTTTGCGATATTAAAGAAATAAACATACAATAAATACAGTCTAACAAACATATCTTATTTGTCTACTAGAGCCATGAAATGTTCAAATTAAGTAAGGGTTCTCGCGAAACTGATTTTTTCATCCGCGTTTGCGAATAAATGCAATAAATTTAGGAAGATAATTTTTCGGTCAGCCAAAGAATGGTGAAATTCGGAGTAGACTGAATGGAATTTGGAAATTGTGAACATTTTTATTTTGAATTGGAGCCCTCTGGATTAGTTCATTTCTCCATCCCACCTTCCAGAGGGGTGAAATTAAATGAAAAAATCAGGTTGCAGATCGTGGTCGGCAATGGGAAAATTGTCAATCGCGTGCATTTAGCCTGGTCTTAATCCAGAGATTTTATAAAGGGGTAAATATTTTGAAAATTTCCACCCGGACAAAGACGCCAGAATTCGGATGCGGATAGGAGCGAAAATGTATTCTCAATTTTTTGGATAATTAAAATCGCATTTGTTCGTTTGTAATTACATTGCACACGGTATTTATATATAGGTTTAAATGATGGACACATCTCCTGCAATTTACCGATTTAAAAATATGAAAATAGACAGATCTGACTTATGCTGAAGGTGTGGTGCTGGCAAAATAAAGAACGTATTTTCTATGTATTTCAGGTCATGTAAAGTTTAATAAATCTTTTGTTTGGGTGACGTGGTTGAACTTGTTTCACTTCAAACAAACTATAAAATTATTCCGATGGTATAAAAATTCGGTACAAATTTTGGGTTACATAATGCACCCGAATTGTGATTTGTTCTACTTTCCACGGCATTTCACACGGGATAGATTGTGAAGTCATCCATGTAAAACAAAAATTATTCGAATAAATTTTCCGGTAATAGTAGCCGCCAGATGCTTTGAGATTATTCATATCGGTCAGTGGAGCTTGACGGGTGATATTTATGCACAACTTTATCACAGGAGAAATTTCAAAAATGTTTCTTAAATGCGGATGGTAGAAGAAGACCGGCTACCAACAAAACTAGGCTACAAAATTCGGAAATTCGATTTCATAGATTCATATACACCATTTAAGACATCTATGATGAGTATTATTTGACACAACGATGTACATTAAAGCAGAGTTTTGGTTCGCGGTGTGCAATGGTCTATGCCCGTGCACATGAAATTGAAGCAATTGATTGAAGATCATTGAAAGTTGCCACTTGCGTAGATATCCTTGTGCAGTCCCTGCAATGTTTGGGAAACTTCAAATACCCAAACTAGTGGGTTCACATTGGCGTGAGACGACTTTTATAAAGCCCAGGGATGATACATATCCGAAATTTCATTCATCTAATATGCCGCATGAAATGAAGCTGAATAACGGTCTACAACCAATGGATGTCTTGAACCGTCCTTCAGAAAATCGGTCGCTTCTAGGAAGCGACGGAAATTTTCTCAAAAAAACTTAATGAATCGGGAACTTCTATCATTCATCAGATTTTCTATTTTGGCCGGCAGTGACTAGGCGGATAAGGTCGTGAGATTTGGATTTAAAGATCGCGTGTTCGAATTCTTCCACCACCGATCAACTTCCCCACTTGGCATCTCTCTTTTGATCGCGGCCCCCTTCAGGAAATAAGATGTACATTTTTAATTCGCCAATAAAACCAGTAAACGTTTTATGCCGAATGGTACATTTGGGGGAACTTAACATAATACAAGAAGGAATTATTAATTGGTTGGGGGCATCCCCGGCATTCAGAATGAAACGGGATAATTGCCGGATTATTATGAAAAATAATGAAATTCGTAGTGAAATTTTGTTTCGGTCATAACCAATGCAGCCTTTATTTTGCTCATTGAGTGGGATTTCTGAGTCGGAATATTCAGTCTAATCATAATTGTGCGCATATTAAATTACTTAAAGATGGATGCACACATTCGTTTAGGAGGAAAGAGAAAACGCGTCATCATCATCATCATCAGAGGTCCTTCCGACAACGGGCCATAGACAGTGTCTAATCTATTTCCGAGTCGCAGACCCCTTTTCATTTACACCTCATCGACTGAAGATACGCTGGTTGTATAATAGGTGTGCTGCTAACGTCGTTTGTCAGACAAATGTCTAATCAAAAGTGCATTACATAAGGAGGGAGTAAAAAAACAGCGAATACACCAATCAGCAAACTCCTATTGACTTTCCTACCGGTATGATCCGAATGGCAAGCGGACCAAAACTCGGTCAAAATAACAGAAAAGTAACGAGAGATAAATGGATTCGTTGGTAAATAAATTGCTGTCTTCCATGTGCGTCATGAGAATCAAGTTGCTGCAGAACTAAACCCGATAGCAACACTAAAACACTTCTGTTCTTCATTGTACAAACCGTAATCGAATTGGGGATTATGGTAAATTGAATTATTTTCACCAAGCTATTTGCAGTGCTACAGGGTAAATATGAACAACTACATCAGTCCCAACAAATGCTTCTAAATGAAAATCTACTGAGGTATTTAAATGTCTTACCCGGATGACGATCTCATCACGCTGGATTTAAAGCACTGTCTTCTTTGTCCAGTTCATCAAGAATGAGAGAAGACAAATGTTGGAATGTGTTGACATTTCGAGTTATTTTTGTCAACTGAATACATAAAGCAATGTGACATTTCTAGGACACTTGTACAAACATAATTGGATGACGGTACACTATTGGGAAACACAAGAGTCCGGAAATTCCCAGTCAAGAAGAGGAGATCAATTCCATGGGGAGGAATTGATTGCATCAGTTCTTTTGCCCGCCATAAAGTGGATTAAATAATCTGATAAATTTTATTGCACCAAGCGCTGGTTTTTCCCAGTTGCGACCGTGTCATAATAGCCAGAGGTATAATACGGGACATCTTTTACTTTGTTCTGCCCTCCGTGCTTTGATAATGAAGAACCGGAAATTCCGGTTTTGCCGGCCACCCGAAAAATCTGGCGTCGTTATTCTTATTGGCCATTTTTGAATATTTTCCGACATTTTTGATGAAAGTCCACTGTTCGTAGTGCATCTCCGTAAATGCATGCCAAAAGTTAGACGATATGTGAGGCAGACTTAGTTAAGTGACAATTTCCATCCATATCCAGCTCCATCCTTGGAGTGCGCCATAGACGTTGGAGCTGCGCGACTGAATACGTGGGCCTCACGGCCAATCTGAGTTTGCTACTCATTTTATTCAAACTCGGTCACCGTTATAGGCCAGTCGATGATAAATCGATTTATTTGGGGCTCCGCTTCTATGTATCTGAAGAAAGGGTTTCTAGAAATGTCCGTTCGTTAGGTCATTTTTACTAGGGATTTGCTATAACTAAGGTTGATTTTACGCATACAATTGACAAGCACAATATAAATGCCAACATCTGGCAGCAGCCATTCTCTTACTGTCTTCATGACAAATCCGCTGAAGTCTTTATATTAAATATATTAAATATTTGCCTGAAGTGTCATCCACTAGAAGCAGCTTGCAGTAATCAGTTATGATGGGCTAATAATTATGTACGGTTAAATATTCTACAGTTCTCGCCTCTAGATTTGACCCTCAAGTGCCGGTAAAATGCTTCATTCGAGTCACTTCGTTCGAGCCATTTTGGATTTCATCGTGTAATACGTCTCCATTATATGAGTATTGAAATGACTGTGGTTGTTCCTCTTTCCTTTTCCTGCCTAACACTCCATAATCAAAGATAGCCCCTTGATGTTGAGGACGTTGGCAGACCATAATGGAACGGTAGAAAAGAAAGAAAGTCGAAACAAAATGGTTGCAATTAATTCAGTCGTGTTGTGACGGAGGGAGGCAAAAATTTGTAATAGTAAATACTTGATTACTGACTCGCCACGCCATTTTCGCTCTTGTGTTTTAATGTTTTTTGACAATTTTGTAGTGGACACCTAGATCATAAATCGTTTTCAAGTTACGAATGCACTCGGGTGCACAAGTTGTCAATTAATAACGGTCAAATTTGCGTGAAGATACAAAATGTTCAAGTCCGGAATTTAGTTACACTGAAAAGAAAGAGCGGTACACTGAAATTGCGGTCCAGCATCTACCAGTTCTTGGCCCTAAAGGGGAGAGGGAAGATATAATTCACATGAAGAGTGAATATTCTTATTCAGAATATTATGTCAAATATCGTGTAGGTGACAATACGGTTTCCACCCGGTTAATGTCGTTCTGGCTTCATTGATGAAAAAACAACTGATCAAATAATGTGCAGCAAAATTAGGGGACGTTTAACGTAAATGTGAGCTGGAATAAAACATTATTTTAGTATTGAATTCGTGAGGTTTTGCTAACCAATAAAAGAACAAAATTTTTCTTCTGTCCCTAGGGCTACATTTTATGTACAGCCACAATCACGGAAACAAAAATGTAACTAGCATTTGGGGAAAGCTAAAGTCTGGTAGCAATATGATGCAAACCATGCCTATTTTCGGAGTGAAAAATATTTCCAAACGGAGACAAACTGGTAGACATTGGCAGATAAAGAAAGAGTCATGCAAAATTTGTCACTTCTGCTCGGGCAGTTCACGTGAACGCGTGAAAGTTAACAATACAATTCGAAGATCCTTGTTCGTCCAAACATCTACTGAGTAAATGTAGTCAAAAGTATGAAAATTTCTTTGGTTCACAAAGATCGACAAATATGATTTAGATATGACCACTTTCATCATACAAATTAACATTCCTTCTCTATTCGGAGTCACGTTTTAATGTACGCCCACCCGCAACCAATTTCACGGTATGTTCTCCCAAGGCTCGGTGATTAATAAATGCCATTTTCATTAACGGACGGAATGACAGCGTTTAGTCACCGGTGTGTGGCGACCCAATAACATATCACAAATTATCTTGCAGAATAAAAATTAATCTAATTGTAAAACGGAATTGGAATTTAATGAAGCAAACACCCAATAGGAAAAACGGTTACAAATAATTCTTGTGAGTCGTCAACTTATTTAGTTGTCAGGGCAAATGATTTCACGAAACCAATTTGCTTTGAAATGTTTTGGGCTGCAAACGAAGAGACTGTATAGTTGAACAGCGAACAAAATATTATATCACCGACGAATGAACGAAGAGCAATGCGGGGAAAAAACATAGGCATAGAGGAAGCAAATACTCTAAGCACAATATACTGATCTATGTCAGATTTCAAGAATGTATGTGAAAGTCTGTATGTGTGTGTGTGTGTGCCTGTGGAACAGTGTGTGTTGAATTCCTGTACAAATGAATTATCACTTGCTAAGTTTGTAAACCTGAAGTGATTACCGCAGAAAGTTAGAAGTCTTAGAGTCATGTTATTTCCGTCATGTTTGATTTAATTAACTGATGAAAAATGTGGCGATCTCGATTGAGTAAAATGATTAGCCACCGTTACTTGTCAGTCCAAAAGACGACAGTGAGTGTGATTCACCAGAGTGACTAAAGCAAATACATCAAGTTTCCGGATCTCTGAATGTGACGTTTAGATTACAAACGTTTCATCACTAGCGCAGGTGACAATTTAAGTGTGCTGGCCAAAGCACCAACGGTGATACGTTGGCTGAGGCTGAGACGTTTGGGACACAAAAACGCCAAACGCAGTCACTTCCTCTGAACTCAGTTGACAACAGAGCGAATATCCTTGTTAGTGAGACTTCATAACTGCTACAGTCCATTCACATAACGAATACAACCATCTTATTGACGTCTAGACGTGTTTGTGACACAGACGTGTTTGTGACACAGATGCAGGATAAACAAGGGAAGGTGCCAATGAAAAATTATTACATTACCTTTTCCTCACTAACTGTGCAACATGTACCGTATTCACGACGAGTGACATCTCCGACCGTGTAATCTGAGTATTAGCATTTGTGTTTTAAAGAGGTAATTCAAACTGGCTAGTCAGTTGTTCCCATGATACTTCAGTTTTCATTCGTACTACACAATTCGTTTCAGTAATAATCTAAAATAAACTCACCTTTCCTCTATGCAAATGCCATAATTTGTTGCCTATCAGAAATATCTTTCAATAGCCAACTCCCAAATAGCGGTTACCGCATACGACAGATCGTGTTCACTCTCTGTCGCAATGCTGAAATTATCTCCCCAACCTCACTATCAGGTGCGAAAAATTAAAGTGAATAGTATCTAGCAGGCCCCCACGGGGCCTGGTCTAGGTGCACCAAAGTGCATTATTACAGAATTGCTTCCGGGAAATATTTGTGACCATTTTGAGAGGCAAGTGATTGGGTTTATCATGCAGAAGATTCAACGAGCTGTTCCAACAACCAGCTCATCGCCTTCAATCTCAGAGGCGTTGCACAGTTGCTTATGCTTTCTAGTGATCACTAGCAACACATCTGTCTGGCTTAACTTGGGGCGGTAACTCGGGACGAACGGTTGTGAGCTGGTTATCATAAGTTAGCCAAATAACCAAACCGGTTAAATGACCACGTCACAACCAACTGTCTTGGGCACATTCTCCACTTTTGAGATGTTGAATGTGTTCTCGAACCGGTTCCTAAAAAATAAAATAGGTTAACAATGCTGCCATTTAATTTGGTGATAAGTCGGATGTTGATTCAATTCCGTGCATTATCCCTAAGGCAAATCAAATCAACTTCTAAGCTTTTTGTCTCTTTCCGATATTTTTTTCTGTTTGGGAGGTAGTCATTTTTCGACTGATATTTTTATGTGGCTAATCTGCGTTTATTTTCTGTAATTCATACCGTTTTGATGCAATAAATGACGGTCTAACGTTTCCACAAACGAAACTTCACAGGACTGGCTGACCAGAATTTAATCGTGTGGATTGGTTTCCAGTGCAAACATAAAAATCAATGATTAATAAAACCAGGGTTTCGTACCATTCATTTATGGTTAACAAAAAGCTGAATCCCCGAGTGATGTTTATTGTGGTTAGTTTTTTCATCCGTTGATTTGGGATATCACCTTCTGAACTCGCATCACACGTAATTATGGAAATAATGCCGTCATCGTCCGAGAACAATATCATTTCTATGTACTCAGGGAGTAGACTTCTATCTGACCAAGGAGTTAAGGAAATTCTTACCTCTGTGAGTGGGCATTCGCGAGAAAAACAATGATTCCTGAGCCGCCTGAATGACATTGCAGTTATTTTCGGAATTTGCTCTGTAGCTTCATAGAATAAAATGTTGCTACTGGATTGGACCGACTGGAAGTAAAACTTGTTAATGACACGTTATTTCTGAGATCCAGGGAGCAAATGACACCGGAATAATCTATGAAGATACTGCAGTATCCAGTTATTGGTCAGAAATCAAGTGCACTTTGCGCCAGTAAGGTAATTTCCTCCAAGGGGTTCAAACTCAGCCGCTTTGGTCAAAAGGTGCGCGCAGACAGTGAATGTTAGGGAAACCTACACTTTCGTACTTCTGTTAGTATAAAGATTGTGAATGTGATTAGCATTACAGAGGTTAGAGGGTGGGTTCTGGGTAATAAACTAAAATCTTGGGACAGTCGATAATTTTTAAATGCTTCGGGTAGTTGAGGCATGCGGTAAAAGTGTCTCAGTGTGGAATCCCCCGAAGTGCACTGTTTTGAAGTTCAAACAATGATTGAAAACCAAGCAGAGATAAATCAAGTCAATTGGGGGTCCGAATTAAGCTGAAGCTGATTATGTAGAAAAATTTGGTTGTACGACCACTGGACAGCATTAGTTAACATAATACTTGTTTTTGAGATCTTTCCTTATCTACTCAAATTCTACTTTTCCCTGTCCCATTTACTTCATTCTAGTGGAAGCAAAGCACTAGCAACAAAAACAAGAAGAAATCACCGAGCAAAATAATTTTAGAACTGCATTGCACTGTCTTATACACTTTCTGTTTACGTGACATGGAGAAAAAACAACCTGACACCATTTTCACTAGGTAATCTGGCGAAAGAAACGTGTTACGAAACGAATTTATGCTCTCTCATTTCGATCGATGTACTGACCAATAAACATTCCGTTATTTATCAAACGTGTTTTTGCTGGTTTAACTCTAAGTAGTCCGAGTAGATCCGAATAGTGTATCCGGAAAGCAAACTGCGAAGACCAGTCTGAATAAATCAAATTTATCTCAGTAATGAAACCATAACAGACAACAATGAACATCCGCAAAACATCATCTAGCCGTTTCACAATAATCCACGGGGAAAAATAGAGACAAATGTATCCATTTCATGAATGCGAGAATGCCGTTTTTGTGCGCCGGGTTTTCCAACATTCACAATATTCCGTGCCGAATATCCTCCCAGTATACAGGCGAAATGAATAATCTTATCCTGCCCAAAGAAGTTTGGTATTTTGCCTTTAGCGACTAGCCAATTAACCAAACTTTCGCTTCCATTAACCATCACTGCGAATGTACAGGTACTAAATAACTGTTCACTATCGACTAACAGTAAGTAGCAGCCCCTGTTCAACGTGTCCCAACTTAAACTTGAATCTGCAGTAAACGAATTCGAGAAGTTGGTTAGCAATGATTAATCTTAGCGTCAATATTTTGTACTGTGTTACCCTTTTTTGCCTTGTGATTTCCCATAATTGCAGACCCTCATGCAATGTGCAACCGAATCTTCGCGAAAGCGGAATAACGACGAACAACCTGCCAAGCCTGAGTACTCAGTTACATTCTGCCGTGGAAAGTCCTTACTAATGTCCAAATGAAACACCAAGCGATATGAACGTTAGAAGAAAATGAATCGATGCGGAGATCATTCATAATTTTCAAAAACTAATAAAACTCGTTCCAGAAGTGACTTACATTTAGTAGAATAAAACATGGCGAAACTTTTAATGTCTATAGCAAGGGACTATTTTGTTGTGTCGTATAATGTCCCAGTTTCATGCACTGTTGTTTCGGCAGTATTTGCAGCATTAGTAACAATAGTTGTTAGCAGTGGCAGTGGTGGTAGTAGTAGTATTAATAGTAGTAGTGATAACAGTAGTAGAAATGCTAATTTCGGCGACTAGGGGCGTTCGAAAAGGATGCCCCGTCTTCCCATTCCTGTTCAACTTCGTCATGGACGAGGTGATGGAAGATGCTTTCGGAGGTCTCCGGGACGTAGGAGTCGAACTGGGAAATGGAGGAAAGCTATGCGACCTAGATTACGCAGACGACGTCGTGTGCCTGTTCGAGTCTGCGGACCATGCACAACGCGCACTCGTTAGACTCTCGAGATCGGTCACTCGGTTTGGCATGTGCTTTGCACCTTCAAAGTTCAAAGTGCTGTTGCAGGACAGGACGACAGTTGTCCCGAACTTGGTGCTGAGCGGAGACGAACTCACGACTGTAGACAGTTTCACTTAGCTTTGTAGATGCGTGTCGAACGATGGTAGCTCGACAATGGGGGGAAATAAACGTATATCCAAGTCTCGGGCAGCTTACGCTGGACTGAAGCACTTGTGGCGTCGGCCTGGTATTTCACTCACGTTGAAGGGTCGTGCGTACTGTGTCGCAGTGCGCTCATTTCTGTTGTGTGGTTGCGAGACATGGAGTGTGCGTGCGAGAGATGTTCGTCGGTTGGAGTTTTTAGACCACTGATTTCTACGTAGTATGGCTCGGATTGGATGGAGTGACCGGGTGAGCAATGTAGGGGTCAAGAATCTAATATTATGTGCCATTTTTGAGAATACCTCATTTCAGCATATGAAAATTATTAGACTGCGCTGGTTTGGTCACAGGTTGCGGATGACGAACACTCATCTACCATACCGTGCCTTATTTTGGGTTCTTCCCATAGAGTGGAAGAAGTCATGTGGAGGCCAACAGATGACGTGAGTGTGTGGAATGAGAAAATGTACGGCGAACTTAGGTAAAGTAGGTGTCTCACGTCTTCGTGGTTGGGGTCCGAAAGGCTCGTCGACTTGCTGGCTGGAGACACTGAAGGATACGGCAGTGAACCATGAACAGTGGCAATTGTGTTGTCATTTTCTATCGAATCAGAATGACTGGACGAGTGTGTTTGTGCAATTAGACTGTATTTCGTGTGTTGGCTGCAGCAGCATCTTATCTTTTCCCAACTGTGTAGGTCTACTCCATGTTCCCGTTGGATATTCATTCTTTTTATAGAAACTTGTAACTCTGGGGAAAAGGCAGCGCTCAGTGGGGCTTGACTTGCTGTTTAACGTTGAACGACGGTGATGATGATGACGCTAGTTTCAGTAGTGGAAGAGGTAGAAATAGTTTAAATTGTTCATCCGTTCTAGGAGCTGGCATCCTAACAAACTGTATCTCTTAGTAGAAGCATCCATGGAACGTTGGAGTAAAAATAATTTATTTTCGTTGACAAACCTGGAAATAGCAAACAAACACTATGTTGAGGACGTGTATAATGATGACATAATACGGTTTCGTCTGTGATCGATCAAAAGTTTTGAATGTTCAGATTAACTAGAAGTGTTTTGTTCCTGCACTACAACCTATAAACTTAGCAAAGCCCATTACATAGCGCTTCTTTTTTTATTCCAGGAAACTCAGTTCAACACAGATATTTAGTGCTCTTGTTGTTAGCACAAAATAGTTCAGGTTAAACTGCGCACACAATGTAACATAATTGAAAAAAGGAAATCTCACAGATTCACAATCACTTTAGGCGATTTGGCTGTGATTCAGTTCTTGATAAGCGTAATTCCGTATCCAATATTGTCATCAGTGTTTCAGACCTTCAAAAACAGGCTGTTTGCCAATTTCCTTTCTTCTTTGCAAGATCAATCATTTTTGCTTATCAACTTGGAATCAAACAGGCGGATGCTATTCCATTCGGTTACATTTCCGCAAGAAACTGATCCAAGTCACCTGATGCTAAAAAGAAGCTTCAAGCCGCCTGCGATTTGTGAACGTTGACGAGACTTATCTAACGGAAACCAAAACTAGGTGGAGTCTCGGAATCATGTGTTGAGCTCATTTGATTTTCAAAATATGATGATAATCTAATAATAACCGACTTACTGAAAAACATGGCCGCCTCCGGAAGCCAGAATCTGAAACCTCCGTTTTTCTAAACCAAATCTCTCGAGGAGAAAGATAAGTTGGAGTGATTCTACCTGTTTTTATCGACGTCGTAACGAAACAGTAATGCTGACTATGTAAGTAAAATGACCAAGTATTCGGGATTTGCTTAATCGGTAACGGATAGTGTGATTTCAAACGACTTCTTCCGTAGGGTGTTGATATCCAGCTTGCTACTAATGAGCACTGCAAATATGAACAGCAATATTATTATTGTTAAGACTCATTAACAATGTGCATCCGCGGTGCCTATACTGGAGGGCTGAAACCGTAGGTGAACGAATACAGTGAGGCCGCTGGCATATTGCCTGCAGTCATATGTACACACGTACACATGTTGCATTTGAATTAACAAGTAACACACAAGACATATTCGATACCGTATATGAAAATAGAAAAAAGCAGCAGAAGGAAAGAAGCCTCTACAACGATAGGACATATGCTTCGCTATTATTCAGCACAATCCCAGCATCTCACAGCATTAAAGCGAATTCCTTTAAATCTAAATGCACAGTTGCCATGTTTACTGTTATATCATTTGAGCAAGCTACCCAGATGGGGCATCTTACTTAAATGTGCTTTTTCCCTTTGTCAATTAGTCAGTATCTTCCACTATTTCGATTTGGTTTTCAGACAGTGCTGCTTTCCCGCACATTCCCTTGTACACATTTAGATGGATGAGGATCTGAAGCCATAGCAATGCGAAAATCGTCTCAGGTCGGGAGTGATCAGTTTATGGGTGAAAAACAACCGGAATTTGATGGAATGCCAATGATGGGAATATCCAAGCTCGAAAGCGCACAAAATAAGTTCGGGAAAACGCGTTTAAGAGTGCGAGAACCAAAGGGAAGTCTAATCTGCCAAGATGGTGAGGTTTTTTCACTATGATAAGCGTCGCCATAGGAAGGCTAGAGGGAATAAATCTCTTTCGTGGCTACTTCGATCCATGACGTATGAATCCACGTGATATGATACGGGTTATTTAAAAAGAATGTTACTGGTTGATGTACTAGACTTGAAACTACTAGCACTATTGGCCAGCTGACTGATAGGTCGCTTGCCACCAACGGTCAGGTTTTTTAAAACTGCCACCCTCGAAACTGAGACACTTTGGTTTGTATGTCATTCATTTTTCCCGAAGTCATTGTCACTCTTGCTTCTGTTTGTTACGATTTACTTATTTACTATAAGGATAATTGTGGTCGCAGTTGGCATACGGATCACACGCTGAATGAGGCAGAGGGCAATCTGGGTGGGGGCCACGTATATGTCAGAAATTCGACCGATAACCCAATTTTGCAGGCACCAAACCATGAGAAACAGGAAGCTCAGAAGTGAAGACTGATTGAATTCTAGTCGCAGCGAGATCATGTGCTCGTTAATAAAAGTACATCTTTTGTAGACCGTGGTAAAGTTTGAGTCCGCTACGGTTTACCTCAACCATTTGGGTCATGTTGACATGGTCCCAGAGCGCTCGATCATGGAGTCAGTTTGTATCTCGTGCTAACTAAAATACTGCATGTTTCACTTAAATGTCTAATGTACTTACAGTCCGTTAAATTTTCACCTCAAAACATTCGATGTGCTCAGGATAAAAATTAATTAATTAATAGCCAAATAAATCAGACCTTAGAATCAAGCGCACTGTTAAGGAATAAAATTACACCTGCAGGTAAAGTACTCTATCAATGCTAGCAGGTTTACTTAAGTATGGTTCAGCGCAACTTTCAGATTCTTTCAAAAAACCCTACGGGTTTTATTTGTTCAAACTTCGGGACACAATGTCGTTGTCGTAGTATTCGATCTTCTCTCGTTAATAATGCCTGTTAATGTGACTCACTGAAGCAACCTCATTCGTCTCGTTTCTATCCACGTCAACGGTATTAAAGACCATAATCCAGTAGGATGACATTTTCAGGAAAGTTATTTCGCGACTCATGTTTTCATGAAATCTTTGACAAACAACGTATTTTGCTCCCATCCACAAATATAATCAGTCACCCAATAGTCACGCAAAGGATTTTCAACACCTGCTGGAAATTTCTATCTGCAATCCACTGCTGAGCATCAGACATGCGTTAGACGTGCTACCACGTGAAGGAATTAATTGTTCTTCATTCTTATGTGCACCGGGAATCCTGAAATATTGACTGTATTCTATTGTCGGATTAAGAAAAAGAAAATAATTTACTCTTCTTTATCGGTAAAATGAATAAACTTGTATTCTTTTTTATGTGATACACTTCATGCTATCAAAAGATACTTTCGTTAAACCATGTTAATTTATTGCGATGCGGCTGATGGTCACGTTCAAGCTGAAACAAGGTACAATATACTAATCAGAAGTTTGTTCGTGTCAGCCATCTGATTTTACTCCATTACATGTGAAACAGAAAGAAATTACCTCTTCCGAATTACTTCCCCAATGACGTGACGCGATGAATCGGAACAACCCCATTGTCAAAGTACAATTTGATAAGCATCAATAATTTCCTTCGGCTGTAAACCCTACAACCCGTTACTAGAAAGGAATAATAAGTAAGAGTTTGTGTAGAAAATGTCAATGACCGGAAGAGCATTTGCGATTTGTGGTTGAATGGAACTCAGAATTGAACAGAATGATGAAACGACACCTTTTTCCAAACGCACGAGCTATACAGTGCAATCTGGGATAAATCTCCAAGTAATTTTAGTCGCTTTGGTGAATCTCTTACATCCTGTCAGGATTTTTCACTTCTTGTCCGGAAGACTTTGATTTAGCAATCGAGGTCACGGAATTTCTACCGGTAGCGCTACACATCATAAATAAACTTGACTGGAGAAATCATTACTGAAGCTTTACTATGTCCTGTAATTGTTGCGAAATGAAGAATAACAGCTAAGCATTTGAAGCGTATTATAGCCCGCCACCGTTACACATATATGTTTATATATATATATATATGCATTCTACTGCAAAAATCAGTACGTTAATTTCAGTCTTTGTACATACTGCGGTGTGGTACGGTTGTCATATTCACTTCTCACGTGACTCCTTGCTTTGTTTTGTTCTTCAGTGCAAGCCAGCAGCTGACTGAAATTTCAATTTAGTAAGACAGTGCAAGTTGCCTTGTTCAAAACAATGTATTGTATGCGTAAATCCCTTCAGATAACAATGTCTTCTTAAAGCGCATACAAAAATACGGAAGTCATTCTCACTTATCACGGATTGAAAGAGTCCTTATGGATTCTAAGCTGCAGGTGAACCTTTCGAATGCAGGTTTCCGGGAATTAATTACTTGAACTAATCATCCATCAAGAAATTAATTTGCATACTCGTCTCATCATAGTCAAAACTCGACGAATTATTTTTGCCCTTCTCCCTCGTCCCGACTATCTAGTCGGAATTCATTTCCGGCCGGCTTCCTACAGCAGTGTGCGTGCGATTTCGTTCCAGGAACACTTGATGTTGTTTGTTTTCTTGTCGATATGGATCCAATAAACAGAACTGTCTGCTTAGTTTTAAAATAGGGAGGGTGAACCGCTGATATAATTCATTTGTCAACACAAATGAGTTTAACCATGTAAGAATATTTCTAGTGAATTTTAACAGTAGATGCAGTTTGACGTTGCAAATTAGGCCGTTTCCGGGTAAGACATGGTTCGCTATGATAACTGCAAATAAAGTACAGGGTTCATAGTATTATCCATGATTAATTGAGCACTATGAGACCTTTAGTTAGTCGGGGTAAACAAACGGATTCAAAAAAAATTAAAGGGCGGTTCTAATTAGAATTTCATTTGTCCTTTGATGTATATATACGCCCATGTACATAAATCTACATTTCCCACCTACCTGATTTTACGGGCTGTACTAACCAAAATTGGTGCGATTTAAACAAGCAAAGGTAAATAGGGTGAGAGCAGGGAAAATAAATGGAAGCAAAAACAAGCATCCCTTTCCTTTGTGTTATCTGCACTTTTTTCATTTTTGCAAATTTTGGACACTAAAGCAAGAAAAACTCCACTGTTGCCAATGAAGTGGGTTTCTAGCCGCGTCGTTAAGGGAATCCAGTCAGTATTCTTCCTGATTCTTGCCTTTTCAACCTGGCAAGCGTCCTAGAAGTTTTGCTAGATCCTTAATCCCTTCGGGGCTAAGTTATTAATTGACCTGGATCGTCTTCTTCCCCCCAGGTTCAGGGAGCGCAAATATTGTGTTAAGCTGCAAGGACCGGACGGACATTTTCAGTAAGTGAGAAAGCAGTGATTTCGAGCATGGCAAACTACTGATTTGTAGATCAAATGTAGTGACGTTTTTGATCATGCATTTTGGCGGTATTATTTTTTGCGCAAGTAATACCTCACATTACGTGGCGCTTCCCACTGAAAAAGAAGTCTTGTCGCTTTATTCACGAACAGAAAACCTATATAGCTCGCTTGATATTGTACAAGCTGGAAATTGTACTGTGGAAGAAATTGACTGACCTAAAGTAGATAGTTTTGCACACTGTTGACACGAATGAGGGTTTTGAAGAAAAACTGTGAATCGTCACAACTATTTGCAATCAAGCCATGGTTTCATATTTCAAATATTTCAAACTAATCATTATTTCCTCCTTTGGTATTTATCATCAGAATGGTAAACAAAACGGACGTTCAGTTACACCGTATGCATGTGCCCACACAGATAAGCACACACACACACACGTATTTCTTACGCGCACACATTGTTCAGCCCCTTGTCACGACAAAAGCGCGTTTTGTTTTAGTGGATTTGAGCTTACGGATGGCAACGGCACCAAGCTGGTAAACGAGCATTCAGTCAGTCATTAAGTGACCTGGTCAATGAGCGATCGATCTTTGTCTTCCAGAACTGGGTCCATAACCTGGAGCACATAAAATAAATAATTAGTGCTTATAATTACGATGGAGTGAAACCAAATACCGGAGTGTCAACCTCCATGCAAATCACTGACGGATAGGTGCAGCATCATGTGGCGATGTTCAGCAAACCTTTGAGAGCCTGCCCGGTAGCGTAATGGCTAAGGCGTTCGAATCAAAATCAATCACCCCGGGGTTAGCGTCCCAGTTTGGGCTTGGTGGATATGCCCTGCTGCTGATTCCTGACAAAGGTGAGAAAACTGTACAGGGATTCCATGGATTCTTATTGACGAGCTGAGCATTGATATCACTCGGTGAATTATTTCACGAAGATGCATGATCTCCTCTCAGTAATACCTGCCGAAAAAGATTTGTTTGGCCGTCGGTACTGGTGTGCTTTGGCGAGTCGAAATAGGCACACAAATTTTAAAGACAGTATAACATTTGGTGGTTTTTTGTTTATCCTCTATGATGCATAACGAAGAACAGTACGGATGCGGCTACGACGGCCTATTGAAAGGCATTGCACGCAGATATGCTTGGTAATTTAATTCCATATTCCAGTAAATTTTACATTGTTTTCTGTCCCCATGGAGGACCGTGTCCAGTTTGTCCCCAATTTCTTCACTTCTACCCAAATTGACAGAAAAAGAATTGGTAATCACAAATGATTTTCTTAATAACTCCAGTGGTAAAAAGTAAATACGTTCGATAAAGATTACAAGCATCCGATAATCTAAGAGCGATTTTGTTGTGGTGTAAACGCCAGGATGGGAGTAAGACGTGATAGCGTTCGGTCAGTTGAAATGTTACGTCCATAATAAAGCAGGTTCATAACTGTGAATGTTTCATGGAATCAGATCTTGTACAGTAATGTTGGAAGCAATGAAGAATTACATTTTTTTGAAAACTCAAAAGTATGAGGCTGTGAAACGAAGTAAGAAAATTCATTAAAAATGCCACCTAAAAGTACTAAACGTACCAGGCATGTATGATTTCTCATTCCCTTGCTTGAGGTCTATGAAATGCTCACGTGTACGAGCTACGGAAATGCTCCATCCTTACTCAACGTTGGGAGGAAATTCCAAGGGCATTAAATTTAACAGGAGACGCCAAAAGAGCGACAAGAGGAAGGACAAAGATGACGGAAACAACTCTTTGACCGGTATTTTTCTCATGGATTAGAGTGAACCGACCTTCAGCGTAATTTTCATTGAGAATGCATGTTATATCTGAATCCTCCCTATGAATTAACAGTTCTACGTAGCAGTCCACTGAGCATTTTCATCGAAGTTTGTCGAATTCGTGAACTGACAGCAAGGACAACAAAATAATTAATCACATAGTTTGTGAACAGAATAAAAACACAAACATAATAAATGGCTAATTGATTTCTCGGTGTTAACCAGTTCAACTTTAACATATGAAACAATTCGATGAGAACAAAATACGGTATGGATGAGATGACTTGAGAGATGCTCAGACACAGAATAATACGCGATGCGGCCAGTCCTCTGCGACTAATTCCGACATTGCATTTTTGATCCGTTAAAATCTCAGGTTTGGGACTGTTTATTATCCGAGTGTTTCTAGCCAATGGCGAAAGGCGGGACTTTCGTAATGCTGAGTACAGGACCGCATTCAGCACGACCATGAGACCGTAACCAATAACGGAGTGTGTGATGAAATCAAAAAGCCGGTAGACTTGATCCATTGTGACTGCAATCCTGCCTGGCTGTGTCGCACAATTCGTGGTATGGCTATTCTTCACGTCGGCATAGATGAACAATACGGGAACGTGTTTAAGTGAAATGAAAACGAGAATGCTGGCAAGGCAACAGTTCAAACGGAATCGAGTGATGACTTTTCGGGCTAACAGAGGGCAACGCATACTAAAAGCGCGTTGGGCTAAGAATACGCAAAGCAGAGCGACAAACACATGGGTAAAAAATGATGTCAGGAATTTTTGTATCACACAACCGTGCTTGAATCTTGTGCGTAAATCATAACCGAGAGCAAGATGAACAGTGTAACGCAGAACTACTACCCAAATACAGCAGAACTCACAAAGCGTGACCAGAAATAGCAAATAGTCCGCAGTCGACGTGAAATATCCCCGACCGGGTCTTAGGTAACGAGGCATGGTCCCACCCGTTGAACTTTGTGAACTCACAGAGCGATGAAAGCGAGTCGGTACTTGTTGTCTGCGTTGTTTGTACACTAGGGTAGTGAGAAGCATCACATTTCCCGAGCAGCCAAACAAGATGAGCAAAATCGAGTAGACCAGGAAGGTTATGCGAACAGGGAAGTGTAGCTCAAGTGAAATGGTTTGATTAGTCGGCTCCGTATAATTCAGATTCATGTGTGTGAAGTGCAATTTAGTTGATAACAAAAGTGGATAGATTGCACCCGGTTGGCGAGTCACTCACAATTTGGTTTGGTCCTGTTGAACTGGTGAGAAATGTATTTGTCTTGTGAACATACGAGATGAAATGATACTGGTCGTTGAGATTGGTCCGTTGTTTTTATTGGAGAATCTGACCAACCACATATGAGGTCAATGTAGTCGCTGTTCATGGGATGAAAAAAAGTATCCCAGGCTGATTCAGTATGTTAAACGGCTTTAGATGGAGGATTTTCGACCACAGAGTTGTTGGGGGTTGGCGACGGTTGCTTGCTTGCTGTATGGTCTAAGTCATGTCGACGGCCTAGAATAAAAATTGTCACAAATATTTTGCTTGCAAAAACACGTTTCAAGACTGATGACCGAATACGTATAAAACAGAAAACGTGACCCAATCAATATGGGAGCAGACAAGCACACATGTGCATTAACATACCAACGATCAATTTCGTCTAAATGTCAGTGAATGCGCCTCGCTGGGGAAACCAAATCAATAAGCTTCATTTTTTCACCGGATTGTGAATTGATCAATGCATAGGTAAAAAAAGATATGTGCACAAAGTTTCAGCCTACTGAGATTAAGGACAAACGGTAGATAGCAGCAAATAAATTCATTCTGCCACACTGTCTTTTTACATGGATTGTGTTACTCGGCCTAAATTTGTTACGTGAACGTGCATAGTGGATCAGGTCACTTAGTTGCGTTGGAAATACGTAGCGTATCACGGTGAAATACTCAGAAATTTTAATTCCTAGTAATAGTAAAGTATTGCAATAACGAATGCTTTTTCAACTGAAAGATATGTGGTAATGGTTACACAATTTCAACTATACATTGTGAGAGATTCAGATTAAGGCTATTTAACCCAGATTCACTGGACCCTGTATTGAAATATTAGTGGACCATTAATGCGAGTATTTTACAAGCTGATGAGCAATTCATTCGGTAAGACATAACGGTATTACGTTCAGTACGACTACGAAGACACAAGAGCCGAGTTCCGTTTTGGGGTCATCTATCGGTTGTCCCAGGGAATAATGCATATTTGTCAAGTTCTTTGATGGCTTGCAGTAAGCGAAATTACAATCTGATAACACATGATGAAGCATTTATCATGAATTTCTGAAAAGAGATGACATGCACAGATATTGAGGATGTCTGTTTAATCGTGAGTGTTAAGGCTTCCCTGATAGTCTTCTGGTCCAGCCATGATATCGGAATACAGGTGAAAGCCTCGGAAATGGAAGAAAAGCTTTTTTTTCTGATATCTCACGGAAAAAATATGTGAACAAGTCACTTACAGTGACTATTTTTGATTTATCATGAAAAAAGATAGAGTGAACAGGTTTTCTCCGTTTCCTTTTAGACGCACAATGCAATGATTGGATTGATTATCAACGAAAGATATGAATTCAGTTAGCCTGTCTGGATGGTATTTGAGTGAACTTCCAGGAAGAGACACAGAAAATACAATTAATCATCTACAACAGCGCGTTGCGCTCAGTGAACGATGGAAAAAAATTAATAAGACTGTTAGTCGTTTACGAGCAGAAGTTTCCGGGAAGATCACTACATTCACAAACGTTATATAACAGAGTGACTAGTGTGGACCAGAATAACTATCAGATTGACAGTTGAATGCAGTAACCTGATATTAGTTGATAAATATATCTACATGGAAGGCCCCGACGGACCAGTCCATTATTAGCATGAAGCAGTTAACAGCAAGTTAAAATTCGGCCGAAAACCCTTCCCTTCGGCTGTTTTTGTGACGCATGGGAAATCAACACTGGCGGAATAGGAAGAAAACCGAACTGGTAACTGGGACCTTAAGATTACACTCGGAAGTTTGTCAGCTGCTCCGGGAGAGAGATTGATTATGGTCTTTCATTAACATAATGCCACACTTGGCACCTAGTTCCGACCAATAAAATATTTGCTGAGTCAACATATCAAGATCATTGTTTAGTTGGCATACCGTCCTGACTTGATTCCCAGTGAAATTAAAATACATTTTAAAACATCGTCTGTCCATGGAAACGTGAGGTTTTGTAGTGCAGTCCTTGAGCTGGAGTTCAATATTCTTCACTAAATTTCTAATATCAGCCGCTAAAATGCTTAGGCGACTATACATGAGAAATGTTTCTCTGGTGGGGCTATGAAAGCTTTCCATACTGTTCCTTAAGACGAAATGGGTGAAATAAGCTTTCCTAAGCTGGAACTACAACTTTTGCGTGATTCCATTACAGTGATCGGAAAAGACAAACGAGTGCGGAAGTTTACAAACTCATGCATATCCTTTTGCAAGTAATTGGAGAAAGCCGGGGTTCAATAAAATTAGTTCATACGCTGTGATTCATATGCAGTAAAGAACTCATCAGAATTAATGGTACAGAAATCCTCCATTATGTATTTTCAGATGCATGTTTTCCTTCTCCAGCTCTTATATTGTAACGAAAATGCACCTCCTTAAGAACTGCTTGGGAAGAATGTGCTTGTTTTAATTTTGTGAGATCAAGCCTTTCGGGATCCATGCTGCCCCATGATTGGTGGACGTGAGAGTCAGATGAAGTGTTCCTACCGTGTATATTACATTGGGCACGAGGAAACGGAAGCAGAAGGTTTTGCAACTGCAGTATGCAAATCATATTACTAGTAAACAGCGTGTGGTATTTTGTTCAGACCTGCGTAAAAACTGTCCATCTACTTGTGATGAGGACAAAATTCGTTGGGAGTGAAATGCACGTATCCGTTCCCACAGCTCACTTCTTAAGTGATTATCTTCATCAACCTCGTCGACTCCCATGACTTTAGCCTACTATTTGTGACTACTGGTCAAGCGCCTATATTTTGGGAAATGAACAGGTATAACAGACTGATGCATTTCTGAGAAACGCCTTCAAACGTCGAAGAAATAGTTAAGGCAATACCCAGGACTCGGTACTCAGGTGTCACCATACCGGTGGGCAGGTCACATAAAACCAGTAATTTACAGCTCAGTTTCGCGGATAAATTATTTTGTAGAGCTGCGGTCTAGTAACAAACTGCCATTCTGTCGATTGGAAAGCCTACCGCACGGAAGGCTTGGGTGATGAGAATTTTGGTAGTTCCTCTTGACAGCATAAGTCACTCTTAGTAGCAACTGCAACCTTAGCCAGAGTTTTTCGGTCTCAGCTGAACGGCGCGATCCGGAATCCACCAAATCACGAGCTACTTACAAACCAAATGCAGCAGTTAGCAGCTCTCTTACTCCAACTGTCAAGCGTAAATCAGAACCAAACACTCAGCTTTAAAAAACCACTGTATTGCACATCAACTGAGTTCCGCATACCGGGGTTTCATTTTCTTCTCAGGTTCAACGTTTTCTGTTTTCGTGCTGAGTTGTTAAGTACTCGATATGACACAACTGCTCTTTGTCGATTCCATTGAACTAACCCAGTTAACCGTCATCTTTATTTGTCATACTGCACATTATCATGCCTAATGTGTGTTTTGTCTTAGTTCACAGAAAACCACTGAAAATGCAAAAATAAAAGTATGACCGGCCTGACCATAAAGACCATGATATAATGCAACTAATCTGCTGGTATGCTTATTACAGACAGCTTAGCTCATAAGAAATTCATTCTTCTATGGTGCTGAAAATATCGTGGAGTCCGAAGCGGTGCGAACAAAACCTTTTTGGTAAATCGCCATACTAAATCCTTGGTCCGCAAAGCATGTAGCGAATGTCCAAGAGCTAGTTCCATTCACTATTGTTTCTTTGGGGTGGCAAAATTCTCCCAGTACATGTGCCAGCCGAAAAGCCAATATCCATCACATTCGTTTATTGACCGAGATCGACATTGCTTATCCTAGTTTGTACCAGTAAGTTCGCAAGTTACTTCAAATAGAGATATACTTGCACAATTAGGCAACATCGAAATGGGATTGCAACCGCAAAACTGCGCAACAAATTTTGAAAGTCAGCACTCGGACGGGGTGAGACATATAAGGTGAAAGGGTTTCTTTAAGCAGTATGATAATGAAATCCATCAAATTTGATATCCGGTTATTCAGACAGCAAAGAGTGGTACCTCGATCTCCGAGGTATCTTGAGAAATTCAATGGCATCCAGCCCAAGACAACTGCAATTCCGTTTGTTTACGCTAACCAATGATCATAAACCACGTCTACCAGCTAGAACAGGAATTAACGATAGTTAAGTGATTGCATCGTTTAAGAGACAAAATGCTCCAGGAAAAAAATGACGGTTTGAAAAAATGTTCTTTCTTTGACGCATTACTTATTGTATCTACATCAGGGCAATTCTGAACTGATTTTAATCATCCCGGGAAGTAGACAATTTCACCGAGCACTTCGGCTTATTAATCAAGGGCTGCTTTTGACGGGGAATGAAGTTAGACGAGATCAATGAAAGACCAAAAATCATAGTAGCTAATGTGAAGACAAAGACACGTTAAGAATGGTCTTAAGCCAAGTGGGTGCAGAGTATCCCGTGCAAAATAGAGCACCGAATTTTCGGTGTGAAGTAGCTTAAAAATAAAGCAATTTGAACCTGGGGCTGATGGATGAAGAAAAATCAAACCGGGTTTGATCAGTATGAACAAAGGATAAAATAAGCTGACAAGACTAATAAGGTAGTGATTGTTACAATTAAACAAAATTTTATTAATCGTGACGATTCTTCGAGACCGGTTGGGGGCAACACTGGATAATAATTGTTTTTTTGACATTTGCGTAAAATGATAAAATTGTTTTTTTAGTGTATCTTTCAAATGATACAAGAAGGTGTGCACAGAAGAATTTGGGTTTTCTCGAAAATGGATAAAATTAAGTTTTTAAGGAAATATTTTACTTTGCAAAGCTCAAAACGTACGAAGAGAAAGCATCCTAGTCATTTTCTTGATCTTGAGTTCGGGGATAGCCAACGGAGATGAAAGTTGCATTTTTCTAGTAATCAAACAAGAACAGCGAAGTTTCATTGCACAGAATCAGCCATTTGACACTAGTGAAAAGATGATACGTATAATTACAAGGAAGGAGTTTCTGTTGACAAGCATGCATGCAATGTATTGATCATAGACTGGAGTACGTGTAGGCCGACTGCTTGTTTCTCCTCCTTTGTTGCTTGCCACTGAGTTAAGCCATTCTGCCCCATGCTTATCTCCCTTAAGGCGAGCACGAAAGTATACCCATCCGATACTGAAATAGGCCGTTTCGGTACTTGTAACGATAATCACACGACCGTTTAGACAAGCGTGCTGAAGCAACCTTGAGCTTAAACTTCCCAGGGTGTTTATCACGAATATCTGTCATTTATCAATGAAAATTAGCACTTAAATAGTCAACGCTGTTACCAAACTGTTACAAAAGTTTGGCTTTCTTTAGTGAACCATAGATTTGCCTGCACCACTAAGCACAATAAGGGATTTCATTAAATAGATTGCCCTGTTCGTCTTTTCCAGCAAAGCATAGTAGCGATCATAAATTTTCCTTGGCGAATAAATGACATTAGCACAGTCCCGTAAGTTGCTCTTCATTCTCCACATTCTAAAAGATTTAATGGGACAACATCAGTCCGTACATTCACAGCCGTTTGGTGATAAAGACTGAAAATAAACAGACGAAGACTACAGATAATCATATAGTTACTTGGTGGCCTTAAAGAAGTGCCTACCGTAGAGATAGATATCTATCTTTTTCTTCCCCAATGTATCCATAAATATTATTTCCTAATTGCCTGTTGCAAAACCTGCAATGATCTGAAAAAGCATTTATGGAAAGATAAACGCGGTCTTTAAAAACCTAATACTAATGTATTTGGAATGAGTTACATTTTGACATGGCCAATGGCCAACATGGTGCAGTCTCTCTGTTTCATAACATCACCGAATCCTTGGATGCATTCGTTAAATCCGTCCAGTGTGCTTTCCTAGATGTTTACTCTGCATTCGATTCTGTTCCATTGTCTTTACGTCTTCGCAAACTTGAAAAGTTCGGCTCTCCTAATCGCCTGCTGACGTGGCTATCAGGCTACTTTACCAACAGAACTTAATGCAAAAGACTGGGAAGAAACATATCTACCCTGAGGGTAAATAATTCCGGGTTCCCTTGGGCAATTATTCAAATGTGGAAATAACGTTGCTCCCCGAACTGAAGATTTCCAACAACTTGCCTCTCTTGAAATTTTTCTCTTGGCTGAGGCTCAAATCCTAAGTCGTAACAATGTGGCAATCAAGCTCGTTTTCAGTTAGTCATATTCATTTCAATACATAAAACTAAATATGGTTGGAGATGGATCAAGGGAAACTGCCGGTTTGCAGTCACATCAGTTAATAAATCCAAGACTGCAAAAAGAGTTGTTAATTGATGTGACTGCAAATCGACAATTTCCCTGGATCCATCTCCAGTCATATTTAATTTTATGTATTGACATGAGTACGAATAACTGAAAACGAGCTTGTTCGCAAGGTTGTTTTTCTCAATGTGTTCTATGGGATTTTTCAAACAACCGTAAAAATAGTTGTGAATGATTTTTTACTTTTTCTCTGTTTGTTTACCTGGTTTACCCTTCTTTCATCAGTACAGAACCATTCAATGGGGTAGATTCCGTCAAGTATTTAGGAATTACTATTAATAAAGACTGGGAATAGTTCGTTCACACTTCCATTTGTGTAAGGAATTCTTAGAATACTATTACCTTCTATCTTTTACTTCTTTTATTATTGAAACAACAATGTACATCAATTTTCAGTACGGGGGCCGCGGCCAGCAGAGGGCTGCCGAGTGGGGAAGTTGATCGGCGGTAGGAGTAATCGAACCGCGATCTTCACATCCAAAAGCCACGAACTTATCCGCTTGGCCACCGCTGACGGTATTTCCACTGCGGCATTTCCAGGTTAGGCAAAACACTACCTCCGTTTTTGTTTACCAGAGTTTTCCCGTTCCTCTCCATTGTTCCCCTGTCATTTAAGCTGATTTACTAAAGGAAAATTTCTGAACACATCATCACGGTTTGACAATTATTAGTGATGTATATTACATACCACTGAAAGAACTCTATACCAAGCTGTGCGAAACTGATCTATCCGCGAGTGAAAATCTTGCACTTAAGATTCATCTGGATTAGTCTCATCCTCTAAACAATGACCTTTCTAAATGCCGTTCTCACACCAGGATACGTTCAACCATTTGCTCCATACCCTCTCGCATAAATGTCTATAAGAACTCGATTTTTCCGTACCCGCCCAAATTTTCAGGACTGATTTTCTGCACAGTCTGTAGCGAAACAAAATGTTTTTTTTTCGTTACATTTTTTTCCAACTTTGCATTCTGAGAAGGTGGCGGGTGCATTTTTGACTGAAATGCGGGTATCTGTGTAAGTAAATGTCAAGTGCAATACAATACACTACAGTCGTCGATGTAACACGAGGAACTAACTTATCCTCTATATGTTAGACTGAGCAGCAAAGTTCAATTGAAAAATGGTTAACTTTGAAAATTGAAAGCAATTGTCAGTAGTTTGGGAAACATTCAGTGAAATCTAAGAGAAAATAGATAGCTGGTTAGCAAAACTGTAGAATTATTCAGGTTTGGTTTCTATGACTTTGTTACTATGTATTACTTGCTATTCACGACAAAGGGTAGGAAACTGGGTGCTTTTGCTCATGACTGCATTCGATGCCAGCTAAATGTTAGTAGATTTTAGGATCCGACGAAAAACAACTAGGAGTTGTAGAAAGTTTTAAAAACATACAAAGGTGGAATGGAAATTGGACTGGAGGCTGTGTTATGTAGATAGTAGAACACAACTCGAATCTCTGCATTGTTTGTGCGCAAAAACTGACCTTTTTGGATAGATCACAAAATCACCCAAGATGATTTTGGCAACCTATCAAATGGGGTAATAAGAAAGATGGAATCGCATTCAGAATGACTGGGTAAGCTATAGGATTCCCGTTTACAAACATTTATTATAAAACAACCTGGACTGCACTTATGAATTCAATGAAATGAACATATTCGCAGACCTTGATAAATAAACCAGACGGTTCTTCAAAGCAAATCATTCATCCCTGGTCTTAGGCATTGTCTAAATTGACATGACTGACGGAAAATGATATTTATCAAACAAATGGCTGACCCAAGTCAACAAACTCACCCGTAATCAGTTCTTCAACCTTTGTGTTGACTGACCCAGAAAAACTGATTCCAAAATTCCGGGTACCTAATCTAGTTTGCGGGAGTCTGGGACCAGTTTATTAACACAAATGGACCAAAACCCAACATATTTACAACTGAACTATAATCGTGTAGTGGTCATGATTAACTCATCCCGTGCATACATGTGTACCCAGCTGTGTAGAGGCGCCAGTATAATTGTTACCGCATGTGTGACAATAGCATTTTTTGCCCAGTGAACTCTGACCACTGACACTAAACCGTCAATACGTCTATGTGCAAACGTACAGAATCATCGCCGGCAGATGCTTACTATGAAATGCTGCAAGACAATTTATTTATCTTCTACTAGGGAGATGGGTTTGTGAAAAGTAGCATACTAAAACACTTCGGAATCGTTCTCAGCATTGAATTCAGGCGCTACTCCATTTCTTTCACGGAAGACCTCATTGAACCCGGCGTAACTGTATCAGAATTTTAAATAAGAGAGACAACGCGACTGCTTTTGCATGATACTTTATTGGATAGTCTGCTTATGGTCATATAAAGTCTGAACGAAATTGGGATACGAGGGGTTCTGATGAGCGTTTCGTTACAATCCTAGCATTTCATCTAGCCCTGTGTCCCATGATCAGGAAGTTGTCAAACATTCAAAAAGCAAAACACAAGGAGTGAAATTGGTTGAACCTGTGCCTTGTCAAAAGACATGTTCAGAGCCGGTCCAATATCGTGTTACTAATTCTCTCTATTGTGGACAACAAAACTACTCTCATGATAAACGGCTTAATACAGAAGATATCCAATTAACCCGTTTGAAATCGCCAGGGGGTTTGAAAATGAGCAGTGAACACCTTCGGTTTGTTCTTCTACCAAAACTTTCACAAAACATTAAAAGAGTGGTGCACCCACTGAAAGGGCCCTTGTTTGCTGTGTCTGATCTCGGTTTTTCCACAGCTGAATGGTCTGGCTGCCGTTCCAAAGATAAATAAATTGCAAAATAGGCAACCATGTTGTTGGGATCGATTAGCGGGATCTTTTTCACAAGAAGGAAAGTGTTTTCGATAGAAAGAATTTCTTCTATGGCTACTAACTACATATTTAAGGTGGCTTGCTAGTGAATCATGGAGTGGTGTGGTATGCCCAGAAGGTATTGCAGGTTTTTCACCGTTTACTGACAGGGATAAATATGGACCAAATTTCACTCAAACGTTTCGATTGAAACTGATACTTTTGTGTTAATTTCCCCACCTGTACGACTTGTGACTGAATGGATAGTTTACCGCATATATTTCTCTTACAAGTCTTTTAGATTTATCCAAATAAGGCAATCGGTAGGTTTTTTAGCTTTCCTCAATAATATGTTCAAAACGCATTCAAGCGTTTGTGAAACAACATAGAATAGTCTGAGACGAATCAGTGAACACGAGTGAAGGCATAGTATGAATGTTCACGGGAAATACTTTTGACTAAGTAACAGCAGCAATTGGAGTTGAAGTGCAAAAATCATTAGAGTAGTTTTACCATGAAAAGACTTATCTCCAGATCCAAAATTTGTCAGGTGAGTGGTCAGTATCCCGTCTGAACTGAGTTCGGAGTGCATCGAAAATCGATGAGCCGTGTTTTAGGTTCAATGTAGACGCTTCAATATCAAAACAGTATTGCCGTTTAAGAGTGCACCTATTTCGACATTTCGATTAATTTCGGTAAAATTTATTAGGGAAAGTTTTAAAATCAAACAAACCGGGGTGTAAATCCAAAGGACGCCTCAGTGTTGTCCATGCGTGAGTTCGCGACTGTCTGTCACTGTGTTTGCCTACGCACTATTGAGTGAATGAGACTGGACACATTGATTTTACGCAAGTCAAGACAACAATTAAATTTCGATAAAGTGACGAAACAAGGTAACTCATTTAGCACATTTCGGTCGAAAGGGGTCTGAAGCGGGAGCTCAAAATCCGTAATATCTCACCTCAATGGACACTGAATTCTCTTGCTTGCAGTACAAAGATTCGACAACTAAATCCCCCTGTGAGTCGTGTGAAAATCCAATGGTACGTAGTCGAATCCGAAAAATATGTGATTTAAGATTTGATCGGGCCTCAAACAAGACGATGGGTAGATCCAACAATGAAACAAAGTGCAGCTTGTGTGTGTGCTTTTGTGTGCTAACTTAGCAGTATTATGAAAATAATATCCAAATAAATGTCTCCAATAGTGTACCGGTTTTCGCCAACTAATCCGCTATAAATGGACAAAACCAACCCCGGTTAAACTGATTTTTGAGCACAAAGTCCGTAGTGAGGCTCTACTGGCTTGGTTGCAGTGTTGCGAGATAAGCCGAGCTGAACGTGATAAAACGCACTCAGTCCACGGCTGATCACACAAGCCTAATTTCCTTCAACACCAAAGAGGTGACTGTTTGCATTCTCTCAGATTTGGTTTGATTACAGTGAAAATTCATCACAATGCAACTGTTTGTTGTGGATTATAAATGGGAACAAAGGGTAAAGTCCAGGTTTCTAAATGGTTCATTCATCCTTTTACTGAAGAAACGTTTTGAGTTCCGTCAACTTATCATTGACTTTATTTAGGGATATAGTGCATTTCCGGGAGCACAAGATCCACCTTTTCTAGCATTCGTTATCGTAGACCAAACTTCTCGGTTTCAAGTTTGCTTTGCCAATTGTGGGTCTCCTTTCCTTTTAGTATGGCACTTGCACCCACGTGTTGTTCCGTGTTAGGCCGTTAGGTCTAACCGTCTAAAATCAAAACACTGCAATCCATTTGCCATGTTACCACAAATCTGGCACTCATGAATGTCACATGTATGCATGTCGTCAAGGGATTTTGCTTTAACTAGGCCTCCAGTCTGAAAGTGTTCGTTCCATCTGTTGCGTTCCGGAGTAGGAAAACAAAGAATTACAATAAAATCAGGAACAAGAGACAGGCAAGTGAACGTTGTACATCAACAAGAAATTCACTGCAATCCCCTATTCATACCTAACGAATAAATGAAAGAAAATGCAGTGGAAAGCAAAAAACAAGCGAACAAGTGTTTCTGAGTTTCGTGCTTAATCCAAAACAATAAATTAGACGAAAACATTCTGAATAATGACAAACTTTTACCAAAATGTCAATCCATAAACATTTGTTTTTCGGCAACAGTTCTATTCCGCATACGTCAGTCTGAGACCTAACGAATCCCGTTTGATCATCAAGCTCCCCGGTTGTTTCTCAGTTTCTGCAGATTTACCACACCGTGTAAATTTAGAAGCACGTCAACGCAGACGGGAAAACCTAGGAAAACAGTCATCAAACCACTTCGCTGAAGCTACATGTTTGAACGACATCGGTTATCTTGTCATATGACTTAGGTAAGTACCCATAATCAAAGACCGATTCCGTAGACTTTTCTGTTGACAAGATTTAAGGTTTCCGTGGCAGGATACTCAGAAATGTTGGGCTGTGATGAAAAAGGAAATATTGTTTGGTGTTTTCGAGAAAACACAATCAGCTCAAAATTATTTGACCTGATATGCTGAAAGTTTCCAACACTCAGCTACCGCATAAATCTGCGCTGCCGATTTTTCACCCGCTTGCACATGTTTTGCCTCAGTGGCCTGCGTGATAGAACAATTTTTCTGGCTTTATAAAATGACTGCGTTGATGGCCCGATGAAGTAATAATCAGGAAAATCTAGCTCCTTCAGAAATGGTACACGTTTTACGGTATAAATAGCGGTTGTACAATCAGCGGCTTCACATAAAGGAAGTTTACATGCCAGCTTTTCATAATTTGTCGTCCTTTAACTTGAGAAACTCGTGGCTATCCCGGAATTCGAAATAGATTGAACCAAGTGACATTTCTGACCAAGTTTGCACTTTACGTCATGCATACTCAGACAGCAGTCGGCATGACCAATTTCCCATATTGTGTCGAGCTTCGTGAATCTACTTGTCAATCATGATGCATTGCATCGTTTATAAAGTAGAATACTTGGAACCATTACCAAATCTACGAGATAAGGATCATACTCGTGTCGCAGCTGTTTTGTGGATGGTAGTTCAAGTTTTTTTTCTTATGCGTGTAGCGTCCCATTACATCAAGTCCAATAGAGCGACCATATCAGGTGACGCAATGCAGATACATTAATCGGTCTGGTAATATGTTTTGGATATGACAAAAAGTAAAGGAGATAATACATTTACAATAAAGATAAATTTTGCGACCTCGAGGAAAAGCAGAACAATGCCGTTTCGGCTTATACATTCATCCTTGTTGTTTTTGAAATACAAGACCATCCACAAAAATGCCAGTAGAGTAAATTGTTTCTGACAAAAACTGATATTATCTTAGAAAATGAATGTTCTTATAAATGATGCAACGTTGTTAGTCTGGACAAAACATAATGAGTCGACATCAATCAATCAAAATACTCTGACTATAAATTTGAAAAAAGGGCGGATGATCCAGATGAACGATAAAATATTTTCCCACTGGAATATCACAAAAAACGGGTTGATAAGTGGTGGCAGATGCATGAGGAGACCGGAATTTAGGTTTGCATAAGTGCCAAAAACACGATCGATTCCGGGATGTTTAATAGAAGCTGGATAACCAAAGTGGGAAGAAAGAAATACGAATAAGGAAAGTTGCGGAATGTTGGCATGAACCGGACCTAAACAACAGTCGGTACAGTAACAGCGATCTAATTATTCTCGACAGTCAAAAATTGATCCGAACTCAGTCAGATTTTCCAGTACATTGTCTTACAGAGTCGTATGGAAAATATACCCATCAAATTCACCTAGATCAGTTCGTGGCGGCTGCATAGTGCGCAATGAATCAGCATTACAAGGTCAAAGATGAAACGGCATGACCAAAAACTCCACTGAAAATCAGTCAGAATACGAACTAAATGTAACTATTAGCAGACGGCAGAACAACAATGAATAACAAGGGTTCTCCTTATTTTATTGTAAAGATAGTTCGACCTTGGTCCCATCCGACATATGTAGGGAGTATACAGTTTGTGCCTTCTAAAAAGAAGACGTAGCCGCCGTATGTTTCCATGTTTTCATTGGTACGAAGTTTGATCATGTGATCAAAATGAAGATAAAACAAAACTGAACAACAGTATGGCGAAACTGTGGCGTGCAACGTCAACACGGATCGATAACATTTTCTAAAATGGCAAAACATGGTTACCAAAACACTGGGGAAAATTATGCAGCTAGGAATGTCCTTCAGATTTACGCATGAACGTAAACAACTCATCATTTTCCTCTACCTCGTTAAAGCAATTTTTTAGCTAATGTTCATAACTATTTGACGATTTGTTTGTTTTCAGTTGTTAAGACAACACAGATGACCTTGTTTAGTTGTTTATAGTCCGCATTCTTGTGCGGACAGTGAGACGACTTAAAAGCTATGTACATCATCAGTCAAGCATCCCAACTAGCAAAAACAAGACAGCCAGCTAATGAAAATTTTATCTTCGCTTAAGTTTTTCGGCCAGGTCGACTTGTGGAAAGTAAATCGGGTCAAACAAATGAACGATCTTCGACCGAAATCTATAATCATGAATTTGCAACACAGCCGAGGACCAGTCGAGTCAAGCCGATTTTAGTGTGTTTCTTTCCGTGTTATTTAAAGTTGACACCAAAAGGAACATAGAAGTTTTCACGTTCCTTCAATTAAGTAAATGAAAATGGTTACCGACGAATCGCCTGAAAGAAGTTTCCAAGTAAACAAATTCGCCTATACCTAGTATCATTTTAGAATATCCAACCGACTGATTTGCTTTGTTCAGTGAAATTCCGAACAGTAGGACGAATCCTCTGTTCAGTGTTTAAGTCACACAATACCGTCACCGGTTAATCTGTCTGATGTGGGTGGTGACTGAGATGAGATTCGCATTGTAGAGCTGTTGAATGGCACACAAAATCTGATATAGACAAATAAGCAAAAGAACGACGGGAGGCTTTTGTTATCAAAACAGTCCAACGCTCATCTCCCAATCTCTACTTATCAAACTTATTTAGTAGCGCAGTCAAAATCAGAAAACGCGACTAAAGCAAGTTATAAATCTAAACCATTCACTCAGCGTTTCACCCATCACGTCTAGGATAAAAAATCTTTAGGAAAAAATAAAAGGTTACACTTCTTATTCTGGCTGTTATTTCAGAAACAACCCAGACTGGTGTGCTGTTGTCTTAACAAATGACGCTTTTTAACAGTTATGGTTATTAACATAAAAACCAAAGATCGAATCAAATCATAAGGTATTTATGATATGATTTATTGTCCGTACAATTTTGGCAGCAATCAATAAATCAATAAAAACATAGCGACTGCATTTTCTGCTTCGCCGTTGTCTTTGTGACTGTTGCATTTTGGTATCCTTTACTCCCGCAGCGGATTAGCCTGCAAATATATAAACGTTTTACGCATGCCTTCTAATCCGTGGGTTTTCAGATATGCAAAACTTGCTAAGAGACGGTTATCGTAATCTTCTAGACAAGTAGTCTGTGTATTTACCAATTCACTGGTCAATCAGACCAAATACCGCCACTGTGGTAGCTGTTTGCTTTTTTCCGCTCGTCTCTTGACTGACCTTCAGCAGTCGCAATGTCCCGAACACCGATCCTATTTGATGTCACTGTTCCTCAAAGGAGATCTCAGCTGAAGGCGTTCATTAAAACTTTCACTTATGGTAACATGGTAACAAACTGGAAGTAGGCGTGCAGCTCCTTTTTCGTACACAATGGTGATACTTGCTTTTAGTGCCTTCTACGTCAGTTCGAAATCTGGGAGGGAAGATTGAGAGTTGAGTCAGCAGGACGTCCAAAATGAAGACATCTCATTGCATGGTAAAATAACAATGACTAATTAACACACCTAATCCATGTAAGAGGTGCGTTGGTGAAATGGAAACAGTCCCACGTATGTGACCAATTCTCAGGGCGTCATTCTGTCAGTGTTAGATTCAAACAGAGGAGTGAAAGTTTGGTATTCATCAGAGCCTTTCGCTAGAACCAATTGCTTTTTATGACAACATTCTTTGACTGCACGGTCACCAATGTTGACATTTACCGTTTTGCGGGGGTGAAAATAATTTTCCAAATAAATTAAATTAATTGAAAATTAATCATGTTATTGGACCGAAAAAGGCTAGAAAATTTAGATGACATAAGTTTGACTAATAAGATTAAGGAACGAACTCTTAGGGACAACGCTATTTACCCGAGCATAATTACAAACCGACAGCACGCATTTTGCAACATTTGCTGTTTTGACTGCTTACTGCGTCGCAACGGAGCGTGAACCGTGGAAACGGAGTGCGAACAATAAATCATGAAAGCATGATTATGAATACACTCTTCTGGAAGCGTTTGCCAATACAGTGATCCGGCAGCCCCGGTTCTCTCCAAACAGAATTTGCATTTCGTACGCAATGCAATTAGTTTCCGTAAAGATGAGCAATGGTTAAAGTTACGAGATTTTCAACAACGCACTGTGATGCATTGGGGCAAGCGACTTATCGGGCAGCTTTCGTATATCTTACTGTTTTGATATATTTGCAGTTGGATGACAAACAGATCATGCATTTGGTTGCCTGTTCCATACTGTCCAAGCATCTACTCGAATAATGCGTATGGCTCTACACGAGTAGGGATTTTATCTGGAAAATGTGATACATAAAATCCGAACTAAAAACACTCTGGGTCGATCCAGCTTCCTATATCATATAGAAAGTAGTATATGACATCGGAAATTGTGGGCGGTTTCGAAAAAATTTCCAGCACGATGGTGGTTGGATGCAGTGTTCCTCCGCCCAAGATTGAAAAACCATCTCCCTCAGGAGATTTACAAATGAAATTCCGTCACCAAATTCTTCACCCCAAAACCTGAAAGAGATAAACGAAACACGGTGCAGATCTTTCTATTCATTTGCCTTTTTTGATTTCGATATATTTTTGTCGGCGAATGTGTCTAGAAAAGCGAAAGCTTTTCAATATTTGCATGAAAGTCACTAGAAAACGTTTTACCCATTACCGAAGAATACATTCTGCAGGAACTGATGGGCAACAGACTGAATCCACCGATGAGAATCCCTCACATTTCCTTGTTACAAAATATTGCCGAATCTGTGTCACGCTCATCTTATTTCATGAACATTTTTAAATGTTCATGAAACAAGTTTGCTTAAAACTTAAAAGACAGCCGTGGAAACTGGGGCTTGGGCAACAATGACCGGCCTGTTATTAATATGGTTTATTCGACGGCGATACTAGCATCGCTAGTATATGTTATAAGTTGTTGGTTTTGATTACCGTGATTAATGTTTCAAGAACCAAAAGTTCAAGTTTACTTGGCTGCATCCGCGTGTTGACACAAGACTGAGTTACATTTTTCCAAAGGCAGGGTAGCTGTCGAGGTTTAGATGTATGCCAGATTAAGAGCAACTGATTGTAGCTTAGGTATGCAACCATCATCTGGTAAGGGTCAGCGGAAAAGATGACTGAAAGATATCACGTCTTTAATCAGTAGGAGTGCCAGTCTATCTAGATTGAAATCTTGAAGTAACATAAGAAAATAATCAAAAATCGACTATTGTCTAGTTTCAAAATTTCTTTCCGCAATAATTTTGCCTCAAAGCAGGGTTTCTTGCGTCGACGTTGAGTTGTGTTTCAATTGCTGGAATGAGGTTCATGACATGAATGACGTTTTTAAATTTTCAATTCCTTTAATCAGCCTAATCACTAGTCCGTGCATCGTATCCAGTGAAATCGACCAAGACCAAGCTTTGAATACTAATAAAAACCGAATGTTCTACTGTTGGACTTGATATTCATTCAGGAATCCCATTGTTTGTCCAACATTTGCAACTTTTTGTTCGCGTTAGCTTGCTGCCGTCGGAACAACTAAGTTTTTGTCTTCATTATTCCATTAATCCAGAGTGTTGATTGATCTAATCTACATAAGTGAGTATATGAGTAAGTTATCAAATATCGGCAGGTCAAGAAACAATGTTAGAATTTGTCAAGGAAACTGAAAAATTGCTTTTTGATCGACACCGTTCGCGTATCCGAGATAAACTAAAGCGGAATTACTAAGCAACAGATATCTTGTGCCTTCTGGTTGTCTGTCGAGAATTTACTCACTAAAAGGAAGGAACTATCCGCTCAACTCCGTCTGAAAGAAGAGACCGAAATTAATTTACACCGGTACTGTTCAAGTAACGAGACAGAATGCACATTGCTCCCCTGATCGATAAACCGCTTGAACCCCAGTTACTTCAATGAACTGTTGTTAGTCTCATCTGTTTCCAATACTTAATGGAAAATTAAGCTTAACTCAGTTCCTGGTTGAACCAAAATTGAGCAGTGTCGTGAACTGGACTACTTTTTGGGCATCCTTAAGAGCCCAGTTGGTTAGCGTCAGTCATATCTAATCCCACTGCATTCTGTACTTTTTCGATTCCAAATTAATGCATTACAACGTCATGCCACTCTTTTCCAATGTTTTTTACTGATTGCTAAAGCCGTTGATGACAAAAAACAGTGTTCACCCATGTCCAAAACAATATTCTGGACCAAACCATCAAGCATATCATTTGAGTTTTCGCCAAACCGAAATTAACATTCATTGCAAAGAACCAGAGCATAATTCACCTGTATTCGTAACCGATTCCATCGAAGTTGAAGAATAAGAAATAATAATGGTGGCGCATTGAAAGGAAACGATTGTGCAAGCTGCTGAGCTCAGCTGATTTTCGTTTTAGTTCTCAATGCCTTCTGTTCTTTCATCAGGGATCTTAAACGTTCTCCCAATAAATTTGTGAGAGAAGCGAAAACTATTATTGTTAATGATGCCAAAAGTAATGAAAATCAACTGATTCTTGAATTTCCTAGCTTCACGCATGCCACTGGATGTTGCGTTTGTCATTCTTTGATCGCCAATATATTTTCCTGCAGCAAACGTCATTTGTATATCATCCTTTTTTCTCAAACAATCTAACTAGCAATTTGTTTCACCCTTTGCCGAGAACTTTGAAGTTGGTTCGAATATCAAAAATAACTTTGACAAATGGGACCAGCTCCGCAATTTGAATAATCGATTCGTCAAGGCACGTGCGCTTTTCCTTCTGCCGTTCCCGTTGCTCAGTTAGAACTCAGCAGTCTTGGTAACAACTTGTTTTGTGAACAAAAGTGTCATTTTCCTATCACAAATCAGCAATTTCCCTCACCCACATTGTCATCATTTCCCAGTTTGTCAAATGTTTAGTAGCAGACTGCAAATTATCCAACGAACACGGAATTGTTGTCTAACAGTCGCTTATCTCTCCCTGTTCATTTAAAACAAAACGCCAACTATTTTCAATCTGATTCGTTTTTATGGCACATCGTAATTGTTAGGCAAACGCAAGAATAAGTAGGATTTTCTGGTCAGTCATGGACATGTTTACCTGTAGAGTTCTCCTTCTCTACTCTTTTGTTTTTATTGTTCCTCTAAGAGGTAAAAGGTTTTCGTTGTTTGCTTAAGGGAGCAGCTATGACGACCATTTTTTTCAATTTTCTTTTCCTAATGGGTTTCTCAGTTTAACGGTGGGCATTAATGTCATGCGTCTAGTATTCGACCGATTAAGGAGACAAGTCCCAATGCTTGCAAATTGCAAGCATTAGCCAGTGCCAAGTAAACGATTTTGTTTCTTGGACCATTTCACTTAACTGTCGCATTTTAAAACATGATTTGATGGACTACACAGTCAAAAGGATCCTTTGTTCCAGCAGAACAATAACCCGAAATTTTACCGTATATCAGCTCTTCAGGCAATCGTGCTTTTGAGAATTCAAGGAAGTTATGGCGCTCTATGAGTGTTCCGTTGAAACTGAACTCCACTCTGATATACCTGCAGTACTTGATGAAACTCACAGAGAACAAGCTTGTTTTTAATGATTTCAACTTGAACTTCGATAAGCAAAGAATATTCTGGGAGTAAACTTAAAGATCTAGATTAGTCCATTAAAACGTTTCGTGGTGTTCATCAGACAAACCAAAAACGGCTGAATGCTTTGCGTTAATTATTGACTGGTCTACGGTTTGTATTATGATAGACGGTAGGCCAAGGACAACCACAAACGGTTTTTGGACGCACAATAGAGGATTGTGAAGACGGATCGTGACACCTCCCATTGTGTCTATGGCAGTACACCTTTCCAACCTAAATCGTTGACTCCGGAACTCATACAGAGCTCGAAAAGCGTACGTCAGTTTCATTGTGTAATTACTGATCTGTTGAATGACTCCATTGCACTGGTCTTCAGCAATGCCAAGTGGTGGTCACGAATGCGCTTAGACAAACGCTTGATCATGCGACAACTGAACAATATCCACCAGGAACATGTGAATGAATAAACATAAAACGAGCCTGCAAAATCGGTAACTTTTCTTTTACACCATAGTGACACCAGGATCGGCCGTGCAAAATGCCTCGTTGATCAAATTCGTCAGTCTTCGTTTTGTGACTTACACACACAGCCAATTTAAATAGCAGGGAAATGTATACTCGCATTAATTGCGTTAATTTATCAATTAATCAAATTGGGTAGCCATTTCTGGTGAACACCTTTATCACCTTCTGAAGCTCTCACTGAACACCTTTTTTGTGCTTGTTCGTGTGCGTTGTTTTTGAGACATCTAAATGAGCTGCTTTTCGAGCTGAGACGTGCAAAATTGTAAAAACGATGCATCGTCCATGTGAATTTCTGTTTGCTAACTGCCTAAAGGAGCTACCGCTTCGACGGCATATGATCAAGTCCATGAACGTCATCCCCTTGTTCGATCCTGTTTCTGTTGCCGAATTCAGATTTGCGTGACCCGAGGAGTTGAACTCGTCCGTAGGCTGATTAATCCTCACCAAAGGATTAATTACTTAAAACAAATGTCATCTATATACGTATGCATGAATAACTGACTATAAAGTGACTATCCGAGCGGACCAGTTTTCAGTGTCAGCAAATAGTAGACCAAATGGAAACCCAGTCGGTCCACTGTTCGCGCCTTAAAAAGTGGTCCGGTAACATTGCCAATCCAATATCTTCACCGAGTGAAGGAAATGCTCGCCGCATATTGTTCCGAATTTTCTAAACTCTGTGCTGAAAGACAAGCAAATAATGTTAGGTATTTCGATATCCACGGTTCAATGTTTGGGGTTGAGAAGTTATCATTTGAAGCTCATAGTTATTGTTTTGGCAAAATCCATATATCTTTTGCCTTGCATTTCTTCAAATACTGATAATGAGTTCCAATAGTTCTCCGTTTTACACACCAATAAGTTTTCTTGCAAAAGATGAAGATGAGCACTATCTAAGTAACCATGCTTCGGTCGAGCAAGATCAACAATTCTAGATATTAAAAGGAAAAAGAGTTACGACTGGGATTTTCGGATTTCTTTTTTTACAATCTCCGTGTTAGGCGTGATTCAGAATGAACATCGATTCGAATGTCAAATTCAGTAATTATTTTGTTTAACAGTTCGTGATCAACTTTACGAAATAGGAATTTGCTGTTCCTTAGGCGGATTGTAGGTCTAACTGCAGACGATTTTCAACCCATTATCAGGGACTGACCGAAAGAGTTCATATAGTGAGTTGTTCAACACAGGTTATACTAAAATGGATTTTTTATCGTCTCGTATCACTTCGTCCCAACCACAAACTGTTTAATCCTTGCAGTTGTTCTTCCCTGCCGTGATCAATGATGAACAAAACAAATAGCAGAGGTAGACGAAACGTCATAATCACTAAATTTGTTTCTTATTCACCCCAATAAATGGTATGAAGAGAAAGAAATATTGCTAAGTGCTTCATCAAAGTATATTGGGACTGACATAAGCTTTTCTCGAAAGTAAATTTTAATATGCTTTGAACGGTTCCTTGCCACACTCCAGAGTGAATTGCCGGTTTTCTAAGTCGCAGTTACTGCATATTATTGAACGCATTTATGTTTTTGGTGAAATTCATCAGCGGTTCAGGATGTCACTGTTGCGTATTGATGCGCACTTCGGAAGATTCGTGGTACTGCTTGATTATTAAACAACGGAAAGTGATTGTTCTTACACGAACATGTCAGTCACTCTCGAGACATATTTTTGGTTCAACCGAACAACATTTGCTTCTTAGTACTTACCTAGAACCTAATGAATTTCGCCCCTAGAACAGTGAACAAAAGTATATCACTGTTCGAATATACCGGACTTTTTCCAAATTAGTCACTTAAGTATCGATCTCTGGGGGAAGAGCGATGGCCTTTTAAGCCTGAGAAAAATGGGATCATGCCTAACAAAGTATCTATTTTAGCCTTTTAATTTTCTATCATACCTGTTAGCTGTCATCATCATGAACCCATTTTGTATTTAATGTTGACCTCTAGGTAAACGTAAATAAGTCTGCTCAGTTTCATTTTTCTGCAATCTTGGTAGTTCGGGCAACGTTTTTTCTGTTTTCAACGGCAGAAGAATCCGATGTTATTTTGACAATCACGTGACTGATTTTTGCGCTGTTTTCAGATGAGGAATTTTCATTTTGGCCATGTTCTAACGTGACGGTATGTTACACGGAAAGGGTATATTTCTCTGTGATCTTTGTTAATTAGTTAGTTTTGCCCTTATCAAGTCAGGAACTGTTAGCATAATGCTATCAATATGATATTATAAACGCTACACAATTAATTTTTGCACCGAAATGACCAGACTAGACGTTAATTCCAGTCAGTAGGTCGGGCAATCTGTCGATAGGAAGCTTATTTTTGAGAATCACGTGATTTGCTAACGGTGAACATCCATCGTGAAACAGTGCACAACATCCACCGGGACGAGCTGATTTTAGGCCTTTCGGAAACTTTCTAATTTAAGGTGCAACTGTAGAATAATAGGTTAAGCCTTCTAACATGCACTAGAATTCCCATTTATGAAATAATTCATCGTGTGATGTCATCGCTCAACTGACCATTAAGAAACCATGGAAGTACTGTGCAGCTGTCTCATCTTTATTAGGAATCAACAGCGGAGCATATCCACCGCGCCCGAACTGGGACGCGAAACCATGTATTTGACAAATGTGGGCTTTTCTAGGAAACGCTTTGAACCCAAGGGAAGTGCTTTTGTCTTTTTGATCAAATATTCCAGGCGTTAGGCCGAAAAAAATATTATAGTCGCAAGATTCTAAATCTTGTCTGATAAATATGCAGTTTGTTTTTATCGCTTAATTCTGCTCACAAAGGTAGTACCCAAAATACTGTGGAGCGACACCGAGGCAAGATAAACCCTACTGAAAACTCATGAATGAATAAGTAACATCGATTATTAACGCACCAATGTATGAAAACAACTATCCTGCTCAGCGGAAGATGTCGAACAGGTTAATCTGGTGACCGAATGATTTTGTTAATAGCCATCGGGCATTTAGTAAGCCAAAACAACTTGTTTTGCTCTCTTGCATCCGTCTGCATTTTCATTCTGACACAAATAAAATGCGAGGTCTTTTCTATGGATCACAATGGAACCCACTTAAAGGCGAATTTGTCGTCGTGGTGACGAAGACATTCTTCTAAATGTGAATATGGACATTATGCGAAAATGGAATGTTTTGGAAAACGGTGCCTCATACTGCGTTCCACAGGAGTTTGGCAAGCACGTTAACTCGAATACAGTGGTTTTGTTTCAAATTGATACGAGTCCGGCGAAAGAAAGTCTGCCATTAGAATGTGGCTTACATAAAAGCTGTACACGCTGAATCATGACGTTTTCCAGGATAACATGGGTATCATGGCATGGCAGATGTGTGACGCACCTATATGCAGGATATAAACCTCGAAGTCACAAAACTGCTCGGCGCATGAGGTAGACGTAATCTCACGTTGGACTTGCCAGAAGTTACATCAGAATAACGAAAAATAAACTACTGAAGGATATTGATAATGACATTGAAAGCCAAGAGGTACGCATGACACTGTTGTGAATAAATCTCATTTTGTTCTCCCTAAAGGGCAGGTAATAAATCATAGTTAGGATGTGCTGATGTTAGCTAAAATAAGCATACCAGCTGGTCAAGTAACAACAAAGTTGACGGCCGATCATCACAAGATAACGTCATTTCCGACAAAATAACAAAACGTCAAGTCCAGCTATTCCCTTCTTTTTCATGCTGTAATGCAGCATCTTCATACGGTCGCTGTTGCCGGAATTGGTGCAAAGTATGCACACAATGAAGGTGAGTTTACACGGAAAGGGCTTTTTTAACTCGAATAGAAAAAAACAATTATACCATTAAAAATTATTTTTTCCTGGATTGGCAGTTTTGCTTAAGCACAAACCTGCTTGATTGAAGAAAGTTCAACAAGACCCTTGTTGTCTGTAGACGCATAATAGCAGTCGCACGTTAATTGGGACTAGATTGTCTCACGCTGATCGAAACATACTGGGATAATTAATTTTGTCGAATTTTAAGTGGCAGGTATGAACGCCATCAAAATTAATGCTAACTGTTTTAGTCCTCAGCTTGCAAACCAATGCTGTTTGCATATTTTGCATAACATAGATAGTTCGTCCAGGCTTGTCAGGGAAAACCGTTACCAGATAGTAGCAACAAAATGTTCGAATGCTCTATGTACTGCACCGCCAGGAATAACTTTATTCTCGCGACAGATTTATCCCAATTCCAAAGAACCGGATATCAATGAGAGTGGGTTCAAGTGAATTCAGTGATTCTTGAAAACCTTTTGCATACAATTTATACAATTTTACAGGCCTCGCCATGTGTGATTCAGTTTTGTCAATCAAATGATTAACTTGTGCTCTTTCGTAGTCAAAATCTGAACCAAGAACGTCAAGTTGTTGAGGCAAACGTGTCTCATGATGGGTTCTCAGTTAAAGGATGCAATTACATTGACCGTCGTTTGGATCATCTCAGTTAAGCGTAATCAAACATATTCATGTTTTATGAATAGTATGATCTTGATTACGTTGCAGTAACTGTTTCAAACAAACTGCTATGCAGTCAGTTTGCATTAGATATATTGCTTATCAAAAATTATCACTATATTGCCCAAATCCAATCACATCTTTGGCAAAAATATCAAATAAAGCGATCTTTCTCAGAGTAACGGTTTATGCTCCGTATCGAAATCATATGGAATTTATCGATTGCAAGTTTTTCATGCAGTCAAGTGTTGATGTTCTTGATAAAGGATAGTTTTACCGTACAGCTTCTAGGGGACATCCAGCTGGAATATGGTCGAAATACTGGAGGCATTTAGCTCGCTATTGTCCATGCTTATCTTTTGCAGCTCCTGTGGCCAAACGCAATAGGAAAAAGTGAACAGATTGAATATTCGCAAACAACTTTTAATTCCGTCCGTTTACCAAAAATACTCATAGTATTTCAAGCTATTAACACTGCTAAAACATCGCACGACTGTGAAATGATTATTATTTGAAGTCTTAATAATAATATATTTTAAGCCATTTTGACTGAGCAAGCAGTGACTCAAAAAAACGTTCTAGGGCTTTTTCAAGTAAGTGAAACAGAACATAGAATTACATATGTCGTGTTTTTTTAGCCGTTCTGCCCACTGGAATGCGCAAAAATAAAACAACAGCTTCCGAAGTACAGCTGTTTTGGTAAGAATTTTTAAGTTAAATAGCGGTTTGAGAACGAATTTTTCAGGAATTTTATTCAATTGGCAGATTGATTCAAGACTGACTCACCGAGTTTGCAGTTTGTATACGACGGACTGCTTTCCATAGTAAAAAGTCGTTGCACCGTCCATCCTACAAAACCAATTGGACCTTTATTTCCGTCCACTGTTTGTCATAATCAAAATTTTAGGGTCACAAGCGCAGAAAGATAACGACGATAACTTACAATGTGTCCACGCTGGAGGGTAACATTGTGCAGCAGCGAAAACCATTTGCTTGACTACAATATTCATCTGGACAAATAACAACCGTGACTCGTTCTGTTAGTAAATTAGACGTTAAGTTTACCCAACAAAGGGTCGACTGTACACTGTAAACATTTAGATCGGTCTGGAAATCACGAATAGAAATTGTTAAAACTATCTCTTATTCTACATTGCGTCACGTGACATTGTTTTTGAAACGGAGGGAAAAAAGAGTGCACTCCTACGCAAGTTGTCATAATTTGTTTAGATCTACCGCATGTCATGACTGGCATTTGCTCTCTTCCCGTAGTCGAATATAATTTGATTGGGATATCCGGAAGAATCGAACGGTAAAACTTTGTTGAATAGAACCCAGTGCTTTGCCATCTGATTTCTCTTCAGCTGCAGTGAGCTGATTCACTCCGAAACATGTTCTGTTTGGTTTCTGATAGCTGCACATTTGTTGGCGATTGCTAAATACCCTTTTTAGGCAAAACAAGCACACTCCAGCAGACAGCTTGACTGATTTTCCAGCTTCCCTATTCGGGCCATCTGATTGGAGGAAATGATGATACAGTAAGCAGACAAATAATTTCAGCCCAGCCACTCGTTTGAATGCTTACACATCTCCCACTTTTACATTTGCTATAAAGTTGTTGTGGGAGTGGCTACTGGTTTCATCATGTATAATGATTACGATATGTGTGCACGAAACATAACGTCAACCTCAAAATGGATATTCTTGACTTATTCTGCATCTCTGCTCACTTTCGGAACAATCGGGAATGTCGTTCTACTTGTTACCCTTATTTACAAACGATATTGTGTTAAACGAGTCGGCAGTTCTCGGCGACGATCATCCGCGACACTATCAATTTCCAACGTTACTACTTTGAACACACAGTCATACTCAGGCCCGCGAAGACAGTTTTCTCCAGCCGATCCACTACTCTCGTTGCTAACTTGCTACCAAACGGCTTGTTTGTGGTTTTTCGTGTTTCCACAGGTCCTGATTTATGTGATCAACTTTGACCTAACCGCAACAAACCAGTCAGTCTGCGTCATTCACCGGTTTTTGAGCCGTTTTTGTTTGAATTCCTCCCTGGTCGTCATGTGTGTATTCTCTGTGTACCGTGCGTGGAGCATGAAGTGGCCTTTCAGTTCTACAAAATGGATTGATTCAAAGCGATTAAAAGTTTGCATGGTAGGTTCACATGTATTTGTACTGCTGAAAAACTTACCCTCATTCTGGATGGTCAAAGTAACTGAAACGAGACAGGCGAAACAATGCGGTCTGTTAAGTGATCAAACACGAAAGACGTTAGTGATCTTCTACCACTACACAGAAATGATAACACATTCGATTATTGGATACACAATACTGGCAGTTTGTGACGCACTGTTGTATCTCACGCTCCGGAAGACAAATAGGTCCGTGCGCAAACTTAAAACAGACGAGAAACGTTCGTACCGAATTTCCAGTCGTGAAGCCGGACCTTCATTATCTAGACATACTGAGGGACTTTTAGCCTCACAAGTTATACTAGGCATTAGTGCAATGCAAGTTCTTCTGTCTACTCCATATTTTGTGATTGTTCAACTTGGTCAAGCCATCAAATTGAACCTAATTCCAACGAGATTCGAAGCACCAATTAAAACTTCATTACAATTGCTCGTGTTCACGAATTGGGGTCTAAATTACTGGGTCATTTTATGCATAAGTCGTCAATTCCGGCAACAGACCTGCTACGTTTTACGTTGCTTCTTTAACTTCATATCGTGTGGTATGTGCGAGAGAATCTTCACCCCTAAAGACACCGCTCTTACAACCACAATGGCGGTATCAACAGTGGGACAACTAATAACACTGTCACGACTGCCCTTGATAACTGCAGAAACAACCACAAAAGCGTTGTGTAGAGCAGCAAGTTTGGAACGGATGAAATCAACAGGTGCAAACGGTTCTAAGTCACATATGAGCAAGCCGGACAGAGGTCAGCCGAAATTTTCCACAACAACTTAACTTGGTTTGCCTTGTTTTCTTTTCATTCATTAGTGATAGTGCATTGGTGAACATGCATCATCTGGACTATGACTGACCCGGTAAACACAACTATCAATCTGTATTCTGTGCTTTCCGATATACTGTGAAAAGTTCGACATTGTAATCGTTAAAACTCAATTTACTTTATTTTGTTATCTGTGAAAATGTGACTGCACCAACCTTATATGACTGTTTTTCATTGTGATATATAATGTAATATATATGACATACTTTGTATCAATCTTCTTGCATGCGAATTGTTGATACTAAGAAACTTAAAGATCAGAAAAAATACATTTCTGATCACCGTCTGGCGACAGCAGATGTTCCGTAGGCGGGAGGAATATCTGGAGAAAAAGTGGTTCTAGGTTTTTTCCTAAAACAACCTTTTTATGCCAAGCCGTTTTCCATTGTCTATGACACCGTAATAAGCGAAGAATTTCAGAAAGGCAACGATATAATTTCTCCTAAATGCAGCATTCAAAAATAGTTAGTGTAAATTCGAGGGAACTGAACTGTAAACAGTATTTTGTGAAAACTTCCGGTAGGCATGCTGTATCATTTTTCGCTAACGCAGTTGGCTAAAAGCAACCAAGGTGAACTAATTTTCTAATCTAAGACAGATGGCGCATTCTAAAAGCTTGGTTTTCTCAGGGTTTAATTAGTCCAGTAGATAGTCTATTGTGCAACCTACGGGGCACTCATCATACTTCACACCGACTGCGACAGGTAGCCTGGACGTCTAATTGCGTGTGGCTATCACTTAGTATGCTCCAGATGTTTTAACATGGTCGGCCTCCGTAGGCAATAAATGTTTGTTTCTTGACACTACCTATCGCTCGTATTCGTATCAAGTGTGGATCGTAACTGTATACCTTTGAGTTGGGCGATGCATTTGATGGCATTTTCTTGCATTGGTCCACACAGTTTACTATAGTAAGAGTAACTGTTGCCCAGAAATACGAGTGAAAGGACTGTCAGGCCAGAAATATATTAGTGACAATTGACTATTCGCACCGCGTAACCAATCAAGAATACATGTTTTCCGTCATTGTGTTTGCATGCATAGTAATCCGTTATCTCATGATATTATTGCTATTTGAAATTTCCCGGGACTTAGGAAAATATCTGGCAATGTTCTTTTGTTGCTTAAACATTGCTTACTAGTCATCAGCAAAATGTTTTGTGTAAACGACATACGGGAGACTGAGAAAATGTTTGCAATTGAGACACATATATTGGCTATAGATCGAGTAGTTTAGGAAAATCCTTAAGTTTGTGACCACAAAATAATTGTAGCCAAGTTGGCACCAAAGAAGAAAGTAAGAATTGATGCGTTCAAACGTAAATATTTTGACCTCAAGAAAACCAATGGACATGAGTTTCATGAATGAATCTAACAAAATGCGAATTTCACAATGCAAAAATAAAGACCAGTTCCACGAAATGTACGGTCTCTGATTTTGAGAAAGATGTTACAAAATGTACAATTTGTTTGTTTATCTGCAAGAGATTTTCGTGAGAAACTAAATAAAGCAAAGTCGTTCACTGATTCTGGGTTCGATCAAGGCTATCCTTAAATATGGCATAACTTCGTTCATGGTATTTTTCTGAGTAGAACTGTCCGGACAAACAATAGACCTTAACGCATTTTAAACGAATATATACATAACTGCGAATGTTAATAACACAGCATTGTTGGCAGATGTAATGCACCAACATCTACCGACAACGCTGTTACTAACATTATATCATTTACAATTAAAACCATTACATGGCGCATCGATTTTTTACTACATTCCTTATATCATTTGCTCCTGGAATACATAGGTTGGTGGAAACTATTCACAATGGCGACAAATGAAACCGAGATTCTGTTGCATGAAGAATACAGAACTCTATTTGGTGTATCTCCCGGACAAAGTCAGTTTAAAACCAGTCCCAAGAAACTCGGTTGAAAATACAGCTGATTCATGATAAATCAGAAAAGTTTCTATCAGAGTACTATTCTGAATGTGCTACGCGTTTATTAAATGACAGCCATCTGTGTTAATGTTGGTTCTAAAGCGGCCTCACTAGAATCTGATTTGAATCGTTAGAAGCATGGATGGATGATGCGACCATTTAAATCTCTCATGATGATGAGTCGGAGGATTTTCGTCGGTCGTCAGACAAAGCTAACGTTGAGAAAGGGGACACAAGGCACGAAAGTATTTAGTTTTCTTCTCATTCGTACATTTGGTCTCTTTTGTACTTGTCCTTGCACTGACTAGAATTCTGTGAGTAAAGTCAAGTTTTGGTGAACTCAGCAGCAAACGATCCAAATGCACAGGTTAAATAAAAAAGAACTGGCTCGCTGCCGTCGCTTTTTCAGTACGGTTTATTTCCTAGTGATTTTGAACAGTAACCCCCGGATTATTTGAGACCACCATGTACCCTAAACGCTTGACTACTGTGGCCCAACAGGATCATCCAAGTCAGGAGTGGAAGACAATGGACTGATAAGGTTTGATAACACATGTATTATATTGCTTCGCATGGTAGAAGAAAATTATTTGGATCAAGTGATGTTTGCGCACCGCGAAATCAGGCTGAAGCACATGAAATAAAAGCAGAAACGTGAGAAGAATTCACAGACGAACCGATGTGCGCCGGCATCGCAGCTCAACTGGCATAGCAAGGGTTCGAATCCTGGCGTGGTCGAAGGCATCTCATAGTTGGATCGATTCTACTATTCATCAAACAGCAAAAGTTAGGGAACCAGAATAATGTTGCATGTGGAGGTACTAGAGGAGAAGACCTTGAATGAGGTGCTGTAATGATATCGGGTTGGTGGGGTGGGGGGAGAGTTGTAATTATGTTTGTATTCAAAACTGATTATCAGATTAATCAGGTTAGTCATAGTCTGGGTTGTGCTCTAATAGTCCACAAGCCTTCACTGGGTTGCTCCTCAAACTCACTCCAAGAGGTTGTTCCGCTTGAGTTCAACCTACACTGTTCATCACTACACTTGCCGATGCTCGGACCTTTGTCTTGTCCGAAGTGATCAGTGTTCCGGGGCAGGAAGCGGACTGATTTATCAAAGTGAACGGTAAAACGACTGAAAATTTAAGATCAGAAGAAACGGTGTTGTCGCAGTTGTTAAACGTCCAGTGTTTTCTGATTATCAGTATCTTCTTGGCTGGTGGCTTTATGTAACTGTACAAAATGTAACTCCAGTTTATTGGTAATTTTGAGCATATTACCAGTAGATAGACCAAAACATCATTACGGGCACAGAATCAGCTGACGCACAAGAAGTGCTTATTTTGGCACCTGCTAACTTGCTCTAAACCGGTTTTTCAGTTTACCAACGATGTTCGTTTCGATCTCACATCAGTCCATGCTTCCACTTGTTTATTTTGCCGCAACTGATCTCATAATCGTTCTTCGTGGTTTTACATTAACCAGTTAGCCTACAAGCATGTACTTGCCACTCACAAAGATGCCTGAAAACAAAGAGAATAGCGTTTGGAACGTGTCACTTGGTGCAACAGTGACTGCAGATGTCCTGTTGGATTTTGCAAATGGTTCGTTTCTCATTATGTGCCCACTAGAGGTTTTGTGATCAAAAATGCTCTATAGCGATTCAGCTGATTGCTCGCGGATCTCTAGTTTTGGGGGACGATGTCGGATCAGGACAACGCGAAATCAAGGAGTTGACTAATGAATCTCTCTATGCATCACGCATCCAAATTTCAGTGGCAAGTTCCAGTTATGGAATGGATGCTTTGCACTGGATTACCACAATCAAAACGTCCGTCCGATAAGTTGAAAGAAACCGGTTGGATTTTGACTTGTCGCATCCAAATTTTGATACGCTTTGTGCAGGTCCACTTTCCATTTTAGGTGAGCGCTTGCGATATCTCCAAACAGCTGACTTATAGTTAGCTCTGATTTGAGAAAAAATACTTTTATCGTCATAATGTTTTTGTTGAAGGATTATCTTTGAGAGTTGTTCCCCACTTTTGTTTTTCCGAACCGGTCATCTGATTTGGGAGGAGATGGATGTCACTTTGTCCGTTGCAATTCCAAGTTCAAAAGTATGCTAATCGTCGGCTAGTTAGGCTGGGTTTTCAGCTTGCGACTGCTAATCACGTGGCATAAACATGATTGTCTTTAAGCTCGCTTGAAATAAAAAAAAGAATGCGTGCTAGCAACATTGCCATAGTGATGGATGGTGCAATTTGTTCTAACAGCATCATTTATGTTGAATAGTTTTCGGTAACAAACTAAAGAGAACTTCCACAATTTAAAGTAACTCTTATTTCCTACACACTTTTGTCTGCGCACGAGATTGAGCCACGGTGTAAATTGTCATAAATTAAGCTGTTAGAAAGTCTATTTGAAGTTTTCGAAATAGGAAATCACAAAGTGGTCGGGAATATTTGCGAGAGGCAAACACTTCGGTCCCATGTGGGCAATCTTTTCATGGTACGTTTTTAGGCAGAACAAAGCTACCTGCATCTCCTCCTAAGAGGCAACTGAAAGGTCAACTCAATAACCGTTGGATTCAAAGAGACAGGAATATGAAATTATTTGATTAGACTTTGTTTTAAGTAAACACATTTATCGAATGCGCCACGAAGCGTTTTGTGACAGAAAGCTGTGTTGCCCGACTGATGTTGACTGACGATCATCTGCCTCTATGCTTGGATTACACGTTGCCGATAATTGTGATTTCAAAGGGGACTGAATCAGTGTCGATATATTTCAAGATCCCACACCATCAAAAGTGATTTTTAAGGCTGCGGTTTGTGAATAATCCATAAAACTTCGTACAGTTTCAGATAATACTCGTTTGTGTTTAAGAATAGTCCTTGAACTACCGGAACAATATTTGTTCGGAAATATCTGCCGCTCATCGGTCCCGTTTGGAGATCGGATCGGCTAACATTATTTTGAATGTTTGTCCAAAATAATTAAAAATTTCACTCCTTAAGAAAAACCTATTTAGTATTGGTACCTTCCGATCAGCGGCACGAGTTACGTGCATTTCATCACCGCTGCATGATGTCCTTCAAACGTCTGTGAGAAATAAACTCATGATTTAAATGCCAATTTACCCATTTCGTTAGGATAAATAGACCTTTTTTTGTTTCCAAGGCCTCATCGGACAACTTCCTGTAATTCCTTTATTTCACAATTGACCGAACAACGAAAACGGGTACATCACATGCATGAGGAATGATATACCCAACGTACCAACCCTTAATCTATTTTACTGACCTTATACTCAGAGCTTTTTCTCGCACTCGAGTTCGTGGTTTTCAACCCCATGCAATCTTTGAGTTTCCTTAAAGGTTTCTGCTTGCACCCGTCTAATGGGGCTCGGATGATCGCATGCCTTTACCGTAGTCACTAGGGTTGGATAAATACACGCAAGCGAACGCATACTGTGTGTGCAAATTAATAACAACACCGCCATAGTTTTGTGATTACGAATGGAACTACGTATGACATTGCAGTCGTCAGGCTAAAAATCGCAATCCACTATCTGATTAGGCAAATGAGACTTGTTGTTCACTACATTTCCTGATGGACTTCCGCTCATAATGCTTTATCAAATTTCGTGCTTTTCAGTTCGACAGATGGGGTAGAGTTGGCTCCACTTATACTGCCAAGTCATAAAGTCTGCACAAAACTTTCGAACAGAGTATACGGTGAACTCTTGTTCATCCACTTTATGGTTCACATAGCGCATATAAAGAGCTTGCTTATATGACTTTTCAGAAAACTAAATTTATCTCTAGCCACGTTTTAGAAAATGTATAAACACTGCTTTGTGCTGGATCGACAAAAGGTCATCACCTGGGCGGCAAAATGGCGGCAAACACAGACCATTTTCGATCACTTAGCGAAGTCGCGAGCGGAATCACTGGATGATGAGTTGTCGTATCTTCAGTTGATTTTTGTCCGAAAACAGGAATTCTAAAAACTGTTCTCTCTTTTTGCTTTCTGTGTTCTCCCAAAAAAATATTCAGATGTATCTGCTTCGTGTACGTAAAATGTACAAAGACAAACATTTTTATCTCTATTTTCGTCTTCTATTGAGTTTCAAAGATGATCACTAGAACTGGATGTCGAAATACTGCAGCTGATTATTTGTTTAGTGGACCAAGGGTCCATTTCAACTTTCATGCGCAAACTCTGATTGGATTCGCGTCGAAATATTTTTTCCGAAATCGCTAGGAAATTCTGGTCATATCTTCATAATGTTTGTGGATTCGAGCTGAATCGGAAACATATGCGGTTCTATTGGTCGACACAACGAAATATCGACCGTCTGAAAGCACGACTGTAGTGTCCGGGAATAGTTACGGATTGGAGATAATTGTGAAAAGAATAGTCAGTGGTTTTCCTAATCCGCAGACCTATTGTTTGTGTAAACTTGCCCGGCTGACAACAGACATCCCACAGTGATACTATCTTGAGTTTATTACATTTGGTCGAGCCTAGGAGATTAGAAAACTTCAGTGACTGGTGAAAAGGGAAAATTGCATTATTTTGCTGCCGAAATATTTCTGTCTACCCTAACAAAAATTGCCTACTGAAATTTCCTTGCATAATTTTGATGACTAGATACTCGCACTGAGAAGATATATTTTTGGACGGATAAGACCTTCTTAGATCGGTGGACTCACTAATCAGGGTATTTTGTACTTGGAATCACCTCTAAACAATAAGTACTAAATTTTAGGAAAATTTACGAGAACGTTCTCATATTTGAGTTATTCAGTAGAAGTTGAAGTTTGTCAACCCATTAGTTCATGTTAGTTCATTACCGGAATGGTAGTGGTCTGGACCAGCTTATCTGAAGTATTACTGCAGTTAAACAAGGCTATTTTGTTCTTGCATTTGTTCTTTCTTAGCTCGGAATGTGGTCTAGTCGGACACCCTACGACCCTGTGTCTTTTCGTCTTGACTTCTGAGGATTCGGCCAACAAATTCATGACGCGATCTATGGAAACATCGTTGCTTATTGTTTCTGTGAAATGTAGATAAATAGGCCTAAACCGTAGGATACAAGGAGCCTATTATTCACACAACTGGTCGCAGCGTGTCCAGGGTTTTCATTTGCCACTCCAACCCTTTGTAGTGCGTTATTCTGTTGGAAGCTATTGCAGACTCAGTCTGTTTATCTTTCATCCATTTAGTTTTAGGTTCTTGATTGCGGAATTCAGGAATGTTACAAAATAGGCATTTGGAATTTTTCACCCTTAGCGAGAGGTAATGTGTTTACGTTCTGTGGAGTGTCTCCGCGAAAAAATAATCAACGAACAACGAACCCTTTGTTTCTTTGCACAGACAAAATATGAATTAAATAATTCCGTTACTATTATTTTCAGTTTCAATCATGTTTTTTGATTCCTTCTTTTGCCGAGCTCACTTCGGTTTGTTCGCTTCTGGAATTGTCGCCCAGCAACTGACGATGATTAAAAAACCATCCAATGTTTTCAGTTTCATAAATTGCGGATCGAACGAGTTCGGTGGAGTTCATTTTCCCGTACATCTTGCTCCACAAACGTTTTTCTAATCACTCTCCCAACGACCTAAAGCAGGCAGAGAACTCGGATTTTGAGAACCGAATGGGCGATTCCGCCCATTTCGTGTGAGCGTGGGTGGTGAAATTTCACCGGCGCTGACGCATGGGTTTACGCAGTTCAAGTGAGCAACCAGTAGACAGAAATAGTCCTGTGCCCTTTGTTCTTAGCATCTAGGGTGATCGGAAAAGCAAATGCGCTACGGAAAGGCGTGGGGTTTACACGAGTTAACTATGTTCATACGTGGGTCTGAACTCCGTTGTAATCAACGAATTTGTTAATTGAATCAGTTGTTTCGGTGGTTCAGTCCGGTTGGAATAGGGTCACGAGTACCAAATTTGGATGCAGTGAGAAAACAGTTTGGAATGTTTGAATGAGTATATAATTATTTATTTTATATAGTCCATGAAATTTTCGCCAGATCCCGATGGATTAATGTTGATTTCCTGCTTATCCCATCACCTAGGTGGGTTGAAAAATGAAATCGCCGCTTTTAAAAACCCAAACCATCATGAACATGCGAGGTCGAGACAGTGTAAAATTGCTACCAAATTTGAAATGTAAGAACGTTTATGGTGAGCAAACATTTCAAATGTGGATGGCTTTTGATCACAGTTTAGCGGGCAGTTCGTTTAAAGAAATGAATGACGACTAATAACTGACATCTCTCGAATGAGAACCTTAGGAATTTTCTGAAGCACACAGGTGAAAATAACAAGATAGCAGCAAACCTGAACTGGAAATTCAAGCAGGTATACATCATAGCAGACGGTACTAAATTTTATCCTGCAGTATTGAAGGTTTCTGATTTGAAATGACAACTTTCGGAGATCCTTTAGAGACAGAAATATGAGAAGTACACCTTGGATTTCTTTGATAGTAAGCCTGAAATGCTACATGGAATCGTAACTGTTATGTGATCATGAACCAATGAATGACAGTCAAGAAGGGGAGGTTGATAAGGAGAGACAGAGCGGACATTGAAAACATTTAGATGTGTTAAGATTTAAGCTGGCATTAATAAAAAATCATAGATAGAAGATAAATAGCTGGAAAATATGTGAAAGACATTGTTACTAAGAGCAGTTTGAGATTGAATAACGCCATCAGTTTAATGAAATAGGTGACACGAAAAACTTATCGACTAGACACTGTTATACGTAGAGAACATACATGATGAAAGACGAACTCCATGTAGCGATTCTGAGATAGCCAACAGTTTCGACTTTTACAGACCACTGTCGGACACTGGCTTCTGTTGATGAGGTAATCAGATAGACATACGAATAAGAGCCTAGCACAACCAAATGTTTCGAACTTGTGAAGTTGAAAAGACCGTGTGACAGA
>LUCM01007595.1:127384-143105 GCA_008360955.1 Fasciolopsis buskii
TATACAAATACGAAATGGGTATGATAAGAAAGATAAAATAAGGCTCGATTAATACTATGGGTGTCCGCAGAACATGTCACAGGCCTCTTTGTCTTTCTTATAAAAATCGCATATTTTTCCATAAGGATCTGCTGTTGTTACCACTCGTCAGTGTGTGAGTCTTACGTTAGCAAGTCTGAATTCAGCCTTTTAAGGTTGGAGATATACCACACTCGTGAACTGCCACAAGAGTGGCAAAAGTGCTCCTTTCGTTTCTTTAACAGCTTTGGTAACTGGGACGAGATGACGTCATCTGAAATAAATAGAATTTCGAGGGGAAAGCAAATATCAGAGATCACACTGGCAATCTTTTAGTAAAGTGTGACACTATTATTCAACAAGTATTCAAAACAGGAACACGAACCAGTCTGCGAAAGTGACTTTTTTAGAACAATGAGATTGCCGTATATAAAAATCACAGAAGCAAACTTGGAATTAATTTGCTTGCTTGAGTGAATGGGAGGTAGCTTGAAAGTGTATTCAAGACTGTATTAGAAATGGATAGTCACTCGTTGGTATAGGAGCGCTTAATCACATGAAAAGCGCTTCAAGATAGTTGCTAATAGCTCTATATAAAATGAACTTTCATCTGCTGAGAAAATCACGGGTGTGTTAGACCAAACCTGTTAATCGTAATGTGGATGCATGGATGAGAGCAGGTAGAATAATATGCGGACATTCAACAAGAAATGGAGCAATAAAAGCCAAAAACAAGTGCAAAGGTTAAAATGTTGTGTCACTAGTTGAGAAGGCTTGTGCACTTATAAAGATAATCCTAGTATTTGGATGACAGTGAGCTTTTGCCAGACAGTCAGTTCAGTCTAGGGAATACCTATAAGAAACATCGGACTTGTCACACTAGTATGAGCTTGTTTATGTTGCTTCCCCAGTTCCTGTGTGCTTCTTTTGGCTGAAACCTCTCTCTTGCCGGTGTAGTTTTAAGCTGTAGACTAACATGAGTGAATCCATAACGTCCAGGTTCGGCCACGATTCTTGTCTGCAGAGAACACAAGTATGAACGTGAATGGGTGACTGAAGTACGGAGGAGAGGTTCAACAGTTTCATGAACAGCGAACCGAAATTAAAGCTGATCAATGCAGGAATTGACATGTTGACCAGAGGGGGGCATTGGAGAGTTGCCTGTCAACCAACACTAGTGCTTCTTCTGGATGGATTAGATCTCCAAAGTGTAACAACACTTGATCCTAATCGAGGATGACAGTCGGTGGCGTTTGCAACTACCACAATTCCGAACGAATTGAACGGCGAACGGATAACATAAAGGAGCACAATCGTTACAAGCAGGCGACAAGGAGCAGGTGTTGATGATGAAGGCACAGAAATTCAGCGCACTCGGTCAAAGGTAGGCGCGAGATAGGATCGACGGGTGGTGAGCATTAACTACCTCGATTGTAGGCTTGTCATTTCCCTCAATAATCAGAATGCTAGGATCACTAGTAGGTCACAGAGAAGTTCTCGTGATTTATTATGTGCTACTTTCAAATGCCTTCCGTTCGGCAACCTAGAACCGAGGTCTGAAACTGATTCCAAGTTTCATCAATCAGTTGTTTTGGACCCGATTGTTGCGGTTGGCACGAAATAGTGATTTGGTCAAAACGTCACATCTGGACCCGAATACATAGTTTCGTTTCGATTCAGCGATGGAGAGCTCAGGCATTTTCAGAGTTTCCCTGTTCAACTAAGTAACAACTTTCAGTGACTTCCAGTTACATGCGAAAAACCATCTTGTATACGTTTTGTACCATTATTGGTCACATTCCAAAAGGGTGCGCAATCTGAAGACATTCTGTCTTTATGTTCTTTTTATTTGAATGCTTTGGTATTGAAAGAATCGGGCAAATCATTTCCGGGAAGTGGGCCGCGGCCAGCTGAGGGTTTCCAATCCGGATAGATGACCGGCGGTGGGAACCTCCGGATCCACAAACTTCATAATGTTGACCGACTGATCATTTCCTTTTTTGAACAGTTCCAAATTTACGTTTCGTGTATTCTACCATGGTAATTTGATGGTTAACGGAATAAACTTATTCTTATTACCCGTGTGATAGTCGCTTAAATATTTCAGGAATGAAACTCACAAAGCCCATTACACAACTGTCGAGGCGTTATGACCAATCTCGTATTATGGAAAAAGACAGTACTCTCTCAGTTAGAATTTCCTGGGCTTGTAAATCGAAAAAACGGCCACATCGTGAGGACAAGTGTGTATCTTCATTTGCGTGCGTGGAACACGGTAAGCGTCAGCCGAGGCAAAAGCGAGTAGGGGAATCTAAACTGCATTATCGAACACGGGCCGGGAGAAATGACGAAACGAGTGTCCACTTGTTTCTGATTGTCCAAGATGTGCTTCGCTTGGAAAATTAGTGCTCGTTATACGTACGGATGTGGTGACATAGGGCGCCAATCAGTAACACATTTTAAAATGCCTTTGCACAGACAGATGAAAGGATTTTATGGGAAAACTTGACAAAACACTTCATTGATGTCGTTTTTAGTTGGTACAATAATTTGGGCTTAATGTGAAATTTTTACTCAGAATTTGCTGTTAAGCAGAGTATATTTATTTAAGTTAATCACTAAGAGGATTTATCCAATGAAAAATATTTTGCTAACTGTTTACCAATGCAGCCGACAAAAATTACTTTGTATGAGATAGAATTCATTCCGTGATAAGCTAATATTACCTTCAAGAAAGCAAAATACGTGCTGGAACCGTGGTAGACAAATTATAGCGGTTTTTTCTCAGTGGCAAAAAACATGTCATGCATTAGCAAGTCTGTTTGTCGAACAATCCAAACTGTTGACTGGAACTAGGGAACAGGATAGACAACCGGGCGGTGCGGTCTGTATGATATGATCTCATACGCTGACTATGAATTAGCTGTGAAATCTCAAATTATGGAGATAGTGCCATTGGTGCACGGCACGAGTGACTACTGAAATAAAACAAATGACCAGTCAATGGCGCCCTCGGGAATCGGTAACTGATTATTGTCAACTAGATGGTTTTGCGGATATGTACTGTGTATTTTGGAGTCTAGATCACTGGCTAAAAAGTCCCGTATATATAGATGCGTAAACGTGTGTATTATTTCCAAACAAGGTGCGGTGATAAATCAAGAACCTTAGTTTGTTCAACCAAATTCTTCGAGTTAACGAAATCAAACCACGATTTTGTATCCATTCTTTGCTTTTGATTTTTCCTGTTTACTAACTATCCAAACCATACCTTGCCCTTTTTCAATGAAAGCTTATTTGAAAGAACCTCAATGAACTTTGATCTCTACTTGGGATCGTACAATGCAACGGTGATTCATTTTTCTCACGGAGAACACTGGTATATCGGTAAAAAAACCACGGCATTTCAGGGGAGGTTATGTATTTGGGATTGGGGTTTAGCTGAAACGGATAATCTCTACAATCGATTATCTAAATTTATGGACCTCTACCGCGTCACGTGATTCGGCCGTGTGTGTCCGGGATTTTCCGGAGCTCTATACTAGTGTCCCGACTGAACGCGAGATTGGATGTGTAGGAATCAATACGCATTCACCGCTGGGTTGCAATGGAGAGAAAAGCGAAATTTCTCACCAATGAGGTTTGGAGATTACACGTGACTTCAATTAAATTAATAATTCCTAAATATTTTCATTTGATGCTATAAACTGCTACGGCTTAAAAATAAGATGCCCTCGGCCATTCCGAAAATAAATTAGGAATGTACATCGTGCAGATATTGGGTAACGGAATTTTTTAAAGTAGATCCATGTTGGTTTCGATTTTATTTTCAGTCTACGGGAAGGATCGTTAAAAATGAATTGAAATTTTCAGAAAATGTATTTTCTCATTGACAAAAAGGGTGCTGCTCCAAATAAACTAGTTCTTCTGTTCAAATCGCTGGATATTCAGGGGAATATTCAGACAAAAGAACATCACACTTTTTAATTGTATTCTGTCTTCTTCATGTCCGTTACCTTCCTGGGTTGTGGCTGAAAGTGACCAATCATCCATATAGTTCGCAAACTGTCATTCGGGAAAACAGTTCACCGCATGACAACTTAACAGACCGGAATTGATTGAGAAGACAAATGAATCAGGCCGTAAATATCTTCCTACTCAAATCCAGTTATTTTCATCTCGTTAAAAGCTGGGGTAAATACCAGAACCAGTTTCACTTGAGCTAGTAGTTTGGATAAACTGGGATCATCCTCAACAGATGATATCTTCAGTTTTTGCACGCCATATTTTTTCATTGCACCTTTCATGATAACAATATTATATAAAATACGGATGTTCTGAAAGCGAAGTATTCAAACAATAAGTTTGTATAAGTGTACCCTACCTAACGGACACATTTCCGGTCACTTATAATTATACCTAATCACTAGTTTCCAATAATGGATATACGAATGTATACATAAATCAGATATAAAAAAGCTAGACGATTGCATAGTTAACCTCTATTTAGTCAGAGATTTAACCACAAACCCTTTATGGATGTTTACAAGAACAAATCAAGATCAAACCCAATCAATGTGGACTGGATGTAGGAGACCAAAAGAGAAGTCGGCAACCGGTTTTTGCAGCGTAGTGCCGGAATTCATGTACCGCTAAGAATTTACTATCAAAATCATTGTAGCGCGAGCATTTCAGTTTACTCACGCAAACGAAATGCGTACCATTGCAAATATATTTTGTTTCAATGAGCATTAATGCCCATCCGTCCCCGGATTTCGTTCCATTTTAAACCCGATATTCACAATCCTACCTAGTTCATATCAGTTTTATCAAAATCGACATTCTTCGGCAGGTTACTAAAGTATCGGAATTTGTTTTTAGGGAATCCGTTCAGTTCTAGCTTCATATATATGTATATTATGATTATAGATGTTTCACGCCGGTTTGAAAGCAAATGTGCAACAGGAGTAAGAGACATGTAACTAAAACTGCAGGGAACAGATGCGTGACAGAAAAATAACTGACGGAAGAGCGCGCTCTTGCTTTTTCCCCATATATCTTTCGTGATTTTCGTCCTGTTTTTGGCACTATTGCGAAGTGCGAGCTCTGCATGTAATCCATGCAACATACGCCCCATTGACTTTGGTCCTGTGCCATAGCTCACAGCGTCCCCAACCAACAACAATCCTTCTGTTGGTACCCAACCATGGTTGTGGAACGCACCGACCGAGGACAAAACAGGAGCTAGTTTCATACCTGTACACCAAGATATACCTTGACTGCCGCGTCACTTTCTGCAGCCCAGTATAGCACGTGCAAACGGAGCACGAAAACGTAACCCTGGGAGAGTTCATGCGCAATACGTGTCCAAGTAACCGAAGGCGATTTAGAACGATTACCTTAGTCAGAGGACGACTCTGCATCCAACACATGACCAGGCGCCTCATCACTACTCATCCTCTGTTTTCACCAAACTTGAGCAGTGCTTTAGGGGGGTGAAGATTTGATCGACCGCACAAAACCCATCTTGCTCCTTGCCAGTTTGCTCTTCACGCTTGTTGTACAACCTGCGGAGAATGAAGCACTCTGTCAGCTTTTACACCATCGGGATTAGGCTAACAGTCTTTTGTTTAATGCAATCCCTTCAGTTCTTCCCAAGGATGAGAGAACAATGCATTCACTCCGCGAAGAGGGAAATTTCCCAGAAAACCAAACATCAGTGAACGAAGCCTGAATTTTTCTTGCAATCCCAACTCACTCATACTTATGCAAATCTGGAAGAAGGCCACAAGAGTCCGGATTTTATGGTATTCTATGGCCTTGGATTTTGTGGATCTCCGCCTCAGAAATTGGATTTGTTGGAACACATCACGCAAAATGTCGAAATCGCAATGGAAGCGAATGAGGCTGAAGGCCAGCTAAAATGCTTCAAGGTGTTCCCTCGCTCCGCAAGAAGTCGCCGCCAATTGCGGATAGGTGAGCTGTTAGCCCAATAGATCTTTCCAGTCACGTCCAACGCATTCCTATAGGTGTCATGGACGAGGTGAAACAGCTTGTTGGATATTCTCAAGCCAGCAACACTTTTCCTCAATATTGCATCACGAGACCCCCAGATCTCGTCGTTGCTGCGCAAGCTTGCGTTAAGCTTACCAGTAGTGTTGGACTGCCTCACTATATAACTCAGTACCCCGGTGGTAAGACGAATAGATTCAGCAGGAACCCAGGGTGGCACAAAACACGGAGCCAGTTCACAGCTCACTAAGCCGGCGAATAGCAGGGCATTCTTGATAAGCGATAAGCATCAAATGATTACGTTAAGCAGAGGCAGTTAGTTTTTCGGCTGAAGAGCTATGGAAAATTGATTAGCAAATCGGATTGGAGAACTTACAACAGTCTTAACAACACTGTGTCATACCTTTCCAGAGTGCATCGAATCACACAGACCATTTGGTATAAAGTAACTCGTAACAAAGCTTCGGGCAGTGCTCTAGTACCATCAGAAATCTTACGAGCAATGCCGCCGTTGATGGCTAATTACTATATGATCGAACCGCTCCAACCCGTGACTCTAAGAGGACGGACGACAGGTGCTGTACAGTTTATTTCAGCGTCTAAAGTTTACACAAACCAACAACAATAGATAGACTGAACATAAGACTAGCGATGGTTCACCGTTTAAAGAGCGGCAGTAATCCACATCAAAAGAGCTTCTTTCCAAAACAGCCGACTTATTCGGACTTGCACGCCTCTTGCTATGATCATGGTGCCAACCCGTTTTGTTGTGCGTAGGAGGTTGTGCAGCTTTTGGTAGAAAATGCCCTTGGTTTCATTTACGACGAATTATGTGACGACAAAAAGGCTTTATCTATCGAAGCAACGACTGTGTTTTGCACAAAAGTCTGAGTCTCACTACTCGTAGTTGGCTGTTGACTGGGATCCACCCAGGCAGTGCGGTCTCAATCCTGTCACTGAGAACTTCCGTAACAACCAAGTCTAGAAGCCGTGACCTCAAGGTCCCCAGGCAGGCACAAATGAAATTTCACCGATGGATTGGATGCTGATTTCGACCAAACAAAAGAACTGAATTCTTGAAGATCAGTCTGTCGGACGCAACAAACCAATGGCAGCGGTATCCAGTGGACGGACTAAGCACGCCTATTTCCCCATATCATGCAGATACATGAGATTTGTTTACTTACCAACATTCTTTGGAGATCGCCAAATTGTCCAGTTTGTCAAGATCGATAGAATTCCATCCAGTGATCAGTTCGGCCATTTATTTTCATTTACGTTGTGGCCATGTTTAATCAGTTATGCTTACATTGTGATGTTTCCATCAATCCGCTTGAATTGCCGTTGCCTGCAATGAATTGGAACACTTCAGATAGTCAGATTACACCTTTAAGCTGTATAACATCGCAGTTTATATGTACTCTGAGGGGACCAGAGCGTCTCTATTGGAAGTTGACTCCGCCAACTGTTCTGGAACAATTACAAACTGTCACTTGGGACTGGCATATTACGTTATATTATGCCCACTAAATTGAAATACCAACTGGTTTACCTTGGACATCCTGCAAATAATTAATCTTATCCATTTACAATGAAGTATGCCCGGTATCCTCTCCTACTGTTCCGATTCGACATTCAGTATTCGAAAACCTGGTTATACAATAGTTCTTTTGTAGTCTTTAGCCCTACATTGTTCATTTATATCGGCAAATTTCCCGTTTTCCTGGAGGATACGAACAGAATATGTACTCCTGCTTTCCTTCAGTGTAATTTGAGGGGCACCAACATACTAGAAATAGAACTGTCTCTGTGAGTTCTGCGCAGAAACTCGTTGGAATTCTGATTGAATATCATGTAGGGCGAGCTGTAATACTTTCATAACACCCGACAAATACGTACATCAACAACCAAAAACAAAGTAACTTCGGATTGACTTCCCCGGTTTAAATTCCACTTTTCATTTCGACTCTCCTGCCTTACGGGCAATGTACCTGTTATATACAAAGAAAAGTTAAGCATGGAGAATTCGTCTAAGTCACACCAGCAAGGAAAATGTATCTTACTTCTTTCCTTTCTTGCCCGTTCTTGAAATTTGGCCGACCTAATTTTAGGTACAGTCTTTAGAAGATGTGTTCCTTCGAAAGACCCGTCGTTCTTAGTCTGTGCAAGTCAGAACAGAACAAAACAATCACATCGGCATGCTAATATCTACCTTATCGTATTCGCCTGCCCACGTCGTCCGTTTGTGACTACATAGTTCATCGGGTGATCCCAGTAATCAGTGGGAGACAAAACTTAGCCAAACAATTGTCGTACCAGATGATCAGCATTCCATCTGCAGTATCCCCTCATCGCGACTCCTCCCCCGAAACATGTAAACTTGGCCTAATCGTTTAACCGTAAGCCCAATGGAATGGGCTCATTGCACTGTGACAAACTGTTGGTAAATTCTGTCAACAGCACACCGTTACCGATTTGATCGCGTGACTGTCATCACTGGGGCTAGTCTGGCGAGTCACACTGCCGAAGTTGTACTATTCCAGCGCGCAAATGAATCTCACATATTAGATGAGGATGAAGATTATCTACACATACACACGCACACACACACACACACACACACACAAAGAATACATGAAAGAGTAGGTGAACCTACACACCAACTCGGACCGCGGTTGAAGATCATACGAAAGAGATATTTATATGTAAATCGCTGATCATGAAATGAACACTCCGGTGTACAGAAATATTACAAATTCTTCCGAATTTATTATGCGGGATTTCTTAAACCAGTCCCACATTTTTTCTTGTAATACGCAAAAACCGCATGCACGGCTGAGCATCCGTAAACATACCTCCCAATTCTACTGGGTGTGGACCTATCACATTAGATCTTCGCACGATTTAAGATGTGTTAACCGAACTGAATGAAAAATCAGCTAATTGCAAACATTTCCGTCAGTGCATTTTCTTTTACATTTGTGCACATTTGTTTCGTGCTTTCTGACAATTTTGGGATACTATATGAATCTCACAGTCTGTTCTGAAACCTGTGGAAATGTGGGGGTTTCAGCGCAACGTTATCGATTGTGTGCTTTGGAAACCGACCAAAACTATGTTATCATGTTTTCAGATGGGAAAATGTGCGCTTTCCCACGACCTGATATGAACTTCAGGATAAATCGAAGTTAGTGATTAATGAATACAACAAAATCTAAATCGACTAGTTATTTCCTTGAAAATGCCCCTGCAATTCTTGTAGATAATTACCGCGAATTTCCGCACAGCCATTCTTCAAACTCCGAATCTCTGAAGGAAATAATATTTTAAAATTTCAGAGAAAATGCGGCTTTCGTGATTTGTTAATAGACCGGAAAGTCAGAATGTAACACGTGATCAGACTAATAACTATTTGGTAATTAGCGTTTTCCCAATATTAATAAAAGCTGCCCAAAAGCTTTAAGTTGATAGTAAAGTATTGACAGCGGAACGTTATTTCAGTGAACTTATTGACTGTAATGATGAGTGAAAGGTTAAATTCAAGTAAGCGTATTCATATGTTGATGCTCATCATCTTGTTTGTCCCCCCCGTTGGTGCGTAATGATTTATCAGTTCCATTTCCTCTCAGAGTGACTTATGGCCCTAGGCAACCATTTTTTGTCGGTGTTCCGCCTTGTCGGATCGACTTTATCGAGCTTTTGTTTTTGCTTGGCATTTGAAATTGACATAGACCTTTGTTTGGTCAACCGAACTGGGGAATTTCTTTGCTCTGAAGCTAAACTGACGTTCGTGCTTCTGTCATAAATTGATTGTGAAGTTGTACAGAGTTGCGCCTGTTTCCGAATAAAGTGCAAAATCTGTCCATATGTGTCTTCATGGGTGACTTAAAAAAGCTGTGCATTCGCATGCCTTTGAATTCTGGAATTGTTGTATGTGTAACGAAACAACCGGCCCAACTTCGGCTAATGTCATCGCGTTCTGACATCTCTTACGTCAGTGGAGCATGATGTCTTTCTGTAGTGGAAATCTAAAACCTCACATTTCTGTGGTTATAAATTTGTCTTCCATGGAACTGAAACAGAACTTAACATCACGTCCAATTCAAAAATTGTAACAACTAGAAGGACGAACAGACCGCACCATGGAGCAATATCTGGTTCAATCTAGCTTTAATAATGCTACTGGAATATAATCCCAAAAGGATCTTTTCTGGACGGTGGTGAATTGCGTGTGCAGAATTGCTCGCTGAAGGAGTCAGTCTACATAGTGTGAACTGCTTCCCATGACAAATCTTACTACCTAACACCTGTGGTTCGTTTGAAGGAAAATATATTTGCAGCATACTGGTATCAAATCGGTTGAACTTTTCAGGCGACATGCACCGAATTAACTGAATCTGCGGTTAGACGGTAGACGTTTACAAGTGATATGGTTGGATTTAGACGAAAGGCACCGGCAAGATTAACTGAAGAAAACAAAATATGAAATAAAGTATGAAAAAAGGTTTGTGACGGTAAAGAAATCAATCGATCAAGTGTCGAAAGCAATCGTGCTTCCTCTTGTCTCCATTGGTCAGAATGCCGGACCGATGCAGCACAGACGGGTTTCGTGCGGGAAGTTAGGTGCGGAAATTCAGATCTGGTGGGTAAAAGACAAAGCTAAAACGAAATCGCCTTGTGGAACAGTGGGTGAGATTCCGTGTGTTGATTGATAGGCCATTTGTCTCAGTAGAATATGAACACTGAGGTAAAAAGCCCGGTCCTTAATTCCGAATATACACTCGAGTGTCGTAAAATTCCGTTTCGAAATGCCTCGTACAATTCCAAACTGGAAAATACTGGCCTAAGATTTGGGAAGCATTGTTCGCCATGTTCGAAACAGGATCAAAAACAAACGTTTCAATTTATGGGACAAGAACACATGTAAAATATCTTTCACTGATTAGTTGGCTAACATCCAAGCATTTGAAAAAATCTGATTCAAGATGGGAAAACGACATTCAATCAGAGTGAAATTTTTGGATGACTTGCGTCCACAGAGTCTAAGCAGACGGAAATGCAGCGCCATATGAAAACAGAAGTGTTCCGTCGCAAATAATGTGATGTCAAGTTTTACAGCACCAAACATTAAAAATGCCTTGTAAAAGTTGGACAATTTTGGAATAATTGAATATTGCCTCTCGGAGGAAGGATACATGTTAGTGTTCATTATTGTCCCGTAGCTGAAAAGCGCATTTTCAAAAACAATAAATTTCTCCTTGTTAGTTTTCTGTAAAACTGGCCGCGTCTGTTCTAGCAATTTTAATCCAGCAACTAAACACCGGTGGAACTCTCAGAGATTGCCTGCCGTCAAAACGTCTAGTTCTAAAACTGAAGCCCCATTGACGGCAAAAGTACTCAGTACTGCAGTGTTGCATCCATTTAAACATAGATCGGAAATATGAACTATTTTTTATTCAGTAGGATGAGCTAGTTGGGGATCAAACGTGACGTGTTAATCCACAGTAAAATGAAGTGGAATTTGAAACAAATGCTCCCTTCGCCCGCCGTGGTCTGGTAAACTCTGTCAGAACCAACTCGTCTGACAGTTTGCATTTCTCCTTCGCTTCTCCGACTTTAGGGAAGCCGGTTCACCTGTGGTTTTTATCTCAGCGGAAGATGTGTCAGCACCGAAGTAATTCCGCAGTTTTGATTTGTCCACATACACATCAACTTGTGGATACAAAATAGGGCAACATTTTTCTCTGGCTAACGAAATAACATCGTCAGATGCAAAAAAATCGTCCTCATCAAGAACGTTTGTTTTTTCCAACAATTTCCATGAAAGGTGAGTCCATTTCACACACATTCGGATTAATTGTTATAATCTTCGCAAACAAACCTGAAATCCTTGAATTTAAACCGAACCCATGAAACGGTTTGTTTTGCACTTGCACAGGTGCTTTTTAAATTGGAAAGCAACAAGTATGTGAAAGCTGAGGGTAAGACAAATCATCTTCTTTGAACTAATATGGCGCGTGCTGTTGTTGAAAGACGCGGTATGTCACTTCAGTCATAATGGTAGGAAAAAGATGGTGGATAGTCCGAGAGACAATGGTGCATTCGACTGAGCTGAACCTTACGAAACATTGTCCCAAAATACCGACCGCTTGCACCTTCGAGCCAGCTCCCCAGCTGACGTAGTTTTTATAGCTGTCAGGCAAATTAGATGCGATTAGCCAACATTTTTAAGTAAGCTGTTTCAAAAATCATATTACAACATGTGTGACTGTTTCCGAAATTGGTTATTTGCCAGTCTGCAGGTGTTTGTCCATATTCACACTTGTATGACATGAATGATCGTCAGGTAGCTAATCTGATTGCTTTCCATAAATTCTCCCACTTTGCAATGAACTGCAGTGCATGGTATTGGTCGGATAATATCCATTAAGATGTTTTGATTCAATTGGATATGCTTTATCTAGTCTCGGTTTTTGACGTTTGTGGGGTCAAAAGTATTTTATTCATTTACCAAATGTGACAATTTTCAAAATACTCATGACAGGTGCCCTAAAATTTGCCGATAAGATTACGGCTGTTAGTAGCAGGTTAATAAATAGGGTGCACAATCAATGGGAAAATCAGTTATATTAAATGTAATGACAGTTTTTATCCGTAAAACACGCAGTGAAAAATCCACGGAATCCCCGCTCTAACATTAAGGCTTGACATCAACGAAGCTTTGATAGAAATTTATATGATTTTTGACACTGGGATTTTATTTGAATGGTTAGGAGCGTGAAAAATTGATAAATCTATTTAAGAGTATCTTCTGTGCATACTCACTTTGTCCTGGCAGTCAGATATCTAATTAAGTTCCTCTTCAAATTAAGAGGTACAAAGCTGTGGAAGTTGATGTATTGCCCATTCCATGTGGCTTTCCTGTGTACTGATCGCCGAATTGAGCCGTCTTCTGGCCGACTTAGTCGTACATCTAAGAATGTTATTTCATTGTTCAGCTCCATCTTGTTGTGAATTTCACATTTGCATTAGCCGAGTTGAACATATTCAACAGTTGCTTAGTTTTCGTCGAGGGGTTGAGTACACAGTAGATGTCATCCACATAACGCTTATATAAGTACAGCGCTTGTATTGACGACTCGAGTGGCCCACGTTCTAGCTTCGCCATAAAAACGTCAGCTAGTATCGGACCGAGTGGGTATCCCATTGCTGCGCAGTCCTTTTGACGGTAAATTTTATTACTGAATTTAAATTGGACTTTGTAGGTACAAAAAACAATAGTTGTTTCAAGTCTGCTTTCGGAAGACTTGTCTTTGCCCTATCTGTGACGGAGGAGATTGAATGAAATTTGCTTTGCCACTTGGGATTTGGAATCATTTTGAACACCTTCAAATTGCATTAATCCGAACGCAGCTGATAGACATCACGAAGAATTTCAATTACTTGGTCCTTTGTTTTCTTTGTTTGAACTCTATTAACTCGGCGATTTAATAATGCGCACGTGAATCGGGAGGTTCTACAAAAAACTGAAACATAACTAGTAAGAATTGTTAGGTGACTTACGAAAAATATCTCACACCCTACATTTATCCCATGGAAAGTCGTTGAGGCTCTAATTTGTCGCTTCCAGCACTCGATAAACTATTTCTGATCAGTGGCGATTGAAATCCGATTATATTCTGCTGGAATTTAGCTTTCTCGGAAGCAAACGGCACTTTGCTTACGTTTCTAAATGCGTAAAATACTGATTTAATATCTAAAACGGAACATATAGGTTACCTGTATTGCACTTAGATTTGGCCAAAGCGAATGACTTTAAATTTACTATGCTTGTGAAATTTCATTAGTTATATCTTAAAAATGATCAAATTTTGCAAGGAGAGGCTATTTTAATCGTGTTTATTCTTGTGAGGAAATCATACGTAAATATTTATTGCAGACAAAGCGGGCTTCAATCAGTATCAGGTAAACCGTTTCATTGCTTAGCTCAAATAACCATGTCTAGAACCAAATCATGCATAAAATGCATTACAGGTAAATCGTTTGCCATCCTACTTGTATCACATTAGACTTCAGGACAACATAACTAGCTCTGTCCGGGTTGGCTCTTCAGGCGAAAGTTCATCAGTCCAATTTGTCCAGGGAGGGTGGAATGTTGGTAGGACAAAAACTGTAAGCTGCTCATTCTTTCGATTTTATAATGTACTTTCCATATTTTAGAAAGAAGGCAAGCACTCTATATGTCAATAGAACACTTTAAACACCAATCTTATTTGAAAATCAAGTCAGAAGTTTCTTTCACAAATAGCTGACCTAAGTTGTTGCTAATGGTAATTCAAAAGGGTGCGGTCTTATCCAAGAAGCTCTGGAAACCGGAAACGCTGATCGACCAATTGCGTAGCTGGACGTTTGAAGTAAGTCAGCCTGAAAATTGTCGCGATCTAGAGAAGGATAAAATGGACAAAAAATGAAATCCCATTAAACAAAAATTAGTGTAAAACGTTTCCAAGCGGAAAGGGTCTGTAAGCTGTACGGTTTTGTATGATGAGATTTAGCCATTTGACACATCTTGTTAAGCTCAGACCTCTAATCTGAATTTTCGTATTTTACTTATTTCCAATTTAAATACAACTTGAGTAGGATGTATTATTTGGAAAACCGTATGGCTTGAGTCCACGTTTTCCCGTTAAAAATTGTTGTTTCATTTAAACAAAGACTACTTCGTGCTTGTTTGTGACACCTGTGGGCAACCTGATTGACAGTGTGCTTCATTCACGCCCCTGATTTTAAGCTATCACCTATTGATAGACAATGTTTTCTTTCTCCTAGCCAATCACGCGTTGTTCGGCGTGTTTCTTCCAGCCATATGTTGACAAAGAGTTCAAGCAACTGACTAAAATCAATCTAGTTATATTCTTTAAAACAACTTTTCGAACTGAGCTAATGCTTCCGCGATTTATAGTTTGCTCTCTTTAGTCTATTCGTTTCTGCTGACAGCCCATGATAGGGTAGTTCCAGTTTGATGATGTCACCGGTAACCGGTGACTTTAAATGGTATTCTTATAAGCTGAGTTGCGACTAATTGAAACAACAAAATGTTTTTATTGTTCATATACGTGCGCGGTAAGGTACAGCGTGTGCTCACTGAAATGCATTTGCTATTCCAACTTGAGAGAGGCTGCATAAAATCCGTTCGTTCTGCTCCCGTGCCTTTGTAGGCCAACAATAAAGATAGAAAATCCGCCATCGCAAGCTTGCTTGACATACGTTCCCAAAGGTGTTGCTATTTGTCCGGACAGGTTTTGTTATTTCGCAACATGTCCGTGTCGGCCGGAAGTAAGCTTGGTTGCCTTTCGAAAAGGGGGTTCCGTCACACCTTGAATCAATGAACTTTCAACATAGGCTTGGTGAGTTTTATCGCATTCTCTCCATAGAACTAGCCACGTAAACAAAAACAGTTGTTTTCTGATTTGTTTGCATTAGAATTACTGGTGTTGGATAAACCCTGTAGGATAAGAAAACTATTTTCATTGTCCCGAAAACTCCATGTTTTCGAAGCAGCGCTCGAACTCGATGTCATTTTCCAGTAAGTCTCCAAAAAGTCTGAATGTTTTTATAATTAGTATATTTTGCTTGGGAATAAAAGGGCGGATTTCCATCGAAAGACGTGGACTGGTCTCGCGTTCACTAG
>LUCM01007595.1:158274-169584 GCA_008360955.1 Fasciolopsis buskii
ATGAAACAATGCGATCAGGGACTGAGACTATAGCAACCAAAATTAGATCTGGTCCAAATGCCTTGGTTTTTCTTAAACAGTAATTAAAACTTAGCAGATGGATAAAATATTTAACTGCAACCCATTCGTTTGATGCCTTCACACTGCAAATGATAGGGAGAAAAAAGTCTGTAGCCAATAATTCATCGAGTTTTGTTCCGATTTGTTAGACTGAATCGAGGTGAATATTGAGAACCAGTAGGCCATTACTTTCATTTGGTAACTGCATGCGTAAAAACTCGTGAGAATGAAGACAGGAGCACATCAAAGCTTCATGTCGTTTAGATGAAATTCACAACCAGGACCAAATTATGTAAGGAGTGTATCCAAAAATCGGTGCGCCATGTACTGGTTTTAATTGTGAAGGATGTTTTGTCTACCGTGGGTGGTCTTTCTCAAGGCAAGTTTTACAATCAAATGCAATCATCAAGTAGGCACAAAAAGACAGTTTTCCTCAAGCTCTCAAGCTCTCTCACAATGCAGCCAGAAGACACCAGTAGAGTCGTCAGCTTCTCAGATTGTCGGCTGAAAGTTAACGACTCACGAAAATTCAATAATGGCATTCACAGAAAATCCAAACATTCGGAGAAATATTTGGACTTCAGTTCAGCTCATCCCCAGTGCGTTAAATGGACACTTATTTCCTCGTAGCCAACAGGGTTAAAAAATGTGCATCAATGACGTCGAACATAAAGAGGAACTAAAACGTCTAGAAGTCATCTTGCAAGACAATCACGCCTCAAAAGAAAATAGCTGAAAACTTGCATGTCAACAACGAAGACGAAGAAAGATAAGAAGAAAACGGCCTCGGTCGGAATTCCGTGCAGGTCGGGTACTTCGGAAGCAATAAGAAAGGTCCTCAGTGACTTTCATATTCATCCTTTCTTCCTAATGGATAATACCTTAAAAAGCCAATTATTAAAGGCTCAAGACCAAGTCAGTGTGCAAGACCAAGACAATAGTATCTACAAACTCAGTTGCAAGGTATGCCCAGCAGAATGCATTGGACAAACCAGCAGACAACTGATGACAGAAGGAAAGAAAAGTGTAGACCTTCGGATAAGGCGGCCTTATCAAAACTTGAGCGCGATTCAGCCATCGTTCTGTATGCCATAGCAGGGGGACATAACACAAAAGTACTCCAACGTGGATTCAGAAACTGCACTGAAAATAAATTTGCTGGGGCTCTTACAATATGCCCCCACCCCGCATGCATCAATCGGAAGGGCGCAGCAGAGATTTCGGAGATGTGGACAGGCCTAACAAGCTTGAGAAACAAACATTCCAAAGGTCATCACACTAGTTGATCTCACCAGCAAGGCGACGCATGACGTAAAGGAGAACTATTCTCTCACCCGGCCCACAGTTCAAAATACACACATTCACAAACACAGACTACTAAACATCAGTTGGCATTTGAACGCTCCCTCGATCATTTGATTGTAGAACTTGTCTTGAGAAAGACTACCCACGGTAGTCGAAAAGTTTTTCATATTACATCTACCAACAACGCTGTGTTATTAACATTATATCATTCATAAGTGAAATTTACCACCCTCTAAATACCAAAAGGAAAGATTTTCACTCGCTAGCGGAGGGACTTAATGAAACAATTTTGCAAACCATCTGATTGGAACTGCCGAAATTTGCGTTCTCATTGTTTACGTGAGCTTGATGCGGGTCGATTGTTGTCGTTCCTCTTCCAATCACTGGGAAATCTAAGCACAGCTTAGTGAGATTGCCTAATCGTTAGTTCAAAAAAATACAAAAATATGGGACAAATTAGGCTGAAATAATGAGGGTGTTGAAATGACCTCGATTAGCTTAAATCAAAGGGGTGAAACCAAAACTTTTGAGGCACCGTCACGGCAACGTTAACGTGAATTATGGCGATTAGATAAACCCATTGACGTGTTGGTGCTCAGCATACTAGTCCCATGCAATCTGAAACAGGAAGTGAAAAGTAATCAGCAAAGAGGTGCGGTTATTGCCACTGCATAGCACAACTTCAAGCAAACCGGAGGTAGTAACACAGGCACTGCACGCAATAAACGTAACTTTCATTTTTCTATCGATAAACACTTCCGAAATGCGTATGCCAACTGAATAAATGCGTTCTACGAATGCAATATTATTTTACTCAACATTCCAGTGCTTTGTAAACCATAATAGCAAGAGTAGGCAGAGTTTATCGTCTCATTCTAATATAGTAGACAAGGGAAACAGTGTGTTAGTTAACTTATTTAAAATTTCATATGGATTTGTTTCGGTGATCAGGTGATACCGTCGATACTTCCGCACGTGACTGCTGTGCAAAGACTTTGGAAAATTCAGCGTATGTATGTTCTAAATTTTTAGGGGTACCCGTAGACTTATCCCGTCTTGCGAACGACGTTGACAGCAGAATATTTGGAGCAATAAAATACCAAGGCAAAACACTTGCTTGCAAGTTCTCCTTTGAAAAAGGCTGAGTTTGGACGTATTCATATTTCTCCTGAGGTTATAACCGTAAATGTAGCTGAATGGTAAAAAATCAGAAGGCGTCAGGGTTTCCAAATGGTGAAACGGCGAATGACGTAGAACTCTCGCACCGCCCGACTTGTTCAAGCACAATTCGTTTTATGAACCAGAAAACTCTAACATCTATCAAGATGCGGGCTATTTTCATTCAAACAGTAGGGATATGATTTTGCCGCGCAATTTTTTAACTCACTACTGAGACCGACCACACTACTGTGAAAGGAAATTTACTACGCCTCCTTTGCTTTGCGCTACTTGGTTATTGGTATCCGTGCAAACCTGTCTACCGGCCTCTCGTCCGAAACAAACGTCATCCAGGTAAAGAGCAGCAAGAGCTGAAATAAATTCAGCGTTAGCATTTGCTTCAAAACCATCTTCGTTGCTGAGCGTTCTGAGGAACAAATTAGTATTGCTATCTGAGTGACCGCGCGCAGTGAATGGTTTCCTAAAATTACACCTTGATGCTATTTTTGTACGCGGCCGCATACAAGTTCCCATCACGTTGCAAAGACATGCCCAGTTATTACCTGACACAAATCGCTACGATATTTAAGTCGTGTTTTACAGAGCAAACAAAATAACCAAATTGGTGCCCTGGTGACTATTAATCAACTTTTCGAGTTAATTCATCTCGACTGGTTATTTATTTGCTTATCTCAGTTTATGCTTATGACCTTGAAGCGTCATCTTTTCCCCATTTAAATCGATAGTTGCAGTCGGGCTGCAGAGTGCTTACAGAAGAGAACCTTTCTGTATTACTTGGTTTGCAATAACCTCACATTTTTAACGAACACTATTTAGTATATTTATCACTTACGAAAAGGCATAAATGCTGATTGTGGTAAAACGAACTTCTGTATTCATCCGCGCCGTTTCATTACCAGTTGTAGACTGAACCTACCTTAAATGTCGTGTCATTCTGTTATACAAAGTCTCCCAAACGTGGGTAGGTTGACATTCCAAATAGCTACATACAATTCCAAACGCGATATTTTGTTTAATTTAGTAAAATGGAACATGTGATGATAGTCAAAACCCTTTTAAATCAGGTTCTACTTGAAAGCAAAATTCAATGACCAAAGAAGTTTTACGCATAACTGCTTAAATCAACGTTGTGTTCTTCATGCACACTTAGCTTGTTTGCTGTTTTAGCGGTATTCACGTGTGAAGTTCTTCTGACTAACTGCTTTCATTAGGGCAAATCCACTTCTACACTGGTCGAGTTCTTGCAGTTCCAGGTAGCAGGCCTTATCATTGGCTATCAGTGTGGTTCTGTATTCGCACAGTAATGTTCGGATTTTATGAATCACGGTTAGCAGCGCGTACACAAAACACTTTACAGAGAGACCATCTTCTTCCGGTAAATTATCTCTGGATACAGTCACGATAGTTTGCCTTCGTTATCTCTATTGTTTGCTGCAAACCAGAGCGATCAACTTTGGACACCGGTGATTTTCTGGTTTACCAAACCATTGCCAACTTCAAAAGATCTTTAAAATTTGTAATTTGATCTTTCTCGGATTTTTCACTTAATTTTGGGTTTGGCCCGTGAGTTCTACTAGTTTACAAATCAGAACAAGATCACACGGGTGCAACTAACAGAGTACACTGCGAGCCAAACTCAATGTGGGAAAACGAACCAAAATATTTCGACAGTACTAAAACAAGTAACTCGGAGTTCTCCGAAAGGCTTTCGTTACTCGTTATACGTTTTCTATGTTCATCAACAGCTCATTAACGAGCTACACTGATAAGTTATGGGACTACCTCAATTAGGCGGCTGTCTGTTAAACCAAAACCGGGGTGAGGATTTCTTCAACCTTCCCAGCACTTCTTAACGCTCTTGTGATTTTTCTGTCCATTTTGGTTTGAATAGCACTCAATTGAAAAGTGTTGATTATCCGTTCAATTTACTTATCCATCTAATCCGCTTATCATTCAAACCGAACTACTCGGTAGAACAGATTCCTTAAAATGCATCAATGCATGAGCTTCCTCTTTGGTACTTTCTTTCTCTTTTCGTTGGTCTCGCGCTACACTTGCTGATTTCGTGGCAATGAGATTCAGAACCTTTGGCCAGATTCATTCTTTTTTGGTCATGTCTATGAATGCACTAATCGAAAACTAATATCATGAATAGTTCAGCCCATGAAACATTTGCACAGAAGATTCGTTTGGATAACTTTCTTACGTAATTGAGTGGCCTTTACAAATGCCGCCGTCACGCCTTAACGTTTTGCCTTTCGTTCTAATCGCTCCTGGCATAAATATCAATGAAACGTCGGTGGCTGTCACTAATCCAGAACCCCATCCAACCGGCCTATTCCTTAGCGACGTTTAACAAGTGAACACTACTGATCTCGAGCTTAGTTTGCGATGAGGCGATGAATGCAACCATGGTTGAACGATGTGTACAAAAATACCTATCAACGTACAAATATCGTTACAAATGAATTCTGCGATAAATTTTCGTTGCACTTCCACCGATTCTGTCATCAAACACGTATACTTCAGTTCGACATTCCGTGTATTCTGATTTGATTGCAAATGTTGCGTTCACTACAACTATTGACAAAAAAATTAAAAACAGTACAAACTACACAATTATACAATGCATTGTTCCATATATTCATAAGACCAAGGCCTTATTGAATGATGTTGTAATGTATTTCACAAATACGATGTTTGTGCTGTTAAAAACACTCCTTAAACGCGGCAATAATCCAAAGCAATAGGCGTCGTTTATGCCGGTTCAAACGCAGCAACTACCAACAATATTCGGACGCATCCTCCAACGTACCCATAGTTTCTGCCTTCCTCGTTTCACAATGGACCCAGCCAACAGACAGCACACGTTCTCCTCTGAATCCTTAACTTAGGGACTGGGTAATAATTGTGACTGACTGTTCAGCAATTTTTCGATGACAAGTTTCGGTTATTTTATCACACGAAAAACTTCACGTAAAGGAGGGCTGGAAAACGAAATTTGAGGAAATCTGGTGCACGGATCGAAGACGGACATTCCATTGTCGGGTTGAAAAATGAAGACGATATTTTGTTCGCAAACTGAAACCACCCCCATGAGAATGCAGAAAAGTCAAAGAATGCAAGTGATTCTGTTTTCAGTCCGTGAAATTGGTCAGACTTTGGAGGAATTCCAAGTTTTGTACCAACCAAACAAAACTTGAAACAGAGACTAAATTGTCTTACAGAAAGTGAGGGTATTCCACAAGTCACACCAACACACAACTGACCTAACGGGAAAATCACTACACACAAATGCCTGTTGTGTGTAGGCAGAAACAAGGAGTGCTTTGTAAAACCAAGTCCTTCGGAAATTCAAGTCACCAATCATCTCCCAAGTTTCCTTTAAAATTCTAATACAAACCGGATAATTTTTGCGCTGCTAAGTTGAACAACCGGGTGATCAGTGTCCCGACTAATTTGATTGGTTTTGCGATAGATTTTAGGCACTTGGTTATCCAACGCATGAAATCAAGTCAAACGCCATTAACAACGGGCAATCTTGTGTATTTCGTAAAAAGCAAATCTAATTCAACTTGTTTCCCAAAAATGCATTTGCTATTTGGCAGACTAAGCAAAAAGTTTTTCTTGTCATATCACATTTGTCGCTACTTGTAGTCCCAGCATTCGGAAAGCTTGGCTTGTCTTGGGACCCCCAGCCAAGTTGGCCTTCCCATTAAGGATACTGCCCAACTGTCTTTCGAAATCCCCACAACATTTTGGTTAATGTGGCCTGCTGCTGGTTGCGTAGTTGACGGTGGAGATGAAATTCGGATCAAAATGTTACTGAAATAGTGGAATTTACTCCACGTTGATGTCCAATAGTCCACAAGAAAGTTATAAATTCTGATAATCGCAAAAGGACTGCATTGTGCACGCTGCCATGTCCCTGCTGTCTTTTTTTCTCAGTTTGAGTTGTGTGCCAGATATAACCGGTGCGTCTAGAAAGCCTTCCAGGTTGGAATAGGCGAAAAACTTCCTAACAGATGGTTTTCTATCTCCACCGCTCGAACTATATTCAATTTATTTGGCAGTTTCAAACTCAGATTGCAGCAACAAATGAATCCTATTCCGAGTGGATTTATTCTCGTTTTATTTATTCGAGAGAAAGTAATCAATGTAACTTTACAACTGTTATTTGTTTGACTTTGAACAAGCGACTAGAATCTAACTATTCAATCATTACTTTTCCAACCAATATTTTTTTATTAGAAAACAGATGATTACTTAGTCTCTCGCATGAAATTCGGTCGTAAATGTACCTTACAAAGTGAAGTTTAATTCGTTTTTCTGTCTATATTTCAAAACGGCTTGACCACTTTTTCATTGTGTTTATACGTTATTCTCCCTTTGGAAAGTTTCGAACGCCAATATACTTGGGACAAATATAAGTTCGAAAATGCAAAAACAAGGCGTACATGTTTCATTGCGCTTAAAATCTGGTCTCCCCTGACTTAGCAAGTTGACACAATGGTCGTTCAACCGTGCTCGTAAATATTCATAAATGTAATTAGTATCTTTAGCTAGAATTTTGTAGAGAAAAGTAGTCACCTTGCACCGAGTTAGAACCCAGCTCATTCTTGAGAAACCAAAAGAATTCGTCGACAGCTGCCGGCTATTTGAATAACAGTCGGCGGCTCGGAGTTAGCATCCCACTTCTGACTGTGATTGATAAGCACTGCTGTTGATCTCTAAAATCCCGTTTGCGGATCTTCAGTTTTCAATGTTCAATCGAGCAGTGAAATTCCTTAAGGATCCGAATCTAATGCATTCCGTGGCTTGCTTTAGAAGCACGGTAACTGTAATTCGGAACAAATTTGTGTGTTGGCTGATAAATTCTTCGTCACAAGTGCGGGAATAACGGTAACGGTAGGGCAGCACTTGGTAAAAGAACAGAAATATCTAGGTAACCGGAAGGATATTTATTTTCATGTGCTGGGGTAAATAAATCAAATATTTTACACACATTTCTCCGCTGGTCAGCAATCGGCTAAAGGTGATCATTTATTCTGGCTAAATGAGGGCACTGAACTGGGGAAGATAACTGAAAGTTGTCGCACGTTTCCTTTCAACAGACCATGTTGCACGCGGGTATACAGGGTGGTCTAACACTGGGAAGGGTTCCACTCCATCGAGAAATATTTGTTTTTAGAGACCTTTGTAACACAATAATTGCCCGTTAAGGCCTCAGTTCTGCACTACTCTGCTACTTTTATGGTTAGGAGATGGGATAATTCGTTTTCCTAGTCGCCTCTGACCTTTCGAATGTATGCTAATTAGTACATTCGTTAGTCGATGAACCACAGCGGATGGTGAAGGACTTGAAAGAAAACTGGCCTCCAAGTCATCAAAAAGGGTCTGCCGTAAATATTTCTCCTACAAGTTCCATAGCTTTAGCTTTATCATAAAGCCTGCATCGTGAAATGGTCACATGTGTAAATATATAACAACCTATTTACGAAAAATCTTTTGGATGAGACCAGATATCCCTGGAAACTGACCAACCCATCGAATTTACTTGACTTTACAATAGGTGAAAGATTGATCGTTTTACTCAAACCATCAGCATAAAATTAAATTGATTACAGTCCTCAGTAGGAACTGCAAACTTGTATCACAGACACTTAGGATTGAAAATTTCGGACGTCAAATCACCATATAGTGCAAAATTTCATCTTCAATTCGCAGCAAAACCTTCCTGTTCATATCGATTGTTATGCAATCGCAAGTTCAGTTCCCGTTAACAACATCAAGTAAGTTCGATCGAACATGCAAAATCCAGTTGATAAGCTCCTAGCGAGCTACTGTTGGTTCTCCTTCCCGCAGAATCACTTCAGTTTGTTCTCAGCAATATGGCGGTTTATTTGTTTCGTTATCTTAAAATGTATCCACCGTAGGTTGCGTATCAGTTGTTTGCTCTCAGACATAGCCCACCCATTTCGGATGTAGTGGTTTTCGTAGGCAATCAAATGCTACCCGTGTCATGCATTCACTCCTGTCCCATAATTATTCAACTAAGGAACTATTAAATTCGTTATTAGGGTCGACGGATGCAATTTTGCCGATTTTCTGTCGTAAAGACCTTAGAAATTTGGAGTATTTGATTGCCTTGACTCTTACTGCAGATGTCATTTTACGGCCGAGGCATTACTAGACACGTTGATATTCGCTCTAGTGCGAATAGATGCTCGGGAGAAAATATTAGGGGCCATTTACAAGTCGCATGTCAATGAAGCTGAAATAAAGTTTCGTTGTGTTAAAATCAACTTTACGCAGTTGCACCACCATTCATTATTTTCGAGCATTGTTAATTTTTAATTAACAATCTACAAATTTACTGTCCGTAGATATCAACAGAATCAACTATTCCCTGAATTAAACTTTGACAAATGGCCTCAAGAATACTGTCAGTCAAATGTGAATGTAAGTTTAGTTTCTTGGCAGATATCCCTTAATTTCAGGTTTGTTATAGAACACAATACCGCATTAAAAGTGTGGCCAGTGTTAGACTAGAAATGACCATATTTAATTTTGACCAGACCGAGACAAAATACTCGAAACATTAGACTACTTTCGTTTTTTTCCATTTAATTCCGGCCTTTGTAAATCAAAATGTACTCGGTGTTTTAGATCAGCTACTGATCGACTAACCGGTGAGACAGCCAGTTATTTGTAGTATGTGGGCAGATGATGCGAAAGAACATCGTTGGACTCAGTCCACGAAGGCAATAATTAATTATCCACCGTATTCTCCTCCTGATCATTGATTGTGGAGGCGATAATTCAGACAGAAGGTTGGATACACGCAACTGGATCGACTTGTTCGGAATACCTGAATTTGACGACATAGCATCACAAGGAAGGGGTATCTGTTCCGGTCGTTTAGAATTACCGTACTGAAAAAGGTTGGAAAGCGGTTTCCGAAATATGAGCACTGCAACTTGCGACGGGAATTCGCTGGCAAACAGTTGTGTTTATTGCCGCATATCCCGCTTGGGAAAGATTTAAGTCCTTGTTCTAAATATCCATGTTCTACGGTATAAATGTTCAAAAGATTCTAACAAATGGTCTTGTGAAATTCTTCCGTAATTTCTCCTTGCATACTTGAAGCTCTAGCCTTTCAGTATTAGAAATGCTGCATACAAGAAAAAAGCTGGACTGCTCCATAATTCGTTGGAAAGGTTTGCTACTCGCAGAACGTGACGCTGTTTATTGTAGTAATAGAAAAATGACATGAGAAGAACACTCGCCATTGTGACGCTGTTCTTTTGGCAAAGCGTATTTGGTTGCCGGATAAAAGTAGTTGCTCGTGAAAGTCATTAATGCATATTGGATGAGTTGTCTCAAAACGAATCACTTGATAAGCTGGTTATGTGTAATCGCTATGTGTACCGGATGAGTGCAGTAACACCAGTAAAGAGCGAATAAACTGCCAAATTTGCCAAATTTGGCCTTTTCAGACTTAACTGAGAAAGCCAGTCCGTGGACAAAGTTGGTGCGACTAATCATCTTCGTTGAAATATGGAAGGCCACAGTAGAAGTTATTCGAAATTAAACCTGCCCCGTTTCACAATGGTGTGCCTTAGCCATTAACACTAATAACGACTGATTTGATTCGCAGGTCCGTGGCTGTTAATTTTAAAGCAGGGCAGCAATTTAACGATGTTTCAAACACCTAAACAGTTTACGAAAAAAGTTGCTGTTCATAGTAAACACAGTAACAAGGCAAAACGGTGGTGATCCATTTTTATATTTCTGCACTGTCCGTTCAAAACTTATTTGTGGTTGGTCTCCAACTCTTTTGGCGGCCAACCTTTAGCTGTAAAGTAAACCTGAACCAAACAATAGCTGACACAATGAGGTCATCCATTTTCACATTGCTCATTGAACACTATCAATCCCTTTCCTATCCATACTTTTTCTCACTAGTCCAATACCAAAAGGACTCTTCCCGCATTTTAATGAACCGGCAACAGTGCGAATCACCAAGAATACAATGACCACAACTGATAGATTTTGGAAGCACTTTTTATGCATTCACATCCTTGGGGCAAAAGCACTGGCTACTTACGGACTGTCAAGCAGCAATTGATCTTCACGAAGCTCTATGTTCGAATTCCACAAAAAATGTGTTCGCCTAATTGTTATTTGTCTAAATGAAGTTAATGAACCTTTCCAGTAGAAAATTTGCATATCTTTTGCTATTGCTAGTATGTGCTCCCTTCCACGTTACAATGCAGATCAATCAAAGACAATTTTGCTTGAAAAAACACCGTAGGCGCCACATTCGTCCGAAATGACTGAGGGTTAGGTTGAACACAAATATCAAAAACATGTAATTGTATGTTGAACATTCTCGGCAACTCCGGTATCTGCAACCTGGTCACATGACTGTTACGCATATACAACGGACAACGATATTCCCCAAAGATTGCACACATAAAAGTTAGTCGATAAAAGTTGTTGTTCAGCTGCAAACTTCAGAGCTAATTTGACTATCTCATGGCCAGTGCAAAGTCACATTGGTGTTTAAATTTCTTCACTGAATTTGCAAAACCTCATGATAGTTAATATTCGAAGACCGGGCTTTCCAACTAAAATTCACCATGAAACATATTGTCCTGACAACTGTCCACTGATTCAAGGGATTTAGGGAGCGAGGAGACGAATACCTGAAACCGATCTGGGTATTTTACCAACAGAAGCGCAAGACGGTTCTGAACTGAA
>LUCM01007595.1:169609-189336 GCA_008360955.1 Fasciolopsis buskii
GCTTTTAGTGAATAAAAAACGGGGACTGGGTTGATAAGCTGAAATAACTAGGAAAGCGATTACGGTTTTTTAATGGTATAGAACGGTTATTAGTAGAAGATCTCGACAACATATCGCTACCGGACTCGAAAAGATGCCGTGGGTCTCTCGAAAACTAGTGCGCGGCTCTTCGTTTTTGAGATGGCTTGTCACTACTCAGTCTGTGGTCGTCTATAGATTTCGTTATTTCGTTCAACTGGAATATTTGGTGGCCGATTTATGTTCTCCGGTTTGACGGCTTATCAGTCACTCTGGAATTACTGTTGTGTTTCAAAAAAACCTGTGCCACTGGTTGGGAGACATGGACTGGAAGATCATACGCACATGCTGGCACCTCAGCGTGATCCTTCTCATCGATCTAAAGTAGATGGTGGCAACATCGTGCGTGATTCATGGCAGTGCAGCTTTCTTAAATGAACCCTTTCAGCCAAGATGTCAAACATTCCTGGCATTGTTGAGTACCAACTATTTAAACTCTGTTTAGAAAAAAGTCGGATCTGTGCCCTTCAACATCTTCAATCGTCAGCCGATTCTGGTCCATGTTGTCACACTTGTACATCTAACATACGAGTGTGATCGTGTCAAAACCCGGATATCGCTGATTTTCGGTTAGGTTTATTTGATTACAGAGCTTTCAGACTGCCATCGGCAAAAACAGAAGACTGGAGTGGCGTGTTGGCAACATTATTGGGGAAACTTCATTCTGTTTGGCAATTCCGAAGTTGGTCGTACATGTACTCGCTAAACGAAATTGACTGTCTCATGATCACAAGTGTTTGTCATCCTAGGATAATTTCACCATACAAGCACTTATCATAACAATTTAATACATTGCCCTTTTAAGCTTCCGCCAACATGAAAGTATCGCATTCAATTTTCGACCCGTTTTCTGGTATTCATTGTTTCCTTCTTCTTGCGAATAATCTGGCTGATTGATGTAGTTGGAGATATTTTTGATCATGCAGTTCTGACCTTGCCCTAACTGCTTATTTGCTTGGCTGTGGGGTTGATCTCTGCGTTTCTCCCACCATGAGGCGGTCCATTTTAGATAGTATGGTTGTTACCAATCCACGGCCTGATTGTGATGTTCGCAACTGAACTGCGTGTTCCAAAATTTCAAGGCGCGATTCTGGTTTCTCGTGTGTGTGGGGTAAATGTCCAAGATTATACCATAGATCAGCTTTTGTCATTCCTTTCAGGTCGAAAAAAATCAAGATCGTAGTACGGACCTCGGTAACCCTATACACAACAACCTAATATTCTGTCTTCATGAAGCCCTTGAATTCGCATCTGCTCCGTTCCCATATTTAGCACGAGTTATGACAAAACGTGACCGGGTTTCAGCCGAATTCCTGAGCAGCCTGTCCTAATGTGTTATGACTATTCCTGGATGAGTTCTTTCACATTTTTTAACGAGGCGATAAGTGTATTTTTATTTTATTGATTTAGTTTTTCTCCTATATTTTATTTTTACCCTCATATTTTTTGACTTAAATGCGACATTGTTGATTGTAAGCAACATTTTATAAAATACAATAAAATACAATACAATTCAATGCAATTTTTACGGATCAAAATCTGTATCTGTCTGTGTTATTGAAACATGGCCGTGTGGATTAGCGTGATCAGTAAAATAAATTACGAGTAAATTGTTACAAATGCAAAGTAATCATGTACAAATACGTTTGCACTTCCTGTGCCTGGTAGGCGACAAATCGACAACTGCTGAATTGTGCGATGATTACCGTTTTTCGTGCAAATGATTTCGCTCCTAGCGCGAAATGCCACCTTCATCCAAGCGGTTTGCTAGTCTTCCATTTGTACTCCGCTGACATGTATTCGTGCATTGCAGATAACATATTTATCAGAAATTTCGTCTCAGATCAAGAGGTTGGATGTGCCATATATATCATCATATCCAGCGTTTGCATCCTCTGATAGCGTGCAGCTGTTATCTGGTATCTCGTTAGTAAACGAGGCTTTTTCCTCGTCAATGCTGAATATCACGAATAAATGTGTTTTGTACCTAATTCACTCTATGCATGATCAACTCAAGATTATTCCAGTTTATCCATTACCGGGATATTCTCCGGCAATATATATTTGACGAGTCAAGCTGCCGTGGCGAATTTGTTCATACTGACGGAAGCATTGCATAGTTTTATTCTTTTCGCATAAAACACTAATCGAATACGCATCCGTGTGCCGTGACTATTTCAACGAGCAGCTATGACCATTGCCTCAGGGAAATTTAGCACCATTAATTATGCTTGTATTATGTCTAGATTCAAGCGGCTCATTTTATACAATTCCTGTACCACCAAATAATTACATTTTGCTTGCTGGTGGGCGACCGGCGAGGATTCCATCCGAAGCAGTTTTGCGCAATTTTGTCCCACGTCAGTTGTGGAGTTTATTGGTCATTTGCGAGGGTTTGTGTTTGTCCGGGATTTCTCGTAGAATATAATCCTCCGGTCTGAAATTAATCAAGTGGCACTTCCTTTATTTTATCTACGATAGACGAAATACATTCTTCTCTATTTCCACGATCTGTTGCAGGATCTGACTCTCCAAAAGGCAGAAGAAAGGTGCAATTCAGGATCGACTTTGGACAACATATGAAATATCGTGAGAACTAGCCGTTCCATTCCGATATTGCTTGCTGACGAAGTACATGAAGCACGGTCTTTGGTGAAAATCATCCACAACCTCAAACAAATTTCTTCATTCACCTGTTATAAACTGAGTGAAGTACAGATCCATCCAGCCATAAAATAGGTGCAGATATTCACAAATTAAACAGATATCGATTGTTTTGTTTGTAGAATGACCGAATACGGTTATTCTTCCTGTTGTGTGCAGCATGAGTCGGTAATTTAATTTGTTATTTAGTTTATCTTGTCTAGGTTATTCCGAACTGCTTGCCAGAGCTCCAAAGGTAACGCAGCGCAGCGAGATTTTGCTTTATTATGAGTTTCGTTATGCGAAAGTTTAGAAAATTCTCTATTTCCAGTTTATTTTACCGATCACAATGGTTTTGCGCCTGGTTTCCTTGCAAGTAAACGTTTCAGAATCACACTCAGCCCGACAACAACTATCATACTCGTTTTGTTTAGTTTGCTTGGAACGTAAAATAATTTCTATTAGTCAACGATTTAGTGACACGTCAAGAACATTATAAGTCATGTCTTCGAATAACGGGACAATACTAGAATGCATTATATTGTATGACACTGCCAAGTACGGCATGATGAGATCTCGGCAGTAACACGGGCCAAGATAAGCACTCTGATTTCAGTGACATTTACGGACAGGTAAAACAACTTGTTATCAATGTTGGCCTGAATTATAAGATTCACATGTTTAAAGCGGATGTAAAAACGAGGATATGCTGGATCTGACCATCAGAGTAACCCCTGTCTGAAGATGCACCCATGTTTTTGCGCTTTTGAATCGAATTACGGCAACAGCTATTGGAAAGCAATCCAGCCTAGCTAGAAGGTGGAGAGTGGAGGGGGCAATTTTCATCTGAGAGACAGAATACAAAACAACCGCCTACCAAATCCTCCCTGGGCAGTCCCAAACATGGAGTAGAATGTCGTCCCTTTTTGGAACTTAGCAAAATTTTCTAAATGATCATACGTCCTGTGAAAACAGATATTCCGTGCAAGAAACTGTATGATACACATGAATTTACCCTCACTAAAGGCAGCTGCGATCATGTCTTTTCGTCCAACGCTAAGTATCCGACAATTTCCCAGAAAAAGAACAGACGGAAGAATCACAGGGACGGCTACGCAACACTTCACATTTTGTTTCTGAGACATACGGTCCAGACTTATTCTTTCCGATCATACTATGACTATAGTGATAAGGAATAATAACGTCTCGAATGACTAAATTTATGCTACACTTTGCTGCCTTACCATTTAATAAAATGTTAGTGAAAGGCTATGCACATTTGTATGTTCGGAGCACAAAGACAGACAATATATTAAGCACAAATGCAATTGCTGGTCAACGCCAACTGGACTTCATTCAGATTTTGAGCTGCAAACTCATAAATTGAACAGTTATACGAAATAGTAGTCCCGCCTTTGACGCGCGCCCCTTTTAATTCGTTTCTTTTGACTGTTTGTCGGTATGCATCAGAAAAAATACTGAACGTCGGTGATCAAATATATTTATCACACCCGTTGTGTTTGGATGTTACACTCTACGGGTGCGGTCTAAATGCACAAGTGAAGATCAGTACGGCTGAACGTTAGCTCACCAAACAAAAATTGGGTTGATTTTCTTCAAAACGACACTGATAATAATAGTAACATGAAGTGCTGTTGGAATGCAACATTTTTTGGACGACACTATAAGATCAGAAATAGTATTGAGGTATCCATTTTCTGTGCATTAAAATAAAGCGAACACATGCTGGGATACGGGAAACGACTAATGCACAAGATGGAAATGTGACACATGCTGGGGGGATAAAATAGGAGAAGACACACTCCCCTTAAAACATTGACGAAAATTTCTAGTTATAAACACCCTTCGAGTCCAAAGTTCATTTCATGAGGACTACTCACTTGGCGATCGTTTTTCGTCGGGTGAATTGGCGACGTATTCCTTGGTAAAGGATCGCAAAATCTTTCCGGAAACGTTCACTGATGCCGAGAAGCATGTAGAAGTTTATGCCACAGTTACTAAATATGGCCAGAGTTAGAATGTAATACATGATTAGTTGAGTGCTATCTGGCAACAAAAAGAGTTCATACAGTCCACTTAATTCGATCAAGATGAAAAACGGCACTGCTGTTATGAGTTGAATAAAGCTGAACAACAAAATGACTCTCGCTATTTGTAGGCCACTCGCCGGACTTTCTCCACTCCCAGCTTGTGCAGCTGTTTGGACCCTGTTAGTGTACGCCAGTGAGACGAACAGAAGAATGTTAGCCACAATGAGGCACAAATAGCCAAAGATGGCGTGCGTAATAAATTCGAAGTTGTAGTAAATTTGGTTGTAAACTGACGTGTCTTCTCGGACATCGCATTTCAGGCCATTTGGTATGGGCAATAAGGTGAACAGGAACAAGGAGGGTAAATGTTTCGACATGATGAATAAAAATGCCACAAGTGTAATGATTTTCATCCGGCTACGAGTGAACCAATGATGACTGATTAGCGGATACCGAATGCACACGGCACGATGTGCGGCAAAAATGCACAGAATTGCAGTCGAGGCATCGCTCAAAATCATTGTCAAAAAGGTGTGAAATTTACAAGCAGCCACACTGTATGTTCGTATATCGTAATCAGTGGATAGATGGACGAGGTAACGCGTGACGATAATCCACAGACACAAGGTATCCGTGACTGTAAGCACCGAGAGTAGTTGGTCAGCTATCGATAGCCTTTGTTGAACTGCAGGAGTGATCGGCGTCCGAACAACACTTGTGGAATTCGTTCTCAACTTCTGTGTCCCAATGGCAGTCATTTCCGTGGCTTCGGTCGGTAAGCTACGTCGGAACCGTTTATAAAATATGGTAGACAACAACAGAATATTCCCAACTGTCCCAAACGCAATAAGAATTACTGTGTAGATAATGATGGTGCACCGTACGCCATCGGGAAGAGACTCCACGGTTTTGTTATCCATTACAGACTCGGAAGGACGGTCAAGTAATTAAGAACCTCGGTTTGGTTTTTGTGATATTTCAGGAGAGTTGATAAGCATCGAAATATTACGTCGTACGGACGGGCCGGTATCGTTAGGTGGAAGTGCGTGTGCGCCACCGCGCTTACAGCTGATTGGTCAAAATACATAGTGCAGTGCAGCTGCCAGTATCCAACCAGCCAAGTAGGTTCGGCCTATACTGCTAATCGCGCGCAAAATAATTGTACATTTCCGGTTTTACGGGACTAGCGAATTCGTTGATTGACGATATTGCCAGTGAGCGGCTCATTAATTTCGTTTCTCAGCACACGTCACAAATGTGACATCTTTTGTTGAACAACGGAAAAGAATAACCGATTATAAACTGGCATCTGTTCAAAAGCATGAGAAGCTGGTTCACTGTTTATTTACATTGCTAGATGTTTGCTTTCGTTGAAAAATAATGCTCCAACTCTTAGCTGAATCATCTTGCATTTGTTTTGTAAGGAAAAAGCAAAGTGCCATCTCAGTATTTATTGGAATTATCGGCCATTTATCCAGAGTACAAAAAGCGAATTCACAATGAAGAAAAAAATGTAAAGAATACATATCACGGCATTTTTTTAGTCTACGAAGATGGACTATACTGTATTCCACCAATTTTTATCTCCTTTCCTGAGATAAGAAACTACGAATGAAATGATTCATTTTTTTCCTGTTCCTAGTTCAAAGTTTTTGTTTTTGTGAATTGCATTTGTGACGCGGGCATATGAAAAACTGCAAAGAGATGGCAAAAAAATTGCATAGGTATATTTGGCAAAAATGACAGTTGATCTGAGCTTTTCATGTGAATACTTGACAATGATCTTGTCTTAGGATCTTACTGACAACTGCATGAATTCACTGAAGTTTCAGTGTGCAACGAAAGCTAAGGGGCATTTTTATCGTCGGTCGCTGTATATTTCACATTTCAAACATTCCTATACTCGTGTTAGATGTGCAAACATCATTATTATTCCCAGCCAGGGAATACGTTTGCTTCTGGGAATCGATAAGAAATCAGCTGATCATCTGTACAAATTAGCACAGGAGCGAGTTCAATTGAAGCTCAACAGGTCTGAGGCACAATCATACTTTGCTCCACTTTCGAAACGTTCCAACTGTTTTATGGCTTAAGTCAGATGCGCTTCAGGGAATCTCTACTACCAAAGGCTGTTTACTGCATTGCGTGCTCCATGGTCAGGTTTTTCACCACATGTTATACGCAAGTGATAACTCGATATCAACCACTAAACCGGTCTTGCTATTCCGGGAAGTCTGTCCACCCACACAGATATATATCAAATGGATTTTTGTCTTAACGAAAACTTGGCTTCCTTTTAGCTGAACATGCTGCACTTCTAATTGGTTTATTTCAAATCGCTCTCTGTGTTACTTGGTCTTTGCACCAGCTACTGATTTGTGAGAAGAAGGGCCGTTCGAGGTTCCCAAATTTACACATTTCGCCTATCAACGCTTTACCAACTTTACTACTTAGTAAACCACTATTCTAATCTTTTAAGACTTGAAAATAAAATTGAATGCTTACAAGATGTTCAGTTTAATTGATGGCAAAAAAATGGAATAGCGGGAGTTGATGCTTGTCCAGCTTTACCCAGTACGTTGTATATAACGGTGATTAAATCTTTAGATGAAGTCCCTGCACCTTTCGGTTTTTCTTGATTTTGATCAGTCACTCTTCAAAATACAGAAACATAAATCTGCCTTCCGAGGATTTTTTATTAATCTGTTGTAATTTCGTTGCAGTTTTAAAATCATAACTGCATGTGTGGCAAGTTAAGACCTACTTGCCAAGTGAATTTAGTAAACTGCCAATTCATTGAGCATGAAGTCGGATGCTATTCGCTTTTCCAGCTGTAACTAAATGGAACTCGCATGACAAAGCGTTTTGTGCTGAGTAGTGCAAACCTGTGTGAATTGTTTACAGAATCGAAATAAACTCACCCATCCTATGAGACTATTGCTGTCTGGATGACGAAACATTTCATACAAACCTGAATTTAGTGTTTCGTCTAATCCGTTAGGAGCTGGTGGCTTGTACGTTGCCGTAAGGACAACCAACAAAATGAACGGTAAATTCCGTTTTCTCAGGGGTTACCAGAATGGTGTTCCTGTTCCATTCTGAAAATAAGTGATTTCACTCCATTAATATTACCGCGCTTGTTTGTAAGAAATAAAAACAAGGAACGTCTGTGGAGAAGAAAAACGTTTTGCAAAACTGTTGAAAAATAGTCAGATCTTGGAGCTACATCAATGGGTATTCTGGGAGCAATTCGTTGAGTGCTCAAGGAAGTCACGCAATTGTGTCAATACGGATTTATAGAGAGAGGCACATTCAGACCATAGCTAACAGGAACTGCTGACAGCCAGTTTAAACTCTACCAATTGCGCATTCCTAAACAATTTCTCAAGATAACTATAGGCGCTTTGAGGAGATTCTGTCTTTGCTTTACCCAGTGCAATGAACATTTGATGCTCGTTTTGTCGCTAAACAAGATTCACAGTTACACTGATTTAACGTAAAAAGATGAGATTGCAAAGGGAGATGAACACCTAAGGTTTCTTGCTGCACTTGAGCTGCCTTTAACTGATCGTTTGTTCGATTTACTTTTCCGAAGTTCATCGATCTGTAGCCGCTTGCTTTCTCCAACCGGAAGTGGTCACACATGTGCCTGGAGAGGGATGCGATCGTACATGTAGTCCGGGTGAACTCGTTCACGTGATAAATTATTATCCGGTCACTAAGTACGTGATACACGTAACTGCTGAAAGAGTTGTTAACCATGACTGACTTATCACCTTTTCGGTTTTGGTTATATTTGTCCTAAACGCTATTTATTTGCGTTACTCTGTACCAATAGTGCTGAAACATCTACACTAACCAGTAACTTTCCGAAAAACTTTTTCTTTAACCAAACAGTCAGTCAACAATTACGTGTCTTTGGCTGCAAAACTGCCGCCAATTATTGCCGGAGTGAAAAATCTGCCTAACTATAACTTGATGTGCAGAGGTAACTACCTGGATCAATCCCTCACGAAAATTCTGGCTTCGTTTTATTCGGACTAACAAGACACGGTCATTTTCTAACTCGTCAATTGTCAGACATATTTTCAGCCGTCACATTTGTGAGTGATATCGGAGTTACATTGTCAGAAATGCTAAGTCATTTGTTTCAGCTTTAAGTATCTTCAAAAGAAACGGCTCACCACCGCTTAGGCATCACGTGATTAAAACATAAAACCACATTTTCTTTAAATCATTCCTTACCACATTTCCTCCTACTCCTTGTTAGGGTGGTGGCATTTACTGGCAAATCATTTACTTTTCGCTGCCTGATCTCTCGACTAATTAGCGCGCATTGCCACTTAGAATACCATATAGTTAGGAAAAAACAGTTACTGGTTATAACGACAAAGTAGAGTTTGTTGATATGGGCGGGAAGTGGAGATGATAACATTCATGTATGGGTAGCATGAACGACAATAGCAGATTATCGAATGGGAAAGGTACCTTCGTGACTGATAAACGCATTATCAGTTTGCAGCACATTGAAAAGACACAGCGGTCTGTAGGTTTTGCTCATTCATCCTTGCATGGAGGTCGGTCCGAGGCGGCAAATTCAGCTTGTTTACAACGATGAATTTGATAAAACGGATCTGTCGCAGAATAATTGTTGCCATTGCAATATACATTCCCGTCATCATTCAGCACGTATATTGCTTAAATACCTTCCTTTTAGTAACTCTGACTACTAATTTTTCCGTTTCTTTCCCGACAGGGGAGGCAATAAAAATCGAATTATTCCCCACACGGTTTTTGCATTAACGGATTAGAATGAACTAACCAGTTTTAAAATGACCACTTATGGAATATAAACGAAATAACTAGATACCTAGGTTTCCGTGTGAATGTCCCTATCGAACTGTACCATTTTTTAGTTGAAACTAATATGGATGAGTTATTTTTTATAGCAAAGGATATTTTTGGAGCAACATAAAAATGCATTGTGCCACCAAGCGTGACTAACCTTTTTGCTCCTGTTATGCCTATTAGGTAGTCGATTTCCTTTTATGGTCTAGTTACGAGTGCATTCCGTCTTTAGGGCTTGATTCAAAGGTAGTTTTGGTAGTGAATGGATGTCGTTTTCTATTTTGTTTGAAAGAAACATGTATAATAAGTTTCTCGTTCAACCTGAATGAAACCCCGTTTTAGTCATGCACGATCTATGGTTTCATTTGGGTCCCAATGTGATTTTCTACTAAGAGCAGCTCATCATGTATATCTTCAACATTATGTATAGATTTTGGTTTATCTATTGATCACAAACTAGCGCAGGCAACAGATCCTGCTGATACAGTCAAAATTTGGATATTGATCTTTTCTTGCGTACAGGCACCAAAACATGCAATAACATTAATCTGGCATTTCTAACTGCTACGTTGATCTTTTATGCGATGGAATTTCCGAGTGCAAAAATGTAAGTAGACGTTCTCGTTGTTACACCGTCCTAGTCAACTCATCCAGTCCTTGTGTAATGTGTCGAAGATGAAGCGTTTTTTGACGAGGCATCCTTATTCATTTATCAGAGAATAAGATTCATGCTAGCAGACGTTTTACTGAATTCTTTCTTTGGGTCGTGCAATCACCCAGTCCTTTTACTAAAAAGACTGGTTGTTTCGGCAGCGGAACACCAAATTCGTTATGTTAGACAGCGTGAAATCTGGGACAAAAGCTGGCAGTTCGCGCTTAGTCAGTGCTTTACCAAAGCAAGTAACTAGATTAGTTCATCAGTTTGCACAATCACTGAATTCGCACTGATTATCGGTCAAGGAATTTCAATCGCTTGAGCATTTCTACTTTAGGAAACAGATAGTTAGTTTTGAAGGAAGATCTTATCTGCCTGGAGGTAGCAATAGATCGGGTGTCCATTAACCTTTGAAAATTGGCGATCAGTTCAGGGACCTAGCAGTCTCTGAATTTTCAGCGAGGATGACAATCGAGAATTGCGTTCCGCACGTCACCAATACAATGCGAAGTTTTACAATGGGACAAGCAAATATAAACTTAGTGACTAAATGGGTCACAGTCATTGGATTACATCACAGTCAATGGCCCCTTGTGTTAATTATCAGAAAAGTGCTTACCAGAAGAAAATACGCTAAATCCAAAATAAAAGCCGTTGGTACTTCAGAAAAGCTCGTTTGACGATTATTTCCTCTAGTTATTCAAAGTAAGCCACCGATATCATGGCTATCCTCTTATCAGAATCTTTCCGAACACTCTAGGTTGCGTGCAACTCTGCCCGGGGTTGTTGGGATGCGGTCTACAACCGGCATCGTAGGTTTGCTTTTATTATATTCAAATGTGTGTCAGATTACGAGAAATTCATTCCACATAACATAGTAAAAAGTATGACTGAACTTACCTGGTTGAGTACAAGAAATTGAGAAACTTTGTCTATTTGGAGGAATTCACTAATGGAATGGGCATTCAAAAAAGCTTATTCAGTGTCAGCTCTGAGTAGGGCAGTCTGGAAAAAAGCTTACATGATGGTTTTCCTTGCATAGTTGAACGTGAGCATGTCTTCCTCAGCATTTTCTAGTCGCGTGTATTGGGACTGAACAGGGCATTTCAGGTCTCAATAAAAGCTTTTAATACCGGTGAATAAAAGTCAAAGCACATTTGATTCTGGAAATAATAGCGACTGGCGTGAAGAATAATGTTCAGAATTTTATCTGTTTCTCCTACAAAAAGCGTTCATTGTTTGATCTATAACCTGGGAATATTTACTGTGAAACTATCAGATCCCCATTGGAACCTGCCAATGATGTTTTATTTTGCAGTCAGACAAACCTTGAACCTGTTCAGTGAAGACAATTCTGCAGCCATTTGGAAAAACACTCAGGTCTTCTTAAGCCGCAAGATTCGCTTAGGACCACAACAGTGAAACACTTGACTTTTGTTTCCAAGAATAATACACTCTCTAACATTCCTCCAAAATCATTACAACTAAACCCAATTTCCCCAAATAATAAGCTTTCCTTCTCCCGTGGCAAATGAAAATTGTAGGTGTTGTTGCCAACATTGGACGATTTCTACGCAAGCGAGTTAGAAAAGTCGTGCATTCGGCACGCATGTCTTCGTTCACGAGGCCTGCATTGCAGTACACGCGTTATGAACAGTTCAACTGAATTGCTCATGGCATGCTTGAAGTAAAATTCGACCATTCGCACAGTCACACCAAGTTAATGGGAGTGCAAACAATTACTAATCCGCGTTTCCACGGCTTCATAAAATTAAGTTGGAAAGCCAGGCATTCTCACTTGTCTGTGGATTTTGTTTATAATAAGAGTTTTTATCAGGTTTCTCAATTGCATTTTATGTGTGAATTTGCTTAGGTGTTTGCGTACACAGGACCTTCGTCACCTCCCCGAAATACACAATTGAAAATTCAGAACAAAGACCTATGTGAAGTTAATGGAGATAAAGCGAAAGTGTAATCACTACCTACTCAGGACTGGTGAGGATCCGGGTTAAGTTCGCGTAGATAGTTATGCGACATTTAAAAAGATCACTATGTTGATGATAAGAAGAATCTGGAAGAAACTTTCCACTTCCAGGTAGATGTATATATCACAGTGTGGTGGATAGTTGATAGCTCACAATATATCTTGCTAGTTTTGTCTTCCCTCCAAACAAAAGCCGAATTCCTTGCCGTAGACGACTGCTGTTGAAACTGGTGAAAAATTTGCTTGCCTGCGGCTAATCGACTGTTGTCATTTTCTTCTAATGTGAATTATGAAAGGTATCCGGCTTTTTTGGAAACCCCTTAATTTGTAGAAGAGTTCCTTTCATGCCTTGAAAATTCACCTAGATGAAAAGTGCTAGATAGTTCTGCTGCGTCATTTGTATTAGGCACAAATCATCAGTGGTTTGTGAGACATAAAAACAAGAATTATACGGCCGCTCGATTATGAGTCAAATAATCTTATGTAAAATACGCATGGGATTAGCTGGCAAAATTCGGAGGAGACGATCTATAATCAATGGTACATGAAGAACGAACTACGTTATCTTGTAGTCCACTGGGCCGCCTACGCGGCACATCCCACGGTTTCGGTGACAGTGGGAGAAATTCAACGTAGAAATAAGGGTACACGTGCAAACGTGCTAGTGCACACCTGAATACATACAGAAATATATATATATATATGTATATATACGCATTCATGAATGCATCTTCTAGTGGTCAGTCAAAAGGTTGACAGAAGCATGATGATTAATTAATTTACATGGTTCAAATGTCTCCTTGAAAAATGAATCTTTCTTGACATATGAGGACAAATTCAGTCCGAGCCATAAGGTGAAAACGCTCCTTGATAAAATTTATCTGTGAATGTTTTTCTAATTGTTTTCGATTGAATTAGGGGCAAATAAATGGTCAAATAATCTCTCTTACGTTAACGATTCCATTGTACTGTCAACTGATGTTTGTAAAGAATAGTCACCAGTTACCGACTCCTCCTTTGACGATCGAGTGTTTTGGAAATTTTGTCACCGAACAGAAATCGAAAATAAATTTTCTCTCCTGCCCTCTGCACATGTTCAACCTACAACCAGCATTATGTTTCGAATCTTCAGGTCAAACCAATGGAATTATTTTGCCTAGTGAAACAAACCAACTACCATAAATAGTTGGAAGCCGACCAATATACAGTCGGAGCAAATGTCAAGCAAACTGATTGGGTTCACATAACGGTTGTAATAGTTTTGTACTTTTGGTAGGCACACCGTAAACGGTGTAACTGTACCAGCAGTAGCCGATGTGTTAAGTTGCAAGACTGCTTGGTGAGTTGTGCGTTATTTTGTTCACTTTTCAGTTTAATGGTCGCTGAATGTTCGTTTGACAGACAAAGTTTATTGGGAGACACTTTTGCCTTTTTTTAGACTGAATTCAAATTGATGCTTAAAATAACACTTAACAAACGCATCACAGTTCTGCAGCCCTCTGGCGTATTGCTTTCTTCTCATTTGATTTCGATTTTTTCCGCGTCGGCTCACGTAGGCATTACTGACATGCAAACTTGTGTTTCTTTTTTAAATGACTATCTATTTTTGGTTGACTTTTTGCTTTATTAGAAAAAGATGCTGTCTTTTAGAAGTGTTCCTTTGGATCTCAGGCCATTGCTATATCTACCAATGCCTGCGTGTGTCCAAATGTTCAATGATTGTCCCTGCTGCATCGGAAATCTGTGAATTCGAAGCTAGCGGCACTTATTGTGAAGTTCAGCAAATCCCTCGATTTGCTCCGGTTTGATTCCTTGGATGCATTGGGAGAGAAATACCTTGTGTGCGGTAACGAAATTCGTACAGCTCTAAATGTCAGATACTCTGGCGCATCATGCTGGGCAGCGGACTACTAGGTACTATGTTCCGCATTAAATCCCCTAGTAACTCCAAGCTGGTATCGATTTGTGAAGCGAAGCAGGCAGTATTTTTTAAATGTTTCCCAGTGCCGAAATGTGAACGACAAACTGGTATGTTTTGTTGACAAGCACTTTCAATCACTGACATTTAATTGCGTTCGCCAACTAGTGTTTTGTCAACCAGAAACTGAAGTAACCTAGGTTGGAGAATTCGAAGATAACTAATAGTCGTAATATCACATGTTTGTTGGTATAGGCCTAACAACCCATTTCGAATTCTTACGCGGTGAACACCAATATCCATGTGCTGATTAGTCTGTGACTGCACTTACGTTCGTCAGACAAAAGGCCGTTCCGTTCCACCGAGTATGATAGGCACGTATTTGTTGTATATTTTGTCACCTACAGATAATCACACACAACATCCGATCTTGAAGGGGCGTACTACTTTACTACTGGCATGGGTTAGACAAAACGGACCATGTATTGCTGCAGGCTAGATGGGCATGATAGTAAGATGAAATGATTTCCGTTATGCCAAATTCACAAAATTTCGAAGAATTATGTCCTACTTTCCGCGCGATTTACATTTTGGTAAATGTATTTATTTTTGTAGTGGGATCCTGACAGGCCGTTTCGAGATGCATGTTTTCTCATTCTAACAACTTCATCTGGGCTGTATGCACCTTGGGAAACGGAAATGTTCACCTGTCTACTAGTGAAATCTTCTTGGTAACACCTGGAACTACTTTGGTCGATCTGATGTTGCGAACATATTAAACCCTTTAGTGAAATCCTACTATGCATTAAAAAATTAGGTATGCTTGCCTGGCCAAGTGAACAAATGGAGCTAACTTATTGTGTTAACGACTAAAACACATTTCACTCTGATGGCAGACTGGCGTTTGATTTGGCCGGGACTATTGTTTTATCCGATCGAGTCAAAAAAGCTGGGCACTGAGTATCTGTTATAATCATAGTACAATTGAACCTAGCAATACTGCATGTACATCGTGAAGTCAAGCGAAACAAAATATGAACCGTATCGGATCAGCGTCCATTCTAGCTATAAAGATCAATTTCGAAGTACTTTAAGCTACTCCGGAACATGCTTCACAGATAGACAAAAACATGCAGAACATCACGCAATTAAGAAGTGCACATTGTTTGTTCATTTCTTGGGTACAATCAGTCGTCCTGATAGTTAGAATGGTCGCAATATGTCGCATTGCTTTTCCGTTCTTCACAACCATTTTGAATAAGTATTTGGTCGGGTAGAAAAAAGTAGTTTGAAAACATACAATCAGCAGGCGCCCATTAAGATGAAAACATTTTGACTAAGATAATACTGTGTACTTTTGTCCGACTGTGATACGAAGCTTAGGTTGATTGCTGGAGCCGAGTGATTTGACTTTCTGCCGTTGATTATCACAATTTTTGCAGTCCATTAAATTTGTTTTTGCAAAAACCTGACGCCTGAGCTTTTCGAATGAACCGCAACACCATGGTCTGTTTGTGGTCGCATTCATGACAGTGACAGTTTATGTTACCTTGAATTTCCGCCGGTTACATAACGCATGTTATCGTCTGGCATTTGGTTAGCCAATACAAGAACGGAATAACATTCGCATAGCATACTAAAACCAGGTAGATACAAATGACTTTAACTTATTTTTGAGGTTTATTTTATAAAATTAAAACAGGTTGCGCATATTAAAAAACCACGGGTAGGATCGCGTGTCTCTTTATTTGATTCGATGAAACCATGTAATCCTTTGACGGCAGTCTCAATCAGAATGTAGTGATAATTTGAACGACGACTGCTTCTCTAATCTCAATTTGAGCCAAGCAGGAGAAGAGTTGTGTATGAGTCGTGGAAAAGAGCAAATACTGAGCAACCTATGCCGGCATCATTGAGGAGCATATAATTTTCGTTTACAATCTGATGTGTTGTTGAATGGTCCACTCAGTAGGCTCTTTGTCTCGTTTCAAAGAAAACAAGATTTAGGCTAGCTTTGCCAAAAAGAAAACATGTGGTGTGGAGGCTTGCAATGTAACTTTTTAATTCGAACACGAATGGGAAGTGAATCAAATGTCACAAACTTGAACCACAATTCATTTTGATGCATTTCCACTGATTTTTCGATAAGTGTCATTGTTCACTGAAACTATTCGTTAGTCAATTTGCTAAAATACAAATGTGGCCTGCCAATGTGTGCATATGCATTCAGCACTTACCTCGCAACCAAGTCAGCGCAAAACAAAAGTGAATAGTCAAATCGCTCATCTTTGCTCCTTATTACCAAATTAAGTCTCCGCGTCTCTTTATTCGCTTATTCGTCTGACGTAACGGCTAATGCGTCGCAAATAGATATAGGAATGAATTTGTTCCGACTGATTTTGCTAGGTATACGCATTGTTCTTGATAATCTATGTGGCTGCTACAACAAAATTCTACGCAACGTGTGCATGCAGATAGTCCGCGCTGTAGCCATCTATCTGTAAAGTGAAATGTATGACTCAGAACAGTATCGGTCATACTGTTATGCACAGCTCGGTTTGGTTCAAATAGATGTAAACGTTGCCAGGTATGCAGGAGCTGATCGATGGTACCATTTTCAAGTTTATGGCTGACAGCTTCTCAAATACGATATTTTTTCTTCAAGACAAATTAAGCTAGTGTTGCAGATGACGTCAATTCTGGTAGAGAAAGAATTTCTGATGAGCATTATGAGTTCTGCCAGAATTTGAAATATCTGTTCGCTTTCATCAGCCTGCGTAAGTCATAAATTATAATTTGTAATTATCTTTTTTCATAAATGCTTGCGTTATGCATTATGCAGAAAGGAATATAATGAGATGTGGTTGTTAATGATAAAGTGTAAAGTAGTATTTTTACCTTAAGTCTGTAGTGCGGAATAAAAGAGCGGCTTATTGTTTTCCATCCAGCTATATGTCATAGTTAAAAATCTTATTTTCCGGTGGATTTTGTACGCAGTATACGAGAATCTTAAGCTTTGGTAAACATTTGGAGGAAAATACACCATCAGCTGGGCAAACAAAAGTACAGACGCAGTTCTGTGCGCATATATTACCCACCGAAAAAAGGACCTCATTATTTACATTTGCCCATTATATTTAGTAGCATAACAAAACCTCAAGTGCATGACAAGAGACACGTTTGCGTTAGCTATAAAGAATTGCGGACAAAATTGGTTGAACCGGCAACTGGATAACCAAGCAAACGTAGAAATATCGCCAATTTCTAGCAATGGAGACACCAATATCAACGACAAAAGACAAGTTTTGTGCAACGAATTTTGTCACGCATACGGGATGCGTCTTCGAACCTTGGTCGTGAGCAAAAGATGGAAGGCGAAAAATGCAACTTGCGGGATAAGTTTTTTTCTTTTCGGATTCGAAACAAACCACCAATTCTTTGCATTGCTTTCCCACATTTAGAACAATGTATGCTTGTGAGTCTGGGGATAGATAGAAGTGATAACTAGGCCAGGAAGATTTGAATTAGACTGGCTCTTTAAGGTCAGGAAATCAAGAATGTTTCTACTTTGTACATTTTGTAACTGGGAGTATATGTGACGGTAAAACCAAACACCAGAAACGTTACATTAAATTGGCCAACGTACAGCAATGAAAGGCATGTAACACTTAATTGACAAGATATTGTGGTCATAGTAGAATCAGTTTTGGAGCAGTTGCATGTCTTAATTTAACCTCTACTAAATTGACCACGATGAAATTTCGCAACATAAAATTGACCAGCGAAGCTGAACTGTTGCCTATCACCATGGTTATTATTACCATGCAAATTTGAACCCCTAATTTGATTTCTAGTAGACATATTTTATTGTACAGAGTTTCGATAACGTAAATTTCAGTCAAAAACAATAAGGAGCACCGAGTAGATAGTTGCACTCATCGCATTTTGAAGAACGAACAAAAAAATCTGGTTGCCAAGTGGTTTTCACACTTAAGTTAGGTTGTTCAAGAGGTCAGCCGGAACTCCGTGCCAGTTTGTCAAAATGAGTTCTGACTGTGGAACGGTGAGCTCCTGTAGATATTGATTCTGATGAGTACGAAACGGAAGAAGCTTCATGTGGAGAGACCACTGTGCAGCGGATGTGAAAGCAATTGGTGTGCTAATAATTCACATGCAAACTGATGTGGATCACACCGTTTAATGGACAATTCGTTTGAGGTACGAGTAGCACAGTTAATGCTGGACGGTCTCGGTGTGGAACGCTAAAGTCAATCTTAAAGAAGGTCGCAACGGTAATGGGAGAATGTTAAATAAATATTGGAGAAACAAATTGGTATGGGAAACGATAGATGGTGCTTTGTTTCACCCGTTAGTGTCGAAGTCTACTGATTTGAAATTTTAAACGCCGGATATTATTCACACAGGTCTAATTCAGATTTTTATCAGCAACAACCCAACAATATTTCACAGAATCGATCCTGGGAACTTTTCTTGGTTTGACAGACCACTGTCGGACACTGGCTTCTGTTGATGAGGCAATCAGATAGACATACGAACAAGAGCCTAGCACAACCAAATGTTTCGAACTTGTGAAGTTGAAAAGACCGTGTGACAGAATCCGACGTAGACGCGTAGTCTGAAAAGTAGCAACTTGCAAATTTCACCCCTGTATCTAGGGGCGTGCAACTAACATCATTCTGGGAGGCGGTAACTTTTAAAGGAAACTCGTTATAATTTGAATCAAATTGAAAGGGATAGTTAGGCTGATTAAGAGAAGAACATAGGCCCTTAAGCACAACAGGTTCTGACAGTTTAAGGTCAGAGGATGTGACGTTCTTGGAGCGAAAACCGTTGCTGATGAAGTAGAACTGCTAGATATTGAGATGGAGACAATACCGATGGTTGACTAGAAGTCAGGGACGGGAGAGAGAAACCGTGATACGTTGACTAGAGAAGTGAATGGATCAGTCATGGCCACATCACCGTGCGTTAGAAGAGATGAGTATAGAATGTGAGAACCTAGGCCTTTGATAACTTCAGTGGTGCGGGTAAGCGTAAAGACTTATTTCTGGGACCAAGATCAACAACATACTAGCACTTTATACAAATACGAAATGGGTATGATAAGAAAGATAGAATAAGGCTCGATTAATACTATGGGTGTCCGCAGAACATTTTACGGGCCTCTATTTCTTCCTTCATAGAAGTTGGATTTTTGCCACACTGATGTGCTGTTGTTACTACTCCACATTTGGTTTTCAAACGCTTTGCCGCCTTTTTAACCCACCTTTTATTAAAGTAGCGATTTATCGTACGTGTGAATTGTCATGGGAATTGCAAAGTTCTTCTTCCGTCCTCTTGGGGATTCCAGTTAGTGAGAGGAAGTGCAACCGTTTGTGGCGAGTGCGGTTTGGAGGGGAAACCAAATATCTCAAATAGCACTACCCGCCTTTATCAGAGTCCGGCAATGTCTTTAAGCCAAGATTCAGTTGAGGATCATTTAAATGCATGCAGAAGAGACTTTTGATGGTGACTAAGCTTGCCACGTGA
>LUCM01007595.1:191829-202740 GCA_008360955.1 Fasciolopsis buskii
GTTGACTAGAGAAGTGAATGGATCAGTCATGGCCACATCACCGTGCGTTAGAAGAGATGATTACAGAATGTGAGAACCTAGGCCTTTGATAACTTCAGTGGCGCGGGTAAGCGTAAAGACTTATTTCTGGGATCAAGATCAACAACATACTAGCACTGTATACAAATACGAAATGGGTATGATAAGAAAGATAGAATAAGGCTCGATTAATACTATGGGTGTCCGCAGAACATTTTACGGGCCTCTATTTCTTCCTTCATAGAAGTTGGATTTTTGCCACACTGATGTGCTGTTGTTACTACTCCACATTTGGTTTTCAAACGCTTTGCCGCCTTTTTAACCCACCTTTTATTAAAGTAGCGATTTATCGTACGTGTGAATTGTCATGGGAATTGCAAAGTTCTTCTTCCGTCCTCTTGGGGATTCCAGTTAGTGAGAGGAAGTGCAACCGTTTGTGGCGAGTGCGGTTTGGAGGGGAAACCAAATATCTCAAATAGCACTACCCGCCTTTATCAGAGTCCGGCAATGTCTTTAAGCCAAGATTCAGTTGAGGATCATTTAAATGCATGCAGAAGAGACTTTTGATGGTGACTAAGCTTGCCACGTGAAAAATTATGGACTTCATTTTGGATTTGATTTTTTCGTCGTAAGACCGGTGGTCGGACCGGCCGTAAGTCCTGGTTGCTATTTAGTGTATCGAATGTGGAGGTTCCTCTGATAGTAAAACACAGGTCTATCAGGTCAAACACCGGCAATGCGTGACTGGGATCATCTACAATAAAATGAAACAACAAATGCTATAATGGAAACAACAGTTTGTTTTGCTATGTTTTGAGCTAGACGAGGCTATTTATGGGTTCGTCATGGTTGTACTGCTGTTGAGAGAAAGCCTAGAACGACAATTAGTCACCAAGCCACCCAATTCAGTTTGGGAAGCGCGTATAAATTATCTCAAACTTACCAGTCCCGTTAGGATTTGTGTATGTTGCCACACCACCTGTATTCTTCTCTGCCGACGGAGGGAATGCAATACGTCCAGGTTCAGCCACCCAAGATGAAAATATGGTCGGAATGTGAGGACTAGATCCGACAGTTTCGTGAACAGGTAAAGAATGTTGATACTGCGCAATGCCGGAAAAGACTTCTTGATCAAAAGGAAATAGTTGGGAGCGTCCTGCCAGCCAGCACGAGTGCTTCCCATGGATAGATTAGATTTTTGAGATAGATAAACGCCTGATCCCAGCGAAGGATGAGAGCCAACCGAGGTTTTAAACGGATAATTAAAAGCTTCGTGAATGGCAAGTGGCAACCATTTTAGAACTAAACGTCCCTCGAACAAACGAAGTGACGATGACATCGAATTGTAATCCAGTGAGTCATCGTAGCAAACTAGTAGCCGATTTGTAAAGAATGAGACTTACCAGCCATTCCATATTTCCGTGATAGGTTGTTGAATTAACGTTGTTTGCGTCTATGGCTTCCGAAAGAATGCATTTGAGTTTACCAAGTATGATGTTCTTGGCTTTCTGGTGACCTAGAATTTTTAAGCAATTTTAAAGAAACCACTGCAGTGATACGACCTGTTGGTTTTAGATCAGCGTCTAACGAACAAAAGCAAAAAGTGGCCGAAATGCTGTATTTCATCTCCAAAGAATTATAAAACGAGGGTTAGTAATGAGTTGACTAAAGTATCCATGATCAGTTGCTTTGTTCACTTGAAATATGGTTTTATTTCATGTCAGGCGAAAATCTGGAGTGGAGCACAAGCTACATTTGATGAATTCCAAGATAATACCTGCCTTCTTTTAAGATAAGAGATTTTGCGCTGTTTCTTGATTATTGTATCGAAAAGGCTGTTACTTTTAGAGAGCGGTTCTATGGAATAAAACTTGCCTCTGCCCATTATAAGATGAATATATTTGGAGGTACCTATCTGTAAATATCAGGTTAAGCCCATTAGTCTTCTTAGATTTATTAATGCATTTCCTCGTTCACTTGAAAGAGCGTTGGTATCTTGCTGCCTCACTCACAGAATCATCATTCAATAAGCCTTTTGTCTTCCAGTGGCAACTAAAGTCCTCCAAATTTGTTTCAGTAAATTCTGTTCGATTGTAACGAAAACCTTACTGTTTTTTTCTGTTCATTTTTCTCTAAAACTGATAATCCGATTGCTCAGTTTGTGTACAAAATGTCTGGAGCAGTATTCCGTTTCCAGGACGAGACGTGATCGCTCGATTGCTATTGATATTCTTGCATGGAATAATCAGTGATATTTTGCAAGTACTCTAACTGAACCACTGGCTAGCTGAAAAAACTTTTGGACAGCTACAGTTTCTTAAAACTATGTCGAAATATCCCTGAACGAGAGTAATTTGTCTTTCCCACAACGATTCTGTGTTGTAGTTTCTAACTGAAATGATCTTGTAAAGTTTTCACTTTGCTACCTGATGCGCAATTTACCTGATTACCGTCAGTCCTTTGAAGAATAAAATCAAGCAAAACTGCCTAGAATGTGAATATAAAATGGAGAGTTGATGGCTGTCGAAATTTCACAGCCAATCGCATTTTTGATGTGGAAAAAGTTAACTGTCTTCTCGACCTAGTTCTGGAGGACTACTCCGAATGGTAGTAATTTAATGCTTTAGACAAATAAAAATGTATAGTTCAGTGAAGTTTGGAAATAGTATTGGAGTTTTGTTCATTGCAATTTCACTAAGATTCAATGAGTCTCGAAGAATCATTTCCAAATGGATGGCTAAATTTTGGTCGAAGAATCGTGATTGGAAGTTGCCTCACCACGGAATAACTCAGTCCCCTTTGCTCGTCAGCGCGAAGCCTGGTGGGCAGAACAGTACAGGTAATAAACTCTGTGTAATTCTTTCAAAGTGCACACCATACCCTATTCTTACTGAAAAAGGAGCATTATTGATTATTAGGTTGTGTTCTGTATGGAGAAATCATAACTGAAACCAGAGTGTGAGAGGCTGGACGTTAGTCGCAAATTAGGATGAAATAACTTACCTAATCATTCCTATAGCTTGACGGAAATCAACTGAATTGGAGTACATAAAAAGTTTTCAGTCACAGTAACAAAATATATACCTAACGTAACTGCTTATTTTTGAACTGGTTAAGAGTCGAACAATACTTGAAAAAACTCAACCGAAATAGCTTTTGAAGGTAATAAATGGTTTTCTCCAGCTTATATAACTTTGTGCCAAAAGCTCCACACAGTGGCAAAGACAGGTGCTTGTTTTCAAAAACGATCAAATTCTTTGGGGTCAAAATTCCCGTTTGCCTGTAAGCACGGTTTTTAATTTTGTTCTTAAATTAGTTCGAAAATCAGAGTAAAATATCAGAAACTTCGGTTGCCACAATTTATACCCAAAAATGCTTTGTGCACCCGAGAACCTGCACATCTTCTGAATAGAAATCGCATGTGTACAAACTGCAACAGCCAGTTCAAGCTGCAGCAAACTAATTCGAAATACGCATTCTCTAAAATCACAGGATTACGTTAAGTGCAGTTGGCTGCTCATTGACACTCACAAAATTCTCTTCAGTCCAACAGAATGGTTGATATTTTTGTGCACCTGAATAGTTATTATTGTTGATAATAAATGTTTTGATTCAGATACTTGTTGATGTCCTTCTTTCCAACGGATCAATTGCAAACCTATAAAGTTCAGTTGGAACTTTCAATCGCATGTTTCGCTCATTTCTGCTGTTACGAACCGGCGTTTGAATGCGAAGGCTGCTTGTTCGAATCCTCCCTCAATGTCAGTCAACCTCGCATTCGGCAGGCTTTCCACTGGTGCGATCACTTTTCAAAACAATTGTCCACCTGACCTGCAAGAAATAACGACGCTAAAAGTATAATTATGATTAGGATGATTATGATTACAATTAGTAAGAAACTTACAGACGAACGGACGAATAAAATGTTCTGCATTTGCTTTACTTTCTGTATTGGTACATGTCACGAAGCAAATGCGTTCAACGATTGTATTCGCCTACTCATTAAGTGACTGACGACTTTGCTCCACCCTGGAAGACTACCACAAAATTTGACCGTTTTTTCACAAAGAAATGTTTTTTACCACAAAGTTCATCCAAACAGACCAAATAGGGTATACAATGAGTAAAAAGATTATAACCGATTTCTACACGTCTGGACTTGTCGGATCGTAGCAAATTTCAACTTGGCCGATATTCAATTTCCGTCGATGACAGCTGCAGTCGTTAGGAACAGGCAAAATAGATCAAAAAGTTTGGAAGACGTTGTCTTTTTCAATGGTCAAAAACCGCTTCAGATAGCGCTCAAAATTCGGAAGCTATAAGTATCTAGCATTGCAAAGTTAGTTAACTACAGTTGAAGGTTTTTTGGATGACTTGCTATGAAACAGCCGTCGGAGTCAGACTGCGTTGCTTGGTTGATGGCCATTTCCTTCTTTTCCGGATAAAATTCTGCTGTTTTTCGCAATTTGCAATTTCATAATTTCAAAGTATTAAACAGACAAGCTGAACAATCATGGCAATCATAATGTTGTGCAATAAACCAATACTTTACTTTTTTCTAACATGAGATGTCATTATGACAAATAAAATGCTGCTAAAATTTTGTAATATATGATTGGTTTCCATCCCATAAGATACTCCTATTTCCGGTACCATTACTGAAACCATCGTCTATGCATGGTGTTTCTGATGAAATTTTGCCACTTCTCATCAGATCTCAAGAACCGCTTTCGTCGAAAGAGTTAACACGGTCGAGCATGTGACTGTACCAGCATTGAAACCACTACGGGTGTGGCGGTTGAATTATTTCACTCTATCCTTGCGGGGCTTCCATTTACAACACAGATACATAATAGTTTCTTGTACAGAGGAATACAGAAAGGATAATAAACAAACTTGATTAATTTCATTTTATTTTGAAGTTCAGATGAATGTTGTTGGTATCAGTACACATGTTTCGGTGATCCGTCCTGTCCTTGCCATCAAGACTTAATATGCGCTGCTGACGCTGTACTATTTGACAAAAGTGGTTGTTGTGGTTGGATTTTATTCGATGTCATGGACGGTGGTTAGAATGTGGAGACAGTGGACTTGAAGTTAAAACATTTTGACACTGAAATACTTTGAATCCAACATGTTCTTCCAGGAATTTAAGTCTGGAACCTAGGTCGTATGTTTTGTTTTAGCTTGGCCGATACATTTTCGTTAATATTTTCGAGTCCAATAGATTAACTCCTTACGCTCAGGTGTTGACTTCATCTGCTCAGTGACCAATGTTTTCGCGTCATACAAAAGAACGAGTATCATTAACGTTTGCACACCCACCATTCAATTTAACACGGATATCACAACCATATCCACTTAGTGTAAGTGGACTGGTGATTTTGTGTATGAAACTACTCTAAATTCGATGCATGAAGGGTGACAGAATGCAACGAAAAGGCAGTGTAGTTTGCTATCAGAATGCCATATCATAGACATAGACAATCAGGCCACCATCAAGAGAACATGATCTAAAAGAACAAAGTCAATGATCGCGAACAAGTAGCCAGAACGAGGACTATATGTTTTAACTTATCAGATGCATTGCAAAATATACTATTCAAACGTCTGATTGACTTTTCATTGTAAATCGTCTGATCGGGCTATTGAAAGTGCATTACCAGCCTTGTCTTTCTTGATACTCAGTCACGCGACTGCCACTGACTGACGGGAATAAATAATTGGGCTAACCGATGTGAGAATTTCGTTAGCGAGTTGTTTTCATGCCAAAGAAGTATTTCACAATCATATACCAACATGAAATGTACGTCAATTAACACAGCTGACATTTGATAGGGATTTGAAATTTATAAAACTAACCCGAAAGAAAGGATGACTTTTACTGCAGCCAAAAAGACTCAATATTAGACCAGAGGTGAAGCAGAGAAAAATTCTATCTAACACGTTTTTGGACACCTTCCCAAGATTGAAGAAGTCAGACATAGCTACAAATCAACGGTGTAATCAAATTATTTAGATCAAAAATCGGGACTTAGGTAAGAAAGAGAGAGGCCGACAGTAAAATTCTGCAGCAATTCTGAATTGTTTTGGAGAAAGGATACCGAAACCAACGTCTGCTCCAGTCAATTACACATTAATTTGGGAAACAATAGAAATGTGTGGAAAAGTTAAAATATTCAGTAGGCTAAGTTGCTGTATCAGGACTGAAGAATGGCTAAGAAAAATGAAATTGGCAGATAGCATAGAGCTGTTCAGAAACATAGACAGCCCCGAGAGCCTGTCTTAGGTCTTATGTGCATGAGTTCCAAAACAAATTTTGTCTAATAGAAAACCGCCAATCAACCTGTGTTATATATACAAATTGTATTGCTGGATTTGATTAAGTTTAAAACTAATTTTTGAATGACAACACAAGTGCATTTCTCCTTTCCTACTGGGACAAACAATAAACACTCGGAACTGCTATTGTGATGTTAAAGAAGACAGTTGGTGTCCAGAAATTATTACAACTGGAAATGAACGTTTATACTTGGAAAATGTGTAAAATCCCATTAACAGATTTTGCGGGTTTGATTTCGTCCATCAAGAATAATCAATTCTCCGATCCGAACAGAACACAGGCGATAGCAACTTACTGCTGTTTGGCCGGGCAGACGTCGCGAGGCCTAAATGTGCCCAGTGGTTTTTGGAAATATTAAATGTTAACGGGCCCGTCATGGAAATGTCAGCACACTGGTACAGGGTATCAGAGCATTGTGTAGTGATGCGCACCGTGTGCAGTCGATTCACTAAGCAAGCCTTATTTATTACCCAAGCTTAATGCCGGATCGACTTTTCAGGTTTTCTGAAAACATGAAACGAGTGCAGTTTTAACATGGAATGCATTTACCAATCATCTGATTTGGTGCATACTCAACCCTGGCTTATCTTGACAAGACTAAACACGGAACCAGGAATATTGTGCCTTAAAAAGATCTATTCACCTGAAAAGACAATGCTTCCATTATTAAATGAAGGAGCTGAAAAATACCTAAGGTTGGTATGAAGATAATTAATTGGTGTATGTCAGAACCCTTTGAAAGTGACAATAAGAAAGCTGAGATTTGATTGTTCACGCATGAAACTGTGAAAGGCAAATTCTAAATTTGGCAACTTAACAAGCACACAATCTCATAGACACATGGGTGAGTGACCACTGGAATAGTTCAGGCAGTGCTCTCAGTCGCTAGCCAAACATGTACTAGTGAAGCCAATAACCAAGGAAAGATATACACTTAGAACAGCATAGAAAGCAAAGAATACGTTAGATAAATTTGCAGAGCGCACTGTTTCCATGGTTTGCATATGTCTGTCAACAGTAGTTTCCGTAGCTTTGTTCGACCGGAATATCCAGTTGCTTTAAACATAGCACCATCTCCGAAAACTAAATTCCAGTGTGAGCACCACACAAAAGTAAGGTTATACAAATTTATGAAATAATAAAACCTACCATGAAAATGAATCGTACGCCGACTTAGTTACCACCGAATGGTACAGTCAGTTACATGTCCCAAATGATCGGAATTAATGTACTAGATTCCGGGTTGCCACAAATGCCAGAGGTGGCCAAAAACCTGTGGCTTACCATAACGGTCTTCCCACCCACTGTCAATTAATCGAGCAAGTTGATGACCTCATTTACTTTCAGTCTTTATCTAGAAACGATTTCTGCCACTGCCCCAAAATCTTGTCTCCCACTCACGATTTTTCTGTTCGTTCTGGTTTTATTCTCAACTTATCGAAATGCATCGAATGCATGTTTGCGCTTCTTTGGTCTGCTTGCCCTCCCGATATCACTCTTATGAACAGTGATCACCTCAATAGGGTAAAGTCCTTTAAACAACTAGGAATCATTACAGATAACAACTTGAGATGATCATCTCACATTTTCGGTTGTATAATGTAACTTTAAAGATTATATTTTGCATATAAAATGGATGAGGTATTTTCAGGACGACCGAAACATTGTATAGGTTACCATGAAAAAGTTCATCTAGTGATATTATCGCTCAACTCGCCATAAAGAAACCATGGAAGCACTGTACAGCTGTTTCATCCTTGTTAGGAATCAGCAGCAGCGCATATCCACTGCGCCCGAACTGGCACGCGAACCCAAACAAGGACGAACGATTCTGAGTCGAACGCCTTAGCCATTACGCTACCGGGCAGGCTCTGAACGGTTTGTTCAACTTCAACACATGATGTTGCATCTATCCCTCACTGATTTGCACGGTCACGGGCCGCTAGCTCATGGAAATCGACCCCTAGTGACATGATTTCTCTGCAGGTAGCCTAAGTAATACGAAGGCTTTGAACATGATTTAAGTAGCTTGGCTACATGTTATGTGTTAGTAGTAGCAGATTGAAGAAACCATGGAAGTACACTGCTTTTATGGGTATTTTATTGGTGAGTTGAGCGATGTTATCACGTGGTGAACCATTTCATGAAAATATTCAGTTTCTCTTTTTGTTTACCAGTGTAATCCCTTCAGCTCCTTTGTTGTCCGCCTGTGATTTTCGGTCGTTTATTTAAGAGGCCTCAAAATCCATTGCCGGAGTCTGTCAGTTATTAGTGATGTATCTTTCACAACACTGGAATATTTGTTTGCCAAACTTCCAGATCCTTCCCATACTGTAAAAAGTCATCTTTCTAACGGCCGTTCCGCCCCATACTATTCGCATAAATATTTATAGGAACTCGGATGCTCCTCGCTTAATCCAGTCGTTCATCGATCGGTAGCAGGTCGTGAACGATTTTCTACGCAGCCTCTCGTAACACTAAATCTCGCTTTTGTTCCTGTTTTTCGCCTCTAACTTTATAGAGGTGAGGTTTGAGTCTTTTGTTACTTGGAAGGAAGACAAGTGCTTGTGGGGAATTTCATAAAAATGCGAGTACAAATGAGGACATGGAAGATGTATACATGCCGATCGGCCGACAACGATCATACTACCCGTTTCAAACATCAACGCTAACATCCTGTTTGATAAATTACAAGTTTTGTCATACCAATCCATTTGAGGAATTTTCTAGTTCTGTGCCTATTGCGTTTCCAAAATTCGTGACTCAACGCTACAAAAGATGGTTCAACGTTATCTTTAAATGATTTCGTCTGCTTTAGGTAGAACATAAAATTATCCCGATAGAGGCTCAGTCGTGGTTTCGTTGCCTGTGTAAATTCCAGTTGGCATAACTAGTTAGAAATTTTTCGATTTTCTGACAGCGGTGCTGATTGGTTAAATGCTTTCTGTCATCCTAATCGTCCATTTTGCTGTTAATGGACACGACAGCTGAATGCATAGCTTCCGTTTTAAGTTGTCTAAATTGTACTTCTTTGTGACAGTTTCCTATTGCATACTGATTGTTTAAAATTTGCACTTAGTTGTCGAAGACTTTAGTCAAGCGATTTTCAGTCTACTTTTATGCCTCATCCTCAAGTGTACAGTTCACGCTCCCACCACAGGATCCAATTATGATCACGCGACTATCAACAATTCCGTCATTTTTCCCTTCTCCATTGACTCGATCATAACGTGGAACTGTCGGATTTATAGTCTGTTGACAATCTGAAAGTAATCTCTTTACCCAAACCTAAATCAACACTTCCAACCAACGTGATCATTTTCTTGAGAAGTATTTCCTTATCAGGTGAATTACCTGAAGTAATTAGAGAATACTTTTTAATCCTCAACCTCCGTTTACTCATATGTCATTCCCAATTGGCATTTTATGCCACATTCTGGCATGTTCTGTCCGGAAATCAGCTTATCTCGACCACATGACAAAATTTCTACGCATTTTCTCAAACGTGTTCATCGTGCAAAGGAACACGCTTACTGACATGATAGCGGGATTAAAATCAGAAATTTGCCATCCAGATTTTGCTTAAACCACTCACTTTTGCAACAAATGACCACAAATGCATGCAGCTTCGGACAAAAACACTAAGAAGACGAAAACCTGCTTTGATTTCACCCGCAGACATTGTGTGGATGAAATGTGCACTCGTTCCTTGTTGGATTCCCTCAATGAGCACTTGGCCCCGTGTTCTTCAAGCACTTTCTTGCTTCGTTTCACCTGGTTGTTTTAAAGTAAGTGGGCAGAAATCTGCATTGTATCAAGGTTATACCCATTGGGTAGGAGGGTAAACATAGTGTCATACTTCTTAAACACCACGAGTTCATTGCCTCTAAGTTTTACGCACAAAATTAAAGCTTCGCTGTAACTGGAGCCTAATCCTGATAGCCGTTGTCAAGCAAGGATTACATCCATTTTCAAAAGGTACAACTCAGGCGCAAAAGGTTAAACGCTTCAAGTCCGTCGCGTTCAAGTTTACCGGGTTGGAGGTGATAAGGAGGACCGCATATAATGACTCAAATCATTCTTTGCTAGGCCAAAAACTTACAATAATTGCTGACTAAACAAACTAACTGTAAACTAGTTGTACTTCTAATACTTTGTTGTATTGCATTGAATTGCATTGTAGTGTATTGTATTGTATTGCATAGACTTTTGCGTACAATCAACAATGTCGCATTTCAGTCAAAAGATATGAGGGTAAAAATAAAAAAAAGAAAAGAATAAATGAATAAAAGAAAATACACTCATCGCCTCGTTAATAAATGTGAAAGAACTGATCCAGGAATAGTCATAACGCATTAGGACAGGCTGCTCAGGAATTCGGCTGAAACCCGGTCACGTTCTGTCATAACTCGTGCTAAATATGGGACAGTGGAGTTCCTACAGATATTGATTCTGGAGGGTATAGAAAGAAAAGCGGATCGTGTCAAAATATGAGAGCGACACTTTGAAAGATCGTTGTGCAGAAGATGCATGGGATCAGAAAGAATTTT
>LUCM01007595.1:204820-224729 GCA_008360955.1 Fasciolopsis buskii
GCTCTGTATCAATACCAATGAATCAGCGATATCCGGGTTTTGACACGATTCTCGTATGTAGATGTTACAAGTGTGAACATGGATCGGTGATTGAAGTGTGAGGGACAGATCCGACGTATTCTTAAACAGAGTGTAAATGTTGGTACTCAACAATGGAACCAGATATCCGACAACAAAACAACGAAATAGGACGACACAGAATTGTAGCGCAGCCAGTCAAAGGTTCGCGCCGTGGTTTACGTCTTTGAGAAACAGACAGTTGCACTTTTCCTCATTATCAACTTTTTTGACCCTCTGTCCTGATTGTTTTTAAACGGCTCTTTGACTTCATCCAAGTACACCAGTTTTAAATGATTAGGACGACATTCAGCAGATAGTAGGACTGGTTCTCTATCGTTTTATTTTTCCCGCAACCCACGTGACTGAATTTCCTATTACTCCTCCTGTCCGCCTGATCAGGTTTGTGGATAACAGTGACATTTCCTTCTTCATTTATTACCAGTCAGAAATTATACCATACAACACTGACATCGTCGAAACCTCCTTGTCATTGGGTCATAATTTTAATTTTAATGTACCCTTCCAGCTTATTCTGCCGTAAACTCTTACTCGCTTCTGCCAATCAACGGCAGACCTAGTGAACCATGTGAAATGCCCAGAGTTATTCCGGAACACGATCATTGACTTGTATCTTTCCATGCCTATGCTATCGCATGTAATTATTATTCCTTCGTAATTCCTTTAGAAATAAGAAAGCTCTACCGATTAATGCCACTGAACAATAATACTAAACAGAATAGCTTATAGAGCCAGAAAAATTTGGCTTATTCTCATTTAAAGATTAAGCCAAATGATCCTTATCTTTATCGGTACTGAAGAAGATGAAGGAATCTGGTGTGGGCCATTCAAAAGAAATGACCAAGCGATCTTAATTTTGTCTCAATGATGAGTGTGCTGATATTGCTGCTGATGCCCCTTTTTTGTGCCGCAGGACACGATGATTCCTCAAACTAACTGAACGCTTTCAAGAATGGGAATCAGAGGACCAAAGAGGTGAATTCAGTTAGCGAAGCTGAGGAGATTTCCAACAATCTGATGCATCAAGGAGACAACGAACCCTTGGGTGTGCTGCTCTCGGATCAATTCGAAGCTAAACCTCCAAAACAGTAACATTTATCCCTACTGCACGCACTGCTTGACTATAATTTCGATCCTGTGTTAAAAAACTGCCAACTGTAGCGAATGGAATTCCTCGAGAATAAGGTGAACCAGAAGCTGTTCGCGGTACCTAGGCCTGATGAAAATGATTGAAAACGTAGCCAAGCATTGCAAAGGAAGCGGAAGGAAAAACAAAAGTCGGCGAACCAGAAAGTGGTAAAGTGGCGTGAACCAGGGAAGAGGATAACAGAGTAAATTCATCAAAAACGAAAGCATATTAAGGGAACTGCTACTGACTCACCAAAACAACTGCCTGGGTCAAATATAATCACAGCTGCAGTAGTTTCACATTAACTACGCCAATCACTGATGTCAGCAAAAATGCCGCCTCGGAAATTTGATGAATGCCGGGGTGCCGAATTATTCGGCAGACGAATCCATGAGTGAAGGCTCATCATGGAAGGCTAATATAAGCTAGTGCATTTTGAATAACAAACGAGCTTTTTTATCTTCTGGATTTGGTTTGTTTTCATTAGAGTGAATGAGAACATGAAACAGTGTCCGCGACTTAGCGTGGATTGAAGACTTGCGGCTGAAACCAGAGTAGTAGAACAGTTTATCTTTTTTCGACACAAGGATATTCTATCCTATTCGACGAAACACTCCCTTAATATTCTTTATAGCCACTTTTAGTGTTTTTTTTAAATCGTTTCTTTATTTGATGGCCACTTCAGAACTTTTAATATAGATGCAACTTAAGTTGTTTTTTCCAGGCTTTCTATTGCAACTATCAAAAATAGGACAACGGATATTTCTACACATACAGGGGGAATTAACATTTGACTTTAAATTTTGCAAATGGCCCAGGCAGAGAAAGAAATATTCAAAAGTACCATATGCTCGTTCCGGGATTGCCCATTCATCATTCCTTGGGATCTTTTTGAATCCGTAGATAGACAAACATCCACGACCATGAATGACGAGATTGTGGTACCCGTGGCACGCATCACGTGAACGAAACATCGCATATCGTGCAATAAATTCTATCTGTGGCAGGTTTGCTTGTGCATAGAACGAAATGAGAATATTAAAGCTGATTTATATAGCTGTGTCTGGCTGACACAAAAAGCTTCCCGTCTAATACAGGCTTTTCGGAATGACTACCACTAAACGCCTCCTGAAATTTGACAATTAACTTGGGGGAATTTCGAATTTCTAACTGCTCTTGACATATTTGTCTGTGAGCTCCTCTGATGGGAAATTTCGAAATCCTAATGCAAACTTGACATGAAAAGATGACAGTGTCAATGAGGTTGGCAATTTTATGCATGATCTCCATGAGGTTCGGGACGTTGGTGATATTGATGGCAATTAGGATGCCCACAAGATTGTACAAAACTATATCTTGGAAACTCAGACACAAACATTCGGATTGTGGTGATCTTGATTCATTGTCATTGTCAGTTGGAATTCAACTTTGGTTATCAACGAAGAAATTTCATGATGATAGTTACAGCTTTTGCACACCTACTTGCTAGATATGGTGAAAACCTTTGGTGTGTTACAACCATGACATTTTCGTTGCTGGTCATCAAAACGAATGCTTCAACCACAGAAATCCCGTCCATGTACTGAAAGTCCGATGGAGTATGTGTGAAAAAATAAAAATGGACTCGCTTTACCACACAGACAAGAGAACAAAACAGGTAAAGTTTCAAGATAGTTAAGATATTCAACGTTGAATCTTTGTAAACGGTGAAAGGTGGTCTGTGAGAATAAGATTAATGATCAAGAGAATTCAGTTGATTTCAAGGGGGCAGGCGGCAGATCTTTGCCTATGAACTCGTTAACATGTCTGACCTGTTAGCATGTTACGTGGTTCCAGGCCACTTCAAATTTCAATATAATAATTCCCGATTTCCTTTCTCTGGTGTATTGGCCCCTAGCAGCTATGGAGCGACCTCAATCCTGTATACTCGAGTTCTAATTCAGCCCCAGGAAAAGAACGTTTTTGTCATATTCTTCTACATTTTCATCACACCAATTGCAGTAGAAAGTAAATGATATGGATTCCCGACGAAATGAGTCAGAAGATATTTTAAGCACGGTTTGTCTTAAAGAAGTAGTCAAAAACACGACCTCCAAAAGAGGAGACAGACAATCCAGTGTAACCGTTCAACACCACCATCCATGCAGATTTTGCTTCCTTTACGTTTTCAAGTCGATCCTTATTAGTTCATCTAAGCATTGACACTCATTTAGAGCTATTTTGTCTGGCCTTCTAGTTCCGTTAACGCAGGGGTAGCAACACAACTGAGCAAATAATGTTCATGACATTAACAAAATATTGATTTAGTACTTTGAACTTGTCCTCCATGGAAGAAATCGGCACACGTCTGGCGTACGCAAATTGATTCGCGTCTCACTTTGGAGTTGCCCACGTTATGCGACACATCTACTCATTAAGCTCGTGGTAACAATTCATTACTAATTACATTTTGCGAGCGAATTCTGAAAAATCCTGGCTGAAAAAATGAACGATTTGTGCACGGAGAGGTCGAAATGCACTCCTTGTTCTGGTAAACAAACGTATATTTGGTTATGGAGCAAAATATACGATATCTGTGCGAATAATAACACGGCATTAAGTGATAAAGTTTTAATAAAACTCTTGGGGATTTACCAGAAACGAAATTATTAGAAAGAAGCAGTTCGCAGGATGAAAAGTCGACCCTATTTTGATACCAATGAAACTGTCATTCTCAAAAGAGGTTGACGTTTTAAGCAGCTGCCTATTAAACTAGCTAAACAACTGTGTAGCTGAGGGGTTGGGTAACCGAATAACTTACTTTTATCTAACAAAGGGCAAGCACTGCTTGGAAACATTTCCTGTGCTCTTTGTGTTTTGGGGTACGTGGTCGAGGTGATAAATTCCCTATGCGAAAGAAGCAAATTATTTTAATTCGTGTACGTCAGACTGCATTGTTTTGATGTGACAGTTCATTGGAACTGAAATCTCTGTGATTTTCAGCAAAAGTCAAATGCTTTACACAAAACGTGACATCCTATCAGAAAATTTGGGACAAAATTTCTTGCTATTCCTTATGATATAGGTTATATGTACGTAGGTCGTCGGACACATTATTCCATAAAGAATAATGCGGGTTCCAAGGCTGTCGGAGCATATCATGCTCTCATATCTGACAGCGGGCAACTCCGTAACACAGTGTTCACTAAACAGTGGTGTTTGAAAAGGAGAACACTGCATACAAACATCCAAGGAACATGATCAAACGGTTGTGCGCTTTGGTATCAATTCTGCCGCACAATTCACGTGGGCAAAACAAAATTCAGAGGGCTATTCAGTTACAATTACTAAAATTCAAATGGCAACCCCGCATATGGATGACCAGAATCAACATATTCCCATCGCATTGCAACCTTTGCCTGAACACAACGCTGTTGCGAAATCAAATTGCAAATGATTTGTCGTTAACAAAGATGATTCAAGTGCTTGTGAAAGAACATCACAGAAGCCGCCAATCTTGCCCGGACGTTGCTAAAGTTGTTTTTAGTTTTAATGATTTAAGAAGTAATATTAAGCACCCGTCGAAACTTGCGAACGAATTTCTTTAACATGACATTTCACACTTGTCCAACCTCTGTGCTCAGCCATCAGAAACCAGCAACCTAAGCTACGACCGACATTGACTTTCAAAACAACTGAGTAAAAACTCTGTTTCTGTTTGTTCCATGTCTCCATTTGTTATATCCAATGATAGTATCGGCAATCCTGGATTCTACTTTGGCTTTCTGTTTGTTTCAAAGATTTGTGAATTCTTTTCACAAATCCCCATTTTTGGTTTGACGAAAACATGCCAAGCATTTTGCCTTTGCCGCATACTTGCATGCTTTAGCTTGGAACAGTGACCTATTGCTCTAAACGCGGTTCGGCCGAATATTCGATCAGCTCCAGACAAAATTCCACTTCAGCTTGTGATATTCTTGGATCAACAAGTAACGAGATAAAAAGGAAACTCGTGGAATTACCAAATCCCCGTTTCTGCACCTCAGCCGGAAGCCTACATTTGCCAACCAAATCAACTTTTTCTTCACATACCTGGTACAAACGGAAATGTCATCAGGGTGGGCAGCGTGACTGAAAAGTTTTCTTTCCCTGTCGCCACAGTATTTACAACTCAGAGACCAGTTTTCCAATTAACGAACGTGGAACAAAGAGTTTGCTGCAGTCGATTTCCAAGAAACATAAATTCTATCAGTGCAATTACTTCATAGGTGCAATGCAAGGAATGCTACAAGAATACTCCATTGTGTTTCATTCTGCTGATGATTTATTTGGTCGCTTTCAAAACTTCCGTTGGTTTGACCGAGGAGAAAATCAAATCGGATTCTAAAATTAACTTGGTTCGAAACGATTTCTCCGGTGACCTTCAAAATCGAGGAATGATTTAACCGGCCCACAATCAACCAGACTCGATCCCATGAGTTTCTCACATTTTTGAACCAATCATTCAAAACTTTGCATGAACACTAACAAAAGATGGAACTGTTAGAGGAATTTTATGCTGGTGGTCTAAAACGTGATGCACTATGCATAATTAAACTCCGCAGTAGGTCGTTTATCACTACCGTGCGAACAGCACACAATTTTCTCTGACTGACAACTCATTCGTCTAAACCGTTTTCGTTCATTCGCAACGTGGGTGGCGATTCATGAGTCGCTTTCCTCTGATGCATTTAAACATGACAGACAAAATTTTCATAAAAACAGATGGATTTGTACTATTTCATGTATCATTTTCCAGTTTATGTGGCACGTCTACTCACAACATCTAAGTAGGAAACAGTTTACAAAAAAGAAATGCAAACAGATAAATTCACAGTTTCTGCCTATAATGTTGCAATCACTGGGAAGATATTTCTTTCAGCCCATATTTTTTGCACCAACTATCATCGGCCAGGGAACTGACTGGTTGGAATACCAGATACCAAACGGAACTGCTTTAGTGCTACCTAAAGCCGACTAGATCTGAAACGATTTGCAAAGCAAGTGAACAACATCAAACGATGAAAATTTTCGCGAAACAAACTGTTATCCGTTCGTCACAACCAAAGTATCCTAAAACTGGTAAGTTGTACTCCGTTACACTCCTTCTGTCGAAAACGTCAAGCTGACCTACAACTTTAATGGCATGAACACAATAAGGTTCACAACAGACCATTTTTCAAGCTCAGCTAGTGTCATTCAGAAGTAACTAAACTCTGTTGACTTATTCATAAAATTTGCTGAATATTTCTGAGATACATTAATTGCAGTCGGCATCTTCGTCGAGTTGCGTAGTTTGGCTAAGGATATGCTCCCGCTGATTTAAAGTCAATCTCCTCTGTTTCAGACTAAAACAGAAAATATAGAAACCGTTTGACAAGTGCAAGTGCACACGAAGACGAATATGACTACAAGTGAATGGTATCTTCTTAGAATATCAGAAACAAAGTGCTGGAGATCAGGCTGAACATTTTGCATTTAAAAGCAAACACAGTTGGCCCAAACTTAAACAGCGACATTTTTTCCTCTCTGGCAGACGATAGTCAGACTGTCTCAAAACACTACCGCTTGCAGCTAAACAGCTACTAAATTCTCTGCAGTTACATTGTTCCGCTAGAAGAGAGTTACAGGGTAGCATCCGTAGTTTGGATTGGAGTATCGTTTTATTACCTTAGTCGGGCTTGAGTATAGTGAAATGGGCATATCTCACAGCCACAAATCTTGTTACAAAGCGATAAGGGACGGCAACCATAAACCTGAAAACTGAGGAAGTATAGAATTACGTAAGGTTGCGATGGTTCTTTGAGGCAAACAACCGCCTGACAACGAATCACCGTTTACCAATAAAGCAAACGGTGGATCTGAGATTCAAGTATCCGAACTTCTAGGATGGAAGAAGCTGAATCCACCTGACCACAGCTGGGTATAGGGGCACCGGTGGTATCGCAATACTGCGCAATGCTTTCGCTCTTTCCACTTTATATTTCATAGATTTGTAGTCACACCATCTAACCAGCGGGTGAGACAGTATGAAAGACGAATGACGCGTGGGCTGATCAGGGATGCGCGCAAACTTTTGAGCAAATAGTGGAATATAATCGCCGAGAATGGATACTTGTGCCAGCAGGTAATTGATAATGAAACCATTGCAAAAATAGCAACCGGCATTGAACTGCATATGATGCGACCTAAATCCCAAACTCACCGATCAGATTCTAATGAAATTAACAACCTGAGCTAAGACCAACACAAATTTCTAAATTTCTTAGTCTGTGGTGTTGATATCCTGTCAATAAAACAATCAGAAAGTACTGGGAAAATTTGTTGACCCAGTTTATCCTCGATTCTAATTAACGTCACAGAAATTTCCTTGATATTCATCCGGTTGGCTGCATAAAGGTAAATATGAACTAATCAGCAGAAAATTAATCCGCGTTTCGCACCAATATTATTTCTCATACGATTGTAAGAGAAAATTATTAATTCCAATGCATTCGAATTGTAAGAACTCTAAAATGGTCTTTTTATTTAGCTGATCCAGCTGCATAATTAGGCTATTTTTAAAGCTGCTTGGAAGATTTTTAGAGGATACATTAACAAAGGTACTAAGGAGGATCAAAATTGGTCCCATTTTGGTGTCAGTAGCAGAAGAGCTTTAAAGTTAATATGCACTAATACACCTCCACTTTCAGCTACCTAAATCGATTGTGCAAGGCATCGGATCCTGTTTGGAGATTGCTGTCTTTTTTCGACCGCGACAACTGAAGTGACTTCAGTAGTCACCTGGGCAGCATGAGGGGTGGCGAAGCCGAATAGCCAGAGCTTTTGCTGTTGGTATCAAAATACATTTGTTACTTATTTAAAGTTATATTATCCATTTGATTTACAGAATTGACGAGGAATGCTGATATCACACTCGAGATAGCCTTTATGATTTACATTTTATCTGGGGCGGCGAATGGTACAAGTGTCTACCTGAAGAGGTCCAATAACCCACACTTATCCTATATATTTAGACCATGCCAGTTATTTCCACTGAACTATTCAACAGCACAGCGTTTTTTGGTTTTGAGGAAATGTCAGACAAGGAATTGCCTAGTGGTAACTCCCTTTCACCTTCGTTCGTCTCTCTGTCTAGGTCTTCGTTAAAGCTGAAAGAAAAGCCGACATTATATGCGATTTCAACAATCTTCCCTCCGAAAGTTCATGTTTTTCTTGTTGAATATGACTACGCTTGTCAGTATAATGAATAGGACAATCCTAATGGAAGAAATGCTAGCGATGATGTACTACCACACGATGGGACTGCAACTGACCCTTTGTCTTCTGTCTTCCTAGCTGTGAGCTTAACAACCCCACCTATTCGCCGTGCGATTTGCTTGTTGATATATCATCGACTCTCATTAAGTTTTATCTTAGGTTTTTGTCATGACGATTTTCCATCTTCAAAGAGCTGAATTTGTTTTCATTACAAGTGTAGGTGATTGTGATGCATTCAAAACTTTTCACTGTTCCCATCCACAGGACTCCAGTACTTGCTCGGTGTAAAAAAGCATCAGAAAATACCATGAATTTATTTTTACTTTTCCTTTGTTTTATCTGTTTGTAGACAAAAATAAAGCTAACCAAACACGAGTGAGGTAAGCGTGTCTGAAGCAGGAAAGTTTCATGAGCGTTTTTCGAAGGGACTTAGAATTTATCCTGCTTTCAAATTGCTTGTCTCGCAAAAAGCTAGTAGTCTACTCACGAGTGGGTATGTATTTTTAGGATGAAGTTGATTATTTGTTAACTGGAGTGTTTTGCATTTACTGGGGTCTAACATCCATGGTTGATCATGATGAGAAAACAATTCGTTTGCGAATGACCTTGATTTTGATCAAAGCTGACTTTGCCCCAAGGTCATTTCGGTGCACTTCGGTAGTCGCTTACATGGTAACCTGTGCCCACAATGTAGAGCACTAGGAAATGATTCCAAAACATTGGTTGATTTAAACTTACGTGGTTAAACTTTTAAAGCCTTTTAAACTAAACAAGGCAACCATTTACATAATATTAAACAAGAAGCCTGTTCTAGGAGCATGATTTTCATGAAAGAAATCAATCTTATCCATATGTAAGCAGAGAGTTACCTATATGCTTTTAAAACCTCACGTCAGAAATTCTCTGCTCTAATCATTTCCTGGATTATTACCGAAATTCCATGCGGCGTCGTCTAGATGGACTTGAATATTATTTAAATGCTCCACGTTTCACCAAATATGTGGTGTGGATTACTATTATAACAAACCAGAGAATATACTAGTGAAAAAACAGAAAATGTTGAATGCCTCATTCTAAGGACTCGTTACTTTTGTTGGTGAGTGAATAGCATACGGTGGCCAGCAAAATAATTATAAAAGAAACTTTACTGGGAGAAAATTCCTCAGCAAATTTGTTCCACAATTTTTGCCTGTTCTTGTCGTTCATTCGTACACGAATGAAATTAGAAAATATTTGCCAACGGATCAAAAGTGAATGCAGTCCAATGCAAGAAACGTTGCCATTGGGATAACGAAGATATTCCTTATATTCTAAGAAAGTAAACTTGTTTTCCTGAGTAAGGTGTTTTTTAGTCAATCCGAAGATTTTCAAATGAAAGGAAACTTTGTATGGAAGCTATGCTTCATATAAAATCCCACCACACCCTGATAGTGATTCTATCTATAATGTGTTTCGTGTCGTGGTGTGATAATTAAAGGAGGCACTTATCCAGTGGATGCTGACTTCGAAATTCTGAAACTTCTTGAAGTATGAAGTAAACGCATTTTCACTTCGGAGGTGTTAGTTACCAAGTGGAAATGGCTAAAACATTGCTGAACAATCGTGTCTGACCCATCGACTACCACGGGTTATTCGTGCTGGATTCCTAGCAACTCACCGGCCAAGGTGAGGTGATTTAATTTCGTCTTTTTCTTCCTAAGGAGCTGGTGATGCTACGTGGTTGCGATATACATATGGTGGCAAAAACTGGATATGGAATAAATTCCTACTCTGTCTGCCCAAGAGGTAACTCCAAAAGATGCGGCGTATTATTCAAAAGATTTCCCAGTTCTCGCTGAATAAAACGAATACAAATTCAAGTACCCAGTTTCCTATCCTGCTGCCTACTTGAGGGAGATTTCTCAATTGACGCTTGTTGTATGAATTAAAGCAAGACCTCTAGTAAGGTCTTTCCTTTCAAATGATGTCACATTTCATCTGTTGTGTTCAACTCCATAGATCTGGATAGCCACGAAACTGATCCTGTCCCATCGGAATTTTTGCAGTAATTAGCATTCCGTGGGAAGAGCGCTGTCATTTTGATTTGATTTGATGATTTATGACTTCACTTTGAAATGTATTTCTTCTTTATCCAATCCTGCGCAATCTCTATTATGATCACACTAGGAAAGTATATTCACAAGTATCTTACAGCAATCTTCCTTATTTGGATTCAAAAAAGCATGGTTATTTTTATTTTCAAAACATTCTACTACCATCTTGGTTGTTCGTTCTCCTAAACGGCTCATTTCTGAATGGCAATGGTGTCCCTATTGTCATTTGCCTAAGATTATTCTTCACCCCAAAATACACCGCTGATCACGTAACAAACAGTGCGAGCTACTCTACCTGCGGAACTTAGAGTGACCCAAAGCCGAAGCGAGGTCGTTCGGATTCCAATTTTCTGAATATGCATATGCAACAAGATTTACGGGAAATATACACCTTTGTGAAGAGAGAGGACTAATTTTCCGCGCTGTGTGATTTGCAATGGAAAAATGTTTTGGATTTTATGCGAGGTTACTAATGAATGAACTTTTCCGATCAAAAAATGTTATGTGCAATTAGATCATCATTTTTGCTACAGGGTTACGTTCTTGAATTAAGCGGACAGGCTGAAAAGTAACCCACAAAAGCTTGCTTTTATTTGACTTTATTTGTTCAGTAGACCGTGGCTTCGATGATCGCCAAAAAGAGCTATTCTTGTCACATGCTAGCTCCCGAGATGTTGAGATTTTCGCAGGACTTGAGCGAACCTAAAATCCTGCAGTGGATTGTTGCCGGTGATTCATGCTGGACACCTTTCCTTGATGATCAAAATGATGATTTTTGGTAAATAACAATTGAATTATTCCCGTTAATTTCCTTGTCGGCTGGAAATTTCGTTTTGAATCTCCTTCCTCATCTCCAGCAACAGTGAATGTCTTTTTCAATGCATTTTTAATTGGTTTGTCGCAGACATTAAAAAACTATAAAGTTTACTGTCCAATTAATAATCTACTTACGGGCGGTGACACCCTAGTGACTGGACATGGTTGGGAATATTGCGGCCCAACAATTTGGAAGCTATCAAATGATTTGATTTTTATGAAGGGAGTAAGAATTGTACTACCTAAAAAACAGGCTGTCGTCCGTGTTTGAAACAACCAATAGTAAGTGAAGTTACCACTCAGCTATGAAGTGAAATTCTGCCTTCACCAGACTTACTACCAGTAATCGATGGCCGATCAGCTTCAACACCAGACTAATGATTAAATAGTATTCTTTAAAGCTGAGACCTTCCGTAGTTCTCCTCCGTTTTTCTCAGCACTGCCTCGTTGTGGTCTACCATTAGAATCACGTTCATCTAATTACGTACTAATATCTGAACTTGGTTGTGGTTTGTTGATTTGTCCGAACACGGTGGCCTAAACCCAGACCAATTAGGTGTACCAACATACATTTGAATGCAACTGGTCTTCCTGTGTCATTAAGGTGCCAGTACATTGGATCTTTGTCCATGAGTTTGAGGTCTATCCCCGAAATACATCACAAATCATTCATTCACGAGACAAACTCCCAATTCTGTTCGAATGTGTTGACATGTACCTAGACATTTTGGTTTCACCAGACGTTAAATTGGAATGTTAGTCACATCAAATTCTATCCAATTCCCTGGTCAACCAACCATGAATAATGCAGAAAAATCAAATTCTAGTGTGAACAGAACGTTCATTTACTGTCGTCTTGAAACTCAATTCCTCACTCTGACCTAGTTCGTTCCAAGTTTTCAGACAATAGCACCAGTAAACATGTAAACAGTCCCACGAAAGGACTGAGGAAAACCGAGAACACGGAATGACTTTACGATTACCTAACATGTTGCAATTTAATGGAAATATATAGCTGCTACTGTTTGTCCACAATCATTCTAACCCCTTAACTTTAGTTTACTCACAATAGTCCTATTTATCGACTCATTCATGCGGCTATTCCATAATACCTATTACCATGGAGAAGAGAATGTTATACGATCCTGTGATCCTGATGTACAGTAAATTAAATTGTTCAGAAGGACAAACCTGAAAGCACAAAAGTTTTGCAAAGCAAACACAACGTCAAATGTCACAATTATCCGCATCAGAGTGGAAGCATTTTTCACGTGAGTTTTCCCATCTTACTGCCGGACATAACATTCTAAAACCAGTCCGTAAATTCTGCCGCAGTCGGCAATGCCGCACTCGCATGAGTGAATGCCAATCCAATCGTGTACCGAGGAAAAGAGGCCGCAGCCACTAGTTGGCTAATCGATATGCTTTCAGACCAGCAATTTATCATCCGCAAAGAAGCCGGCCTCCCTAGCATGGGTAATGAGTGTTGGAACGTTATCTCACAAAAATGTACATGTTGTACCTTATCAACTGCAGGATTACCAACACAGTGAAACAGTTGCTCCTCCGTGACGTTTACCGGAACACTGAACTGCCCACGTGCTTGCATCGACATTTTGTGTACTGAACGAAAGGATCTGGTCACTATCTGTGGTGAGTCTGATGAGTAGAATGCGTGCGACTGAACTTGCGTTCTTTCGAAGGCGTGAATCGACAGAATTTAAAGATAGTCAAATAAAAAATGACATGATTAATAATATTTGCAGTGAATATCCTCGCAAATGGTTAACGGCTCGGTACAGTGAAACCCCAGCAAGAACTAAAAGGGGTAAAGAAATCACTGAAACCGCCAAGTTTTCAACACTGCTATTGTTAAAATATCTCAAAAAAAGAAAACCTTGGTCAGAGGTAGTCAAATGAAATAGACCTTTTGTGATGATTTATGGTCATTTGAGTGCAACACGGTTAATATGGGTCGAATTGCACACCAATTCCAAACGAGAGGGAAGTGCTGCTTAAGGCTTAATGAAAATGACGAAAGCGAACCAGTTATACTTTGAAATTTTCCCCTTTTGTTTTTGGCTATGAAAATACTATCGACTCCGAAGTCCTACGCAAAAAGTGCATTGACACCCAGAATTAGCAGTCCCGTCTACCCAAAATTTTCAACCTGGTATACGAAGCAGGGATTATAGCCATGAGATAACTTCAGATACTAGGCCGCCTCTCAATGAGCAGTAGTTTTATTTGATATACCGCATTTGCGTTCTGAATTTTGCATTGCTACAGAATACAGCTGCGTGTGAATGGAGGCACTTTTTCAGTGGACAGGTTATCTGTTGACCGGATGGACCCAACAAGGAAATGATGTGCGGTTCGAATAAAGTAGACCAGCTACACAGCATCTTCATAGTTTTCGCTGAAGAATCAAGCGTTAGTTTTGCAAGAAGAGTAATTATTTTTCGAGTTTCCACCGAGTTATTCACAGTGTCATTGTTTATTCCAATGAATTATGAATAAGCCAGATGGAACTGGTTAATAGTTCAGTCTCCAAAAGTCCGCCTTCTGACATTCACTGTTGTGTAGGCTCGTTTGTTTTCATATAACAATATAAGTAAAAATTTTTAATCAATTAAACATTCTAACTAGTGTATCAAGTCAAAATACTTGTTTTTATGCCTGGTCATTTAGAAAAATTACCTAGAGCAAATGATACGTTCAGTTTGTAAGAGGTTTTAACAAGACAGCCTCTACAGAAGATGTCACCTGTTCAAACACAACACTCCCTGCCTAGGCCGCCCGTAATCATCGGTAAACATAGGATTTAGCCAATCTCTTTTGTATACCACGAGATCAGGCTGAAGTAATATTACTGTTTTGAAAGCAGCAAGCTAAATTGCACGAGAAGGAGTATTATTTTATTATCCCATCAAGAACAGTGTGAAACAAATAAGGATATTCAATACAACAAGCGGCTTCTGAAGTGGTTTAAGTTGGCTTGTGCACGCCCTAGATTACCTCGCATTTTGGCCGTTGCAAGCTACTTTGAGATCACAGATCCAATCGGCTTGATCAGTTTGTTCCGTAACCACTGACTTAGAATCACGAGGTAAGATCAAAGTTTCCCATTATTTCTTTCTGTCTTTTTCTGAATGGTATACAAAAATTTCATACATACGTAAACGGATGTTCATCCGGTGCGGCCAGGATATGCTCAGTGATTTCGTCAATGCTTTGCTCTGCACTTTGATCCGGTAATTAAAGATCTTTGAAACTTGAAAATATTTCTTAAATCTTTTAGCAGAAGCAATCATGCACAACACGTATTTGACAAACTGCGACGATTGCCTGTATCCAGTCGCCTTCTGGCGTTATTTCGCAATTACCGTTTATGTTCCCGTCAAGCGATGAAACAGCAAGCGGTATATGTTGCAGTAATACACACTTATTCAACAGTCGACTTTTAAAGTTGTCCAGAAAAAGAGAAAACATGGGAAGTGATTTGTTAAAGTGTATCTAAACGTTTTTAAGGGTAATTCTTAATCGGCCTCAAAAGGTATGCGGAAATAACGATACGAACTGAACTAATTGCAGATGATGTGAATCAAGTTTGGAATTGAAAATTCAAAAAAATAATGGTTATAAGTGGATCGACAAATTAGTTCCACGATATCCAGGTGAACTGCGTGTGCATCAGTTCGAATCTGACGCTAAATTCCCTTTATGTATTTCAAGTAAAACCTCGTGTAAATACAGTCAATTACTGCGAAAAAAGCAGACAACTTTTGTTCTCCGGATGAAGACCGTACATTTTTTGCACCAAGGCCACGCAGCTCTGTTCTTTTTCTTTCATCTACTAAGTTTGGCATTTCCCCGAGATGTGCACATTAGAAGTAAATGTTTGTCTGGGAACGTGAATCAAATGTTCTTTCCAAATTCCCTAGAAACGAAAGGCTAAGTTAGCGGTCTGCCTCAACAAAATCATGTGGCAGTACGTTTTTTTAATTTTTCTTACGTTCGATGATCACCCTCGTCTTCCCAACATTTTGCATGCGTACCGATCAAATCCGATTGAGTTATACTGTCGAAATCAGATACAATTTTCCAGTGATTTGTCATGCGGAAAGGCAATAACTGCGCATGCTTGGAACTCGGGTTTTTCTGTTTCAACTCTGATTGCAAATTTGACCTCACACGCATACTGATAACTCTTACTGCCTACGAAAAAGGAAACGTTGTTGGATCCAGATACATTCCCGGATAAAGCCATATAGAATTTTTGGCGGGGTGTCATTAGGAATGTGGGCAGTGTGCATGGATTTTAAATCCATGTGCTATTTAACACAAGTAGTGCACCAGTTAATTGGTGAAAATCTTCTGAGTGAAGACGATATACGTTAGCTATTTCACATGTAAACATCCATACCCGCTCTCCACTATTCAGCAGCTGGGATTCTAATAAAAACACAGACAAATGTTGTTCAAGTTTAGGGACTACTGGATAAGAGCGAACCAAGAGAGACCAAAGATAGTAACCCAGAAACCAGTAGCACGCGTTCGTGAGAATTTCCTTCTATTCCTCGCGTGTATACTACTTACAATATGATCATTATGATTCATCATTTTAACATCAATATTGGGGAAATCATTCGCATTATAAAAAATTGTTGCCAAACTTACGGTAAACCTCGTGGGCAATATGCGTTGGGAACCAGATTGGTGGCTTTTGGGAAGAAAGAATTTCTCGCTTATCTTCCTGATCGGAACTTATTTGGTTTGTGTGACGCAGTTCGCAGCAGAAAGAACGAATTCAATGGAAAGTCAGTCAGATTGTGATTAATGCCTAGTTCGCGTGCAATCAACCACGATGTTCGGGGAAGCTCTTCCTGAAATTAACTTTCCCAATCGTCTTACGTATTTTGGTTTTTCATTGGCGCAAATTCACAGCAACCAACGGGGAGTCGTTGAAATTTTGCGAATTTCAGATAATCGAACGAAGCACTGAGAGGCAGGGGGTGGTTTTAAAAAAATTCCTTAAACAGCGTAGCAATTTGTTTTTTTCGCTGTTTCCCGATACATGCCTTCGACTCATCGAAATGGTTTGCTTCTTGATTTTTTTTATTTGCCCAAACGATTATTTATGCCCAACGTTTTACTTGCATGCTGGAGCAGAAACTGACACACATTGGTCACATTTGGACAAAAATTTACAAATTAATTCAACATTTTTCTAGCCTCCAAGGGTTATTGTTTGACATGAATTCTAGTGGTAGACTCTGACGAACGATATTTTGTTAAAATTATATTAGTGTTTATGCTAGAATCAAGCCATTTTGAGGCTATTTAGTAGATTTGCGCAAATTTTCCATAGACTTATCGCCAGAAACAGAATTCAATGTAGAACCAAATCTAATTACTCCTCCGAAAAGTCGGTTATGTGACTTTTTCAAGTTCTATAATTATTCTTGGNTCTGAGATCCACTGGCATCCATCGAACAATCACTCCTGGTCTGTGCCGCGGCTTCTGGCAAAATCGAGTACGGTGTTCTTAGATGAAGTCAATCTTTGTAGCAGGCATCTTGGTTGAACACAGCAAGCAGGCGATGACTTCCGTCTTCTTCTCCGATCCAAAATGGGCTTCTTTTTATGTTCCTCCTTGGAAAACGATGGTTTGGATGTGTCAGATATCAGTATTACTGTCTCTAAAAATGGTTACATTTCCAGAATTCTAGCAATAATACTGTAAGTTTGGTTGGTATTGATTCGTCACAACAACTACCCGGATCAGTGATCAACACAGCTGCGGCGACTTCGCGCTGATTATGTCAATCGATAAGCGGAACAAAAACGCTGCATGAGAAAGACAATGAATGCCGAGGGACCGAATTAGCCAGCGGAATAATCAATCAGTGTGGCTAACGGAAGATTAATATGAGCTATTTGGTTTGGATTAACAAACGGATTTTTTGTTTGCTCCAAGTGGTCTTTTTCACTAGAGTTGGTTGGATGGGGAGATACCGGACACGAAATAGAATCGACTGAGGATTTGTAGCAGGAGTAAGGCAGACGCCTGGTCACGTTGTCTTTTTGCGTTACAAAAAAATACCACATACGTTAATGACAGAGCGTCTCTAGAAATGACAGAAAATTTCCTTTACCCGGGATCTCTTAAAGTTGATTTAGCCGTAGGTGCGTATATTTAACTAATAAAAGAAATGAGTGTTTAAAGACTAAATAGCTGCTTCAATAAATACTGTACAACGCGTTTTACGTATCATCTTTGTACATTCGCCAAAGGGCTTATTTTCACTTTAGGACTTCAAGATACCAACATTACAGAAGGACAGTTAGGTAACAGAACTGTTGGATCACCATCCTCATGTGATTCGTGTCTATTCAAGAGTAAAGTTGCTGCCTCAATTGTCCTCACAATTAATGAAATACTTAAAAATGTGTACTGTGGCACAATGTAGCAACATTCCATAAAGTACTCTGATCAGACTGTAAGAATTACGCTTGAGGCGAATGCCTCCGTGTGAACATTTTGGACACCTAACGCAACCTGAAAATCGTTTTGCATCACAACAAATATGCATTTCGTTCATTAATTTTGCGGCAAAATAAAAGAAGAGACACTCGCTGTGAAATCCATCCATTAAACTGTCATTCGATTTTGAATCCAGGAATTATTTCCACCTAGGACGAACAGGAGTAGTTTATTTGAAACTTAGAGATTCCTCAACTTATCATTGGAATTTCTAAGCAGGTGAGAACGCATGTGAACTTTAGTCACATTTCGGTTTGTGTATAGGTTGACCTTTACCATAATGCAGTCTTCCAGGGATAATCAGTTATGCGATCATCACAAAATGTCCAGTCGTATTTTCCATTCATCATTTTCCTTGAGAACTAACTGTGGCTAATCCTCAAAGTTGCTGATCTGCCTTAGCAATGTGACTACTGATCGATATTTACTGAATGTTAGTAGTTTTCTAACCAACGTAGACAAGCATCAAACGGCCGATGCATCGGCTTGACGTCTAAGCTGATCATCCGGTTTGGTCAACCTGACCTGTTAAAGAGAGCTCTATTGCGAAAATGATTATAGTTACAAACCCACTCATTCAGATTCATTGTGCTTTGCCTATGCGCTGACATTCTAGGGGGCACATGTTAGTTTCGTCTGCACCGCAGCATGTCGGCGAGGCCATATGTGGGACAACCTACAACGGCTGTGGCATTTGAATCATTCTCGTTTGTCCCTCGTTGGCGTCGTTGTTCACGTGTGAAATTTGGGTGATTCAACTGAAATACGATGAGGATAGGCGAGCCATTCAGCATTGCCCTGATTTGGTGCTGGTGGAATCAGAGCTTACGGTGAAGAAAAATAATTAGAATCCAGGGACAGTTTTGGTAGACCAGTTAACTTTGCCTTCGATGATTTGAAAGCCAAACTTGACAAAGTCGGAAAGTCAAATCTGTGGTACTGACGTCCAGTGAAAGGCTTTGTCAGATAAATTCAATAATTGATGGTGTGCAGCAGTAGGAGATTTGAGATTAATTTCTAAACAATTCACCACGTAGTATCAGCTTCCAACTTGCCATTGAAAATAATGGAGGCACTATGCAGCTGTTTCATCCTGCTAAGGAATCATCAGCAGTGCATATCCATCGGGTCGGAACTAGCAAGCGAACACGAGACGAACGATTTTGGCTTGAACGTCTTAGCCAATACCCTAATCAGGATGATTCTCAACGTCTCATTGAACATCGCCACTAAATGATAAAGCGCCCATATTCATGAGTGAATTTTGCAAGCCTCAGACCTTTAAACGCACCAGATCAACGAGTCCCGAGTGAGGATCAACTTCTCTGTGGGAAGTGAAAATATTAACGCAGGGCCGTATAGTAGGAGATTTAGGGTGAATTTCCAGATGACTCTTCAACGTCCAACTTGCCGGTGAAAACCACTGCATTTAGTGCAAATTGTAGTGAGTCCGGGGAAGCATTTTCTTCAAAATCCCAGTGAATCAGATTGGACTGAGATTTCTTGGTCATAGTTTGCGCAAGTGCACAGAATGATTGCTCGTTTTGCGCTGTCCCCCGGTTTTTGTTGGAAATTTTCTCGAGTTAGTCCGTGGAAGGCACGAGAGAATAATAAAATCTTTAAACAGTGCACTGATTCGTTTAGAATAGAGGACCTGAATTCCCCCGGCTCCACTCTTAAAGAAAACAGATGACATGGGTCACCACATCAATTTATTGTACTCTTTTACATAATTGTTCAGTTTATTAAATAATAGTACAAATGTAACTATTTCTTGTTCATCTCTGCTATCAGTAACCGGTGTGCTGAGTTAAACAAAATCAGAATACATGTTAGTAGTAGGAGATTGAATATTTTCATGAAATAATTTACCATATGGTATCATCGCTCAACTCACCATAAAGAAACCATGGAAGCACTGTACAGCTGTTTCATCCTTGTTAGGAATCATCAGCAGCGCATATCCAC
>LUCM01007595.1:224739-458184 GCA_008360955.1 Fasciolopsis buskii
TAACTATTTCTTGTTCATCTCTGCTATCAGTAACCGGTGTGCTGAGTTAAACAAAATCAGAATACATGTTAGTAGTAGGAGATTGAATATTTTCATGAAATAATTTACCATATGGTATCATCGCTCAACTCACCATAAAGAAACCATGGAAGCACTGTACAGCTGTTTCATCCTTGTTAGGAATCATCAGCAGCGCATATCCACTGCGCCCGAACTGGCACGCGAACCCGAACAAGGACGAACGATTGTGAGTCGAACGCCTTAGCCATTACGCTAGCGGGCAGGCTCTGAACGGTTTGTTCAACTTCAACACATGATGTTGCATCTATCCCTCACTGATTTGCACGGTCACGGGCCGCTAGCTCATGGAAATTGACCCCTAGTGACATGATTTCTCTGCAGGTAGCCTAAGTAATACGAAGGCTTTGAACATGATTTAAGTGGCTTGGCTACATGTTATGTGTTAGTACCATCAGATTGAAGAGACCATGCTGATGATTCCTAACAAGGATGAAACAGCTGTACAATGCTTCCGTAGTTTTTTTATGGTGAGTTGAGCGATGATATCACATGGCGAATTATTTCATGAAAATCAGAATACTTTGGTACAAGTTTATCGGTTAAGCGAAATGAAATGATACTTCCTGTGCAACTCCAGTATTGTATTGTTTAGGATGGTGGAAAAAACTAACTGGCACTACCTGACACCTGGATTTTCACACTCAACCTTTCCGGATTCGGTTTTTGTTTTCCAAAAAGAACCCTGATAGATAGCCTGCTTCACTAGAAGAGCGAGTACTATATTCAAGTTATGCTCCCTCTATTGGCGTCAACTAACAAGACACTGTAGTTTAACCGTCACCGAGATGCAGCGACCTTAACAAAATTGTTTCATAGCGGAATGAGTTCCAGAGTGACCGGGCGTTGAGTTCGTCTCCAGGTGAAAGTGACACTATGAACCCTCAGCACTTGGCTCTGAGTTAAACCCTAGTGTTTCCGTCTGGGTACTGCAACACGTTAGACGTTCTCCAACGGTGTTGCCATAGATGAAAAATCTGTGAACTTTTAAGTAGGTGATTTACTGGTGTTACATTTTCCCAGGGACGTGAAATTTTCAAGTTCTTTCCGTGGTTCTTTCTCCTAATCGCACAACCAACTGCAATTTAATTTTTAAATAAGCCACGTGACCATGAGTGCAGCGATAAACTAAAATGTGACTGTAATTCTTCTTTAGGTAATTCTGACAAAAACGTCACCTTCACCTGAAGAGGCAGGCACGATGACATGTTTTTTCTGAGATTTTGCGTCAGTATGTAAAACAGCCGGCCAATTAGCCTCGTACTACCTTAGATTTAAACATTTCCACTAAAGGACAAACGGTTTACTTTTTATTTGGTTTGTTGTTGAGGCAGTGACGTATGGCATCCTCAGTAAAGAGGTCACGGCAAAGTGAGGACGTCCAAGTGGAAAAGTTTATCAACTCTGGGAAGGCTAAAACCCACGACTTTAAAGTTATTACCTATTCATTTAGCCCACTCTTCAACACAACTCTGGATAGCTCAATAGCAAAATCGATATTCCTTCCCAGTCTTATTCCTCCCTAACATTTCTTCTCCCCAGGGAGTAAAATAGTTGCCTTTTTGCTTACTTTTGAATCCTTGGCATCACAAAGAAGCATACGCATGAAAATGGCTCCTATATGGTTTCAGGATTAAGTATGCTTTAAGTTCATCGAACTTTATTTGTTGTTTGGGACCCGTCGCGATCTCCCTGCCTTTTACCGCGTATCCACCTCGTGCTGCTGACGAAACAAACCAACTGAGAACATCACAATTTTTCCATAAAACCATTTGTCATCCTGGTCTAAATTGGCACAATCTAACTAAGGCCCAAATTTTTACTGCCCGAATCCGGTTCCGTTCCCTTTGATGATGTCTTTATTCAATCCGACAAATAGTTAAGCAAACGGTTATCAGCGCAATTATCAACTGGCTTCTTGCGTTTTTGTAAGAAATTCCAGATAGTTCGTTTACTGTGATAATAACGGCAAACGTGTGTTAAAACAAATCATTCTACAATCGTCATTTCACAGAATAAGGTTATGAATGCACTTTGCAAATCAGCGGAATGGCTGACTTGCACGCCTAAGGAAACAGCATTTCGTTATTCAGTCTGTTGGGTGAGAGTGACACGTACTGGATTCGATAAAAGTCCATCGCGGGGTAGGTTTATTGGTATTTCGCGGGTAAATTTCCTATTAGGAAAATATTTGTCAGTTACAAAACCAGTCGGAAGAGAAGTACCACATGGTCCCGATAGTGTCTCGACTAATCTATACAAGTATTGTGTTCAAAGGCGAGTAAAACTGACCAGAGAAAAGCAGATGTCAGGTATTAGACATGAGAATAAAGTTTGTTAAGCAAATGTTGCAAACTGCAGAAGAATCGCAAAAGAGTATTAAGTGTCACAGTGTTATGAATACATGCCTGATGCGTTTAAACAGTAGCCTATCCTGTGAAAAAGTCACTTTGGGATAAACATTCAACTTGACTTTAGGAGTCGTTTTTGAGCCAATATTTGAGGCCTAATAGTAACTCTCCGTGAAAAACAAATACTTTAAGTTGGTAGGTACAAAGAAATTTTGATACGCCTAAGTAAACCACAAGACAACTTGACAAATGAATGTCGCTGCAAGATATTTGATAAAATATTGCGTATTTTGGTAAACCTGAAGTTGCTATCATCGTGCCAAATAAACGTCCAATAATTTTAATTGTGAATGATATAATGTTAATGGATTTGATTATGAAACTTGCCTTGAGAAACACTACCCACGGTAGTCGAAACGTTGGCATGTTCCTTCTGCAAACAACGCTGTGTTATTATCATTGCATCACTCACAATTAAAACCAATACATGGCGCATCGATTTTTCAATACATTCCTTACGTCATTTGGTCCTGATGTCCACTAGTTTACTTCCTGCTGGAATTCTCACGAATCTCATCAGAATTCACGAACGTAAACGGTAAAAAGAAATGGAAACGTGATAGCATCCATTGTCATTCTGTAATGAACAGGGAAAAGCTAGATATATATCAGCTGATGGCTGTAACACGAATTTAGTCATTGAGCTCGAAATGAGATATTTAACGAAATATCAAGGTGATTATAGCGCATTTCTGTTAATTTCACCTTATGTTGCTTTTAAATTTCATTTGATTCTGATCTTGGAAATTCGCTACACACTGTCTAACTGTTTAGTAGTTTATTCTGTTGAGAACTTGGCAGTGATGGTCATGCGCAGTCTATCAACAAAGTGTGTTCTTCTAGCATCGATTATTCATTAATTTCTCATTTCGGGACTGAATGATGTAAGGAGTGTATCGAAAAATCGATGCGCCATGTATTGGTTTTCAATTGCGAATGATATAATGTTAATAACACAGCTTTGTTGGTAGATGTAATGCGCCAACGTTTGGACTACCGTGGGTAGTCTTTCTCAAGGCAAGTTTTACAAATTTGATTTCCATATTAGTCGTTGACTGCAGCTTATCTAGTTTGATTTACATGTCGGCCGAGGCCATTCACACTTTCGTACAATCCAATAAAAAGTTGATTTTCCGTACTAAGCCAGTTTCTTCACAATGCCAATCTTCCGAAAGTGGAGACCGAAATCCGACAAGTGGAACGCAAATAGACTCCTGTGAACAAGTGCTGAATGAAAAATTTCAGGCCGCATATTAGGAGAAATCTTTTAGTGTGCGTGAATGATGTGTCCACTTCAAAAACCACCATAATGATTCTTGCAACTTCTTCCCTCAATAAATGACATTACAGTGGAAAATAGACACAGAATGTACAAGCCCAAAGATGATTGAACGGGATAGTAGCGAGAAAGCACACCTGATATGTGACAATAATCATGCAGCCAGTCGTGTTGTCTGGACAATTTCGTCTTTTTTTTCTTATCCGAAACTCCGAAAAACATGTCAAGTGATCACATAAATTGAGATATTGGAGCTTTTAAAGTGCCTAAAATTGGTACTAAAAACCAAATCTTGCAGCTGAGTTAACGGTTATTGTCTTCAAGCAACCTTGCCATAATATGATCCGTAACACTTGGCAGGGTGTGATTTTTCGGCTACAATAATTTCTCACTACAGAGGAACTCAAAATCAATCTCGAAAATAACACGAAAGCATGTATTCCTCCTGGTATGGGAATGCACTCTATTGCCCAAAATCATACAATTTGAAAAAACGAGAACTAAAGAAAAAGCGTTAACCAACCACGAAGAGTAATGACATTGTTATTGCGTTTCAGTGGTCTTGAAATTATGGAAATAATCAAATGGGTCATTATTACCTTTGTAACAAAGTGAAATCTACTGTCTATATCCAACGATATAATGATCGACCAGCATCTGACCAGAGATCACAGTTTCCATTTCAATGGTAAACGAGAATCCTTACGGTTACTGTGTGAAACTGAATCCCCGAAGAATAGCAATCGAACAGCATGGAAAACAGCATGGCTTGACCAAATACTGTTTGGTTTTTTCTTCAAAATTCAGAATCACTCATTTTTTCTTCTGAGTGTCTGCAAACATGTGACTGTTGTCACACTGGCGCAAACAGGTAAGAAATTAACCCTTACCAGCAAGATCCAGTAACTATGTGTGTACTTGCTACAGAATGTTGTGCGGTAGATTATGCAAACCGCTAGTTCCGTCGAGATCCTTTTCAATTTTTCTCGCCCAGCTGTTTTACCGGCGCGGTTAGGATATGCCCACAAAGATGACGGGTCCGTAGATTTTTACTAATGAACCCTTTTCTGAAATAGCAAAACTGAGCCGTCACTTTAAGTGACTAATTTACCTTTAGACTACACCTTTCAATCTCACACCTAAGATCGTCCGGTCAACTGTCGCCCTCGATAAGCACCAGATCGGAGGTTCTGTTTTCATAATGCCCATCAGTGGTCGGTTTCCATCTCTGTTTGATTCTTTGTGTTGCCTTTGAAGGTGATATCTGAACAAGATAAGCTCTGTAGTTATAATTTGCTCATCAAATTCCTGGTGCGGCAGATTTTCATCGCTGATGAGCTCCACCTAGAATAAAACAAATCTGGTGCTCTGCAAGCTTAAATTTGGTCACATGGTGTCAGATCTGTCCCTGAAAGTAGTGGCTCAAAATGCAACTACTCAAACATAGCAACATCAATCCTATACGCACCTCGTAACTTCCGCCCGAAACTCCCATTGAACGCCTGGCATTTACAGCTTTTGGAGGAATTCTTACCAATGATCTAGTTGGTCGAATTCCGGCCATAATCGAAACCAATTAATTTAGCGCACATTTTACTCTCAGTCCCGGTAAATCGCCTTGTAATCATCGTGTACATATTCGCCAAGTTGTCCCCGTTCGTTGATGAATGAGACAAATGTTCTTATTTGATCTAGTCTTTAAATGGCCATGTAAAATATGCTTGATACACTACAATTATCCTTTAGAGAGTAATAACACAAAAAATAATAATGAATAGTTGTCGCACTGAACTGAGTCCTGATGTTTGTTTCGTGTTTGCCAATGCAAAGCTTGCTGTAATACTGTGGACGCTTTGTAGGCGATTGATTCTACGAGGTTTCTAGTGCTTAAGGGATTACAACTAACTATTTTTCTAAAAACACGTTATACCTTGCGACACTTTTATCCTCAACAGTTAAACCGATTTCAGGTGCAGTTTTAACTGTAACATTGAAATATTCTTCCATTGGCAGAATTACTTAAAGCCTCACGAGCATACCATACAATGTGCAGTAAGCTGGGGCTCACACAGCTACATTATAACTTAATGGAAAAGAGGATGACCTTGTTTAAAGCGGTTTCCGCTTTAGCCACTGCGAAACGTCAAGGATGGTGTGTCTGAGGGGTTATTTTGAGCCCAAATGTGGAAGTTCGTGACATGCCAAAAACAAATCTAAACTTCCCAATTCATCAAACCATGTTCAGGTTTGCTGACAGGTTGTCAGCATTTTTTGAAAGCGATTTTCCTCGAGAATAATGCAGATTAACCGCAAACAGAATATATGCAGATTAGTGGTTTTCGAACTTGCCTGCCTTTCCTAATTGACCAATCAGCTTTTACAGACGTTCCGGAAGGTAGAGTTTGAGAAAATGAATTAGCACCAAGAAGAGAGTAGCTTAATCGAACTCCATCCGAATGCTTTGGTTGCATTCGTTCGTTTTGTTTCGTTCTTCTCCCCTGCATGGTGATGACAGTAAATTACTGTTTTTTGGGCTACCTTGCTTCAGCTGAACTTTTCTGTTATACGGAATCCATAGCTTCTGTGTGGGTAAAAAATAAACGTAATTCGGTTCAAAATAAAGCCGATGTGTCTGTCACGCGAACATAATCACGACAGAATATCATTCTTTTTAGCTTATACAAGTAGCAAAAGGCTTGTAATCAGGCTGTTAAGTCCCAAAAGATATCCTGGAGCGCAAGTGAGGGAGTAAGTTTAAATGGCTGAAATCGGTAGTTTAGTAGATCCCTTCGGATTCAAGGGTTACCTTGATTACAGAGACAGGAGAATTAAGGCATAATACTGCCCCAGAAAAGGCGTTCATTTCGAAAGTAGAAATCCACTGAATATACATAAAAAATATAAAAGTCAGAATTTTACTAAAAAGGGCACTTGATGTGATGTCCAAAATCTCCATGTGAACCGCGAAGGCGCAGGACCTCTGGATTGATGCAAAAAATTTGCTCGATTGCGCGAATGAAAACCTACTCTCATACTCAGCTCCATCTTGAGTTCTGATCGCATACTGGTGCGAAAGCAGAACAGTACACGCTCTCCTACTGTCCCGGCGCTAGACACGCATGCTAATATTTATTACTTTTCAGCAGGCAGTGCTTAGAACACATCCAAGCTGTATTGTCTGAACAATACTGGGGCTCAGGAGGCTAAGCCAACTGGTACAAATTGTCACTGATAGTTTTTCCAACGAAAATAATAAATCTAATTTTTCCATTTGATCACGAAGTTTGCTTGAAATTCGAATCTCCGTAGATTGCTGGTACGTTTTGCCGGTGATAATTTTGATAGCATTCAGTGATTTATCATAATCCGTAACATAATGTGAAAAACTAAAGAACAAACGCAACTTGTTTTAGGAATTTTACGACCACCTGCGGTCTACTCGGTCTCCCATTTTTGACTGTCTCCCGTCGGGCAGGACACGGAATTTTGTAGTGAATAGCCTGTTTGACAAAATACAATCAACACTCCAATTGCTTCCATGATCATTTCTAACAGGATTAAACCTGAAATTGATCTCTTCGTCATTTGACAAACAGAATGATTTAATTCTGATAGATTTTTCAACCAAGATAATATTGCCGACACAAGTAACTTACCGTTCTTTCTTGACGAGCAATCTGTTTGTGTATTATTGAAAATTCTAAGGCAATGGACGACGGTGGTCGAGCATTCGTCATTGTGGCTTTTCGATGCAGTGGCTTGGGTTCGACTTTCCACTCTCGACTACTTCCCTACTTTTGCATTATTTGATGGCTGAGGTCCCATTCGGAAAACTAACCGACACAGCTCGCTCAGATGCAGAACGAAAATAAGGGACAAAACCAGAACGCATATCTTGCTGGGTCACAAAACATTCTACATTCTGTGCTGCGCGTCAGCTACCTGATAATGCTAACCAAACCATACCATAGATACACCAAAATGCATACAGCACGCTGGCATTTCCCAAATTCATATATTAATCTGAACAACGCAAAAGATCCGATCAACGTTGTTATTCATGTCTGCACAGCGTATTTCAATCGGAATTGTTATGATGCGATATTTTGCAGTGAACGATTACTACATTCATTTCCCTTTGGAAAATGCAATTGTAATGCATTAATCGTTCACTACATATGCCGATGCGAGATCTTTGGTACGTCATTCTGCAATGGCTTCCTCTCATGGTAAAACAGCTAGCGTTCATTGAATCACACGAATACGAGACCATCGTTAACTCCATCCCGAAGGTGGGACCCAGTCGTTGAATAGGTGAGTCTTGTTGATCCGATTAACATAAAAACATGCTCCCAAAATGTACTTCGACAAAGTTCATACACATGCGTGTACATGCCAGCAGCATCATTTTATCCAGTCACTTTGCTTGGTGATTTATTTGTTATAAATGCAGTAGAAACTTGCTGAATCCTCTAAAAAATAGGTGTCGCAAATAGGCAAGATCCCACAATAAAAAATATTTCTTTGCACAAGTTGTACGCAACCTAAATAAACGCGTGAATCGTAAATGAAACGAATATCTCGCTTGCCAAAATTCGGTTCTACAGACAATGGGAAATTCCAACCTTAGAAAGTAATTGATTACTCATGTCCTAATTTTGAAAACATTTTCAATACTAAAAACCTGTAAGAGGTGGAAATTCCAGTAAGCTGTATATACCTAAACACCATTTCAATAGCATGCGACAAATGTGCGCAAGATCAGTTTCGTTAACGACCGATGGTTCCGTGTTCTGTATGAGAATAATTCGTGTGATCAAATAAGCTTTCGCCAGACGCCGAAGAACGTAAAAGAATGTTCAATGAACACCGTACATTAAAAAGTTTGTCCAAAAGATACTAGGCATTGGAGTGTACAACATTACCCACGGAGATGGGATTGCCGTTTGGTCATTACTTTGTCTGTCAGTGCTAGCCTCTTGAACGACCGAATTTTCATGTGAATGCGGCGAAATATAAATGGGAAATTGCAGCAAGTTCTGGAGTAGGAGCAACAAATGTAAGTGTCGCAGTGCAGTGAGTCAGCGTTGTCAAAGAGAGCAATTTATGGACAAGCTTTATGCAAAACTCTATGATTACCGGTAAGCGTGGACGTCAGTTCCGTAGCGGAAACGAACGAAACTCCACTGAATACTGTAAACGCACGACAAAGATTCGTGAAATCATGCTTCAGCTGGCTAAATAGTATTTAGAAAAACAGTAAAGAAGAATTACAAATGCTCAGTGACAAACATATTTGAGGATGATAAGTCACAGGCATTGAAAGACGTCCCGAATTACAAACATGAAGTGATAGCCACCGCAGTTAACCAGCAATTAATTGGATAACAGAATGTCAACAGGAGGTTGCCGATTGCAACGGTTTATAATTAAATCATAGACTCTTCATTGGAGAGACAGTTGGTCAAGGGAAATGTTCATCGTCCGAAAACTCAACTGGATTCATTTCAAGACTACAGGTGGTGAAGTAGAGTTCCGTAATTAGTAGAATGCCTTTTAAACCATAAAATCTGCGTCTACGCAGGTTGGCAGGAAAATTAACTCCAGTCACACACGTTAGAACCTGACCCGATGATGTACCCAAAAGGGTTATTAGACAAGTCTAATAAACGGCCGACTCTTACAAGTCCTTCGCTGAATTTGATTGATAACTTGTAAGTAGCTTTGCCCTGCAAGTGGGCCTTGCACTCTTTCAGGGGAGCAGTCATCTATGGATACAAACAACTGTTGTGAGAACCCAAATGACTTTGATACGTGATGTATTCGAGACCCGATAACAGGGAGGGTAGAAAGCAAACGCGACTAAACAGATCTTCTAGAGATCTGTTGGTAACAAATGTGTAAGGCAACTAAATATGAGTTACAGTAACTAGGACTGTAAGTGGGCTGGAAAGGGTAATACGGATATCTATGTGATTGTTCGCATGTAAGTACTACCCTCACAATCATTATCGGCGATTGGACAAAGGGGTCACTTGTCCCTTGTTAACGAAGTGTCTCCGAAAATGGAAAAGTTGGTCGGGGCGTCCGGTAGCAGGAGACATGGCAACAAACCCAAAGTTCGTTCACTAGGGTCTTCATTACTCTGAACAATGAACCGGCCGTATACTTTAGGCAAACAGCATTCTTAACCCGTTTTCTTACCATCTCAATTTCCAGACATGTACTTCGTGTTGAACGACCGCAGTTAATTAGATTCGGAGGTTAAATATGAGCAGAAAGAAAAAATCACTTTGCGAGTTACGTTCGCTTCATTCATGTTAACGCGCATTTCGGAGTTTTGTTCATCGATGAAAATGAATCCTTTCCACAGAATTTTGCAGATACAGTTCTCTAGACTTTGCCCGACAAGCGACTTACAAAGATATCTGACTTCATTTTTAATCATATGGGGGTGGTTCCTTGTACCATGACCATTACCGGTCTTTTACACCAGTTCTACTATTTTAATTTTGGACGAAAATCAACTTTCCACTTCCCAAGAGGATCGCGGAAGAACGTTAAGGTAGTCTTCAGAACTTTGATAAAGGCTAAAATAACTGCAAATTGTCAAGGCAGAGGAAACAAAACTTCCAACAGAAGGAGTAAAGGAATTTTTGAAGCCAGAGCCGTGTGTGGATAAAGCGTTTCCTTGTTTAGTTGCAGTTAAACCTCTTATAAAAAATAAGATTAAATATTTTGTCTGACCGGAAGACAACAGTGACTACTAGGTTATTAGAAGAGGTAAATGCAAGGGCGAAGAAATATTAGTGTGATGGTGTAAATCTGAAACGGACAGAGGTGGAAATAGCCAAAGTATCCTACTGGATACATGGTGGCATAAGCGATGAAAGATATCATTTAATACACGAGTAAGTACTGTCATACATGAGTCATAATTTGAGTTAAAGCTTGCAGATAATTGTAGAGAAATCACTCTCCACAAACAGGTTCTGTAATGTACTAATCGTTTCCTTCTTGAAGTGAGCTATCACGCGCTGGTTTTCTTATATCTCAATAAATTAATTTACTCGTCAGACAGGTACAAGCTGAGCAGGCCACAAGTAACCAAGCGAATATTTTCCCAATTTGAAATATTGCCTATTAAACGCAATAACCTTCACTTTAAATACAAAATCATCTGATGGTTTCATATTTCGCAATTTTGCTAATCCGGTAATTTTCATCTTGAGAGTGATATACCAGTTAGTTCCATTAAAAATATGAAGCTCGGGGCATTCTGTACAGGATAACAAGGCACGTTTGAGTTTTCAGTAAATTCGTTAACATAGATCCAAACGACTTCATTTAAACTGGGTTGTAACATCTTTACCGACTAACATGGTATGACACAATCAGAGAACACCTATTTGACCAGAAATCCCATTCGACCGCGGTAAACGATTCCTATTAAGATTAACTGTTCACTTGAGTCGTGACAGTGGTGTTGAGATTGTTGATGACAAGGAAGCAAAAGACGGGATGCAAACGCCACTATGCAATTTCCGATGCAACCCATATTTTCCGTTTGGCTCCAGGTGTTTAATGAATATTTGTCATGAGAATTAGGATTATTTTTGCGATAAAATCATGGAAGGTAGCAAAACCTTTGGATCACTTACACATCACAATCATGAACTGTAATGTCATGTTCGGCTGATATTTTCACTGTCAGGTACACCAAAAAAACGCACTAATGCGATCGATCAGTAGTTGGTCACGAAACTATTGACTGTTCAACATTATTTATAAATTCGTGCATTCGTTCGCACACCATTTGTGTACGCCGAAACTCATTTGTATACAACAGTATGCAGCAGCATAGGGAAACGAAGTACTTGCATTTTCATTCCTCTTACTCCTCTTTTACTAGAACGGTGCATTAAGAATCCGTGATAAACTACTTCAGCATTAGAGAAAAGAAATTCTGCCTTAAAATGGTGACAGGACTATGAAGAATTCTTTGCTCGCTTTTGGATGTAATTCGTTTCCAGTGCGTGGTAAATCTTATTCCATCAGTATTATATGAATGGTGATCTTTTTAGCTTAAGACTCTAAGTAGGCCTAGGCAAATAAATTTAAAGAGAGCGACATCTCTTATTCAGATCACTATCCTTCCACTTTATGGTACGGAAACATTTCGCTAATTCTGGCTTACTGCTTACTCCTCTTACCATGGCCTAGAGCAAAACTATTTCTCAAACGTAACATGAACCTCCAGCCCGAAGCCGGAAGCGACTACTTCTCCCCATTCGTCATACATATTATTGTTAGCCCTTCTTATCCTTTTTCCAAATCAGAAACTGAGACATTCTGTTCATTTTTCGAAATAGTTTAATCGCTTGACGGTCAGCCTTATTGCTTCTTTGTATAATCCGACAGCGTTCTTTGCAAGATTCCTCATGTACTTAACCGTAATAGCCAAAGGAGAAGGTTACGAAAAGCCTCGGTTTACCACAGCTTTATTTTCTAGGTTTCGATGTAAGTTTTCAATAAATTGAACCTGACGTTTCATGCAGAAAATCATCATATTTCTTCACTATGGTGAATAAGTCTGACATTAGTACTTCCATGAAGAAACTGAAGCTACCAAAGAGCTCGAATGACGCGCGCAAACGCAGCTCCTTTTTTTCCTACATATGATGCAGTTTGAGCTGCTAGCAGACGACGAACAAACTGCTTGTTGACTTGGTCTGAGTGCGTTTGCCTCCGCGTACCAAAGAGGTATGCAGGATGGTTTCAAGTAAACGAAGCATTGGATGCAAGGTCCTTTCCCAGGATTGGTCTTATACTCACTACCCAAACCCCAAACGCGTCGCATATATTAGTTTACTTTGCACTTCCTAATCCGGTGAGTCACACATCGGAGAGTGACAGTGTATTTCTGTGTGACAGACTACCCTCAAATTATACTAGTATTAATTATCTCATAACCTCTTGCCGTTATTACTACTACATTATCTCTGACATGATCGTGTGAAAAACAAGCGTCACTCAATTCGACTGCGGTCTGCTAACTCTAATCTACAGGGCGCTCGTGTTCAAGTCTGCAAAGGGAATATTGTGTGATTATTGTATGAATACAAATGCTAAACCGCGCAGGTGGATGCCACGTGTTTTTTAGACAGTGAAACGGAAAGTGATGTAAAATAGTTCGGACAGTGTGGAGGCCGATCTATAAAGTTAGCTTAACATTAGCTCACTCCTGTCAGATTATGGTTGAATGCGCAATGTATACATCGAGGAATACGAGGAGATTATATGCCAGCCACTGGAAAGAATGGCGAAGTAAACCTACTTTGTATTAAAGATTAAATGTGACTTCTAAAAATACAAATGATTATCGCCTACCTAAAGTTGTCTGCTCCCATGCTCTCTAATATTAATTTGTGTTACACTAGCATGGTCCCAGTTGACGTAAGCGGTTATTGTACCCGGACCTCCTTTGGCATTGTATTCGAGCCCGTGATCCGTAGCATGAGCTGAGAGAAATGGGTCCGTCTTACCATCTGTAAATCTCAGTGGCCGTTCGGATCCGAATGAGTAACTTTCTTAGTTCGACAATGTAACCGTTTCAAACTTACTAAAGGGAAAAAGGAAGAGGAAAGTTCACTTTTCCAGAATCAGACGACCGGCAACACTTGACTTAACATGACTGAAACGCTGTTGAATAGGTAAGTGTAGAGGGAAATAATCTGCCGTTAAATAAACGTAATAATTGCGAGTCTGATATTACTCTCGTGGTGCGAAAAATTAAGAAAATTAGTTGGACATATATTGTTCCTCCTGATATTATTCAGTCGATTCCGAACCCGATGTATGCGCATTTTCGATGCTCTTTTTCTCTGTATTACACCGGATGCAGATCAGTATTTTCCCCTAGTCAACACACAAGAGTGAACGAAAATCAAGGTCCGTCTCCTTTCTGTTATTTCCTGTTTAAATGGTTACCGAATTCGATTGACAAAATTAAGAGATTTTTATTTCGGGAACTTCCATTCTGAAATCTATCCACATAAATCCAATCCAAAAGTTATTCATACTTCCGTATAATTGGTGATTTCCAGCTGCAATGAGTAGCAGACAAAAGTTTCTGTTCAGAACTCCTCATCCAGACAATCAGACAAACTCCTGAGTATTTGTAACCTGAACCTAAAGTGCAGGAACTATCTTGCTGCGGTAACTGTCTAATTAATGATAATTAATTCGTGCATCAGATTTCCGTTGTTTGGAGGATTAATTTTCTACTCATCCCTGTATTTATTCAACTGGGGGCCAAGAAAAGAGGAGCTGGAATACAGAAATCATTTCATTTTGATTTTTGCCACCTGGCGATGGATCTGTCGTCTACGATGGGCTGTGGTTTCGCAAAGCTGAATAAATGGAAATGAACATTTCCAGGAAGTCAGACAAAGGGAACAATAAGCTAATCGACATTTAAATTTACCGTTATGACACCAAGACCTGTTCTTTGATTTCGTTAGAAGTAACAATACCAAACATTTACTGTATCTCTTTAGTCCACGGCTGAGTCAGATGGCTAAACATGAGTAGTTCTGCCATTAGGTAACCATTACACATTTTTCGCTTGCTAACTGAAGCTCTCATGTCACACCATTTTTACTCTCGCGCTAAATCAACTTGATTTTTTTCGTATCTCTTTCTGGACATCAATATTGTCATGTGTTTAGGCGGGCGATTTTATCATGCACTTAAGCAGTATTACCTTACATGCATACCGTGAGAGAACGAACAGCTATATTTGCCAAAACCGTATCCTTTACGAAAGGGGGACTTTGTTTCAGTTGTCCTGTTTTTTTCCCTGCTAGAACAAACACTGTGATCAATTCACTGTGAACAAACTGTCTGTCAGGATCAATCGTCGAGGTTGATGAGTGTTCTGGAAAGGCCTGTATAAATGGTACTAATGTTTAGATGGGAGTGTCTGTCAGTACACAATTGCTCGGCTAGAGGACTGAATGTATCCAAATCTACCCAAAACTCGATGTACATCAGGCTGCCAATGAATTACATCACACCACACGGTATGGATGAGCCACCCCTTACATTCCGTGCTGACATTTTCCGCTGTGGCATATCTTCTAATATCAGCATAAATGCATCAGAAGCGGTGCATCATTAGCTGGGAAGTTGGCATGTACCTATATTTACGTAACTGGAATGTAAGCGACTAGATTACTGAACTCATAGCTCAAATTCACAATGGGTCAGACAGTGTAGCATCCTGAAACTGAATCATTGCGAAATTGCAGGCAATATTCCCCCAGATAAATCTTATATAATATAAACAAATCGAATTATTTAACCAGATCAAAACTGACGGACAGCAGTAATGTGCCTTGCTCTAGTCGGCAGAATCGCGTTTGGAGTCGAGGAACAATGGAATAAACTGTTCGACTACTGCTAAATTGTTCAATAGCCAAAAACAAAAATGAAAATAATTTACAGCTGGGTCAATCACGGTGGTCATCATAGTCTAATGCGCCCTTTCTGGGCAAAACGTCGTGCTGCCATTCGTGCACGATGGTGTCTTCAGGTTTGTCTTTTGGCCCAAAAACCAGTCCTGGATATTTACTGCTCACCACCAAAGACTCTGAAAGTTATTGTTGGTTCTACCCTAGGTTGGTGGTTTCAGGCGTTCTTGGCCGACGAATTCGATTATATTGTATTGCACTGCATAGATTTTAATGTGCAAAAATTTTGCATTTCAGTCAGAAATCATGACAAATAATAGTTATGCACCTCAGTTTAAAGAAAAAAGAAGAAGAAATTCGTCAGGGAATGGCATAAACGTTTAAGGTAGGTCGATGAGGCCGTCGGCTGAAACACGGTCGCGATCTGTTAAAATGGTTGCTAAATATGGAGAAGTGGAGTTCCTATAGATATTGGTTCTAAATGTATGGAACAAGGAGCGAATCTTGCTGAAACATGAGAGTGGCACCTTCCAAGATTGCTCTGCAAAGGATGCATGGGATCTGAGGGTATTTTGTGAACAAAGTTTTCACATGGGCACAGGTGTTGGTCACAGTTTACTGGACAGTTCTCTTAGTTATATGAAAGAAACGGTTATTAATTTTAAGAATGTAAGGCCACAGATGGCTCCCGGTAGCACTAGTGATATCCAGATATGTATCAAGACTGACTCATTGAGGCCTCCATTGCAGGTCCTCCTATCAGACCGGTGGGTCTTCTACTCACACATATTCCATTGAGCACAAAATCACAAAAGCTAGTGTTTTCTTGTTTTTCTATAGTCACAAAGAAATTTATCATTCTCAAGAAAATTTGATGAGGAAATGAAATTTTAGTTTCACAAACCAAGGCCGCCAAATCTTACCCGGGGTAAATATGGTGCATGTTTAGTTCCATATTCACACTTAAAGTATTTCACCCAGGATAAATTATCTATTTCCATAAAGGACGGTTATATTGGAAAATCGTTGGGACGAATGTAAGTAGACGAACCTGACTGGTACTTGTCGTCTTCCTAATTCGTTTCGGTCTGAGTTCAATGCTAATCACATAGTAACATCATCATTGGTGATCTAGTGTCTAACCACATGATGTCCCGTTGTTCGACTCTTGCCAATAGCTGTTAATTCTTACGTGGTATCCCGCCAGCGGAAGCCCAATTTGTCATATATTTTCATGTGTTTTGGTGTTAAAGAACGGGGGATAAAAAGTTGTTACTTGCACTGAAAAACGTATTTCGTAGGCAATAACGAAAATGTCAAAATCTTATCGATTTGTTTGTGCCTAGGAAGGTCTTATGATCAGACGACAAATATCAACTGACTTATGTTGGAACCAGCCATAAAAACGCCAATCACTTTTGTTCCGGCTATTTATATAAGAGTTTTAAGTTATCCGCCAAATAAGTACTAGTTGTTGCTGTTTTTCAACTTAATAGCCGTGAGTTCTAACGTAAATTTCCAGTCACACTATTAACGTCATTTAGTCACTCAAGTCTATCTCTGCCAGACGGATCTCGGCGCAGCTCCCGTGTTAGTAGCCAGGTGGTGTTTTCACACCGAAGTTGGTCAAACAAAATATTAGCCAAAATCAACAATCCTCATCCATCGCCTGTAAGTGATTGTTTGTCCACGCATCTCAAACGATGTGCAAATGAATTCATCCTGAGAATTGACCTTTTGAATCCTCCCACCTACTGGGCTGCTGTCCTTTCCTGAACGTGGGGTATTCTTTCGTCTCCGTTAAGTAATACGCAAAAATTAAGTGACTGGGAACATTCCTATATAGATTCCGGTGCTGTAGTTCATTAGCTCCGGTGTGGTTTGCCCAACGCGTATAAATCACTTATGTCTTTGTGTGCAAACAATTCACCATCTGAATTACAGCGTCGTACTCGGGTTTTGGGGCTAACCCATCAGATGAACGTCGACGCTGACGGACATTTTATTATGGACTCCAAAACAACGGCTTATCAGAAGATCATTTAACAATAGTTAGGTGCTTCTTCACAAGTGAACGTTTTCAGCTAATCATTGAACAACTGGTTGCGGAATACGGTTGAACATTCCATTAACATAACCCGTTGCGGAAGGTCTACGAGTCCGTCGTCTTGCTATTGCATTCAGTGTTATATGTCACTTGATAGCTCCGTTCAAATTATTGTCTTGTAGATACTTAGTTACGGTAAATAAAAAAGCCATGCCAACTGAGGAATCATGCACTTTTTAATGCTTATTTGTGACTTTGCGATATGCGTTTTGCTAAAATTTCACTTGAATTCAGAATAAAACACCCAATTTAATATAATTTGCAAATATTTTATATCCACAAGATGCTACACCAAACAAGTCTGATAATTCGTTCGGACACAACTATGGCCCAACAAATATTTTTCGAACTTTATTCTTACTAAAAATGCCATGTCTTTTTATTTTATCGTGTCCCGAAAACCTTGCACTCAAAACGTTGTCTTCCTATCTTGGAAAGCACAATATTATCATCATAGTTCTTTTTCTTTGTTTTTATAAAACGCATTAAGATGACCAAGGCAAGTGGAAACATGTTATTATCATTCCTGTACTTTTTGTACCCAGCAATGTTTTGGATGATCTCGTCCATTGCTTAGTAACGAGAGAGAGGAAAAAACTGGTTGGGAATTCTCGGACGGAAGCAGACTGGGCAACTTTGTCAATGCAACAAATCGAAATACGGCAAGTGCTATTTGCTCGGAGGGATGGTGGACTGGCAAGCAGCTCACAACTTAAAATTTGTTGGGGATCATAGTACTTAAACACAGGAATGCAGGGAATGTGTACCTTGTGAGCTCAGTCGCGGGATTCTCCAACCAGAAAGACCTGCTAATTCAAATCACCTCCGGGTACGTTCCTTTCACTTTTAATTTATAAATATTTCCACCATGTCCAGAATATTTATCATTAGTTAGAACTTATCATTGTTATAACGGTTGTTATTTGTGCTGTCACTCTAGGGCAATATATGAATTAAGCCACCCGGAAATGAGTCGCTGTTTTACCACCTAGCTGATATATTCTCACCTGTGTCTGAACGATTACAAAAGAAACATTGTCAAACAACTGTTTTAAACAGCAGTTTGATAAAAGCCCAGTACAAACAACCAGAAATAATTGGTGATGACATACCATTATCCCACCGAGAGTGGCAAAACCCTGCTGAATTGATCAGATTCGGGCAATATGAAATATCTGGGAATGTGTTCATGAAAGAATTCTACCGATATATTGGCAAATTGATTTTTTTCCATTCTATGGTAATTCGCTTCCCTAGTTACGCATCAGAATCATTGGCAAATTAAATTTGCTTTTGCTTGTTGTGAGTTGCTTCCCACAATTCATCTGCATTTCATGTTACCTAAAATGTTTAAATTATTATATGCCTGCGACAGGAAACAGAAGAAACGGTGCTAAACTAAGTGATTTGAGGCCCCTTCTATAAAAAGCAGTCACGACAAGAGAAACGATTGATTTTAATCACTCATTTTTAATGATTGGAATAGCCTTTTTTGACCTGCTGAGTTCGTCAAAGTGACTGACTACTTGTAGATGATCTGCACCCGGTTCGTGCAGAGGTTGTCACCTGTCAGATCAAGCGCCGATTGACACAATACGCCTTCCAGGTCAACAGATGTTTGCTTAGAACTCCAATCAGTAAGGAGATAAATCACTATTGTTGTCTACAAACAATTTATCTTTCATAATATTTTTGTCACTGTGTAATCGTGACTATGTTAACAAACACCTTTGATATTAGGAAACCTAAGTTGACGATGGAAACAAGACGAACAGAGTTTAGCGGACGAAGAACGCCATCGCTACGTATCACAAAATGAGAAACGGAAAGCGTATATCATTATTGGTTACATACACAACTCAATACACCCGCACTTCGTTTTGAGAGGTCAAAAGCCGTGAGAAAATAAGCAAATCGAAAACTTGATTGATCAGCCAGGCCTTCACCGAATCACTTAATTGGCCAGTCAAACGACCATCAGGGAACTAAATAGGACGGCGTGCCATAACTTGCGAAGATAAGTGGCTAACTGTCGAATTCAGTGGAGTTCGGCCATGTCTGTTTAATCAGCAAAGTTTGGGCCACTGCAAGCTGACAATTATTGCCTCGGCCATGGATATCATCGCAAATGTGGCTTTTTATGGGAGGGAATGTGAGCGATTTGCTAGATGACACTTTGGAATTCGTCATTATAAACGTTAAGCGAGGACTTCAATTGCCAAGTCCCGGCTTCAGTTAGGCTAAAGCCTACGTGACTAACGTTCATCATAAACCTCGGGAAAGTGCGTCGTTGTTTGACCCCAGTCTCGGTCTAACTGATGGCTTATTCAAATGGGCATGCATTATTTTATTCCACCTAGCCACACCGGCAACAGATATGCAGGTCCTGTTTTGAGAATAAAAATCAATAATAATGCGTACATAGACCTAATTTATCGTTTAAAACATGGTTCGTTGTCCAGACAAAGTGTAGTATTTGAAATGAAGCGTCATTCTTAGGATTTCGAATGAGTCTTGTCAGCCCCATAAAACACGAATAAATAAACCGACCTAACAAGGAGTTCCGGATTGCTCAATAATTCAGTATATTCCCTTGTTACACCGTTGCATTCATATTCCAGGCAATCTGATTTCGTTTCATTTCGATTTATTGTTACTTGTTTCATGCATTAGTTGGGACATAAACTCAGTCACTAACCAAAACTCGGTTCCTTGGAGGTAAATAAACTTACTAGCTTTGTACATGCAGTAAATACTGACCTCACGTTCTGGTCACCATAGGGAAATGTATTGGGGAAATGTCTTCCATTTGCAACTGACTAACAAAAGTGTAAGTCGGGAGTAAACTGGCAAATATTCATTTCATAGTTTGATGTTCCCGTCAACTTGCAACCAAAGCTGGTCATTGGTGTTCATTGTTTAAATCGTCACTTTGTTAGTCTATATCGTTGCACATCTAAGCAAATACAGCATGTAACAATTACTCCGCCCTTTTCAGGGCTAAATTATACTGCGAAGAGGACCTTAAGTGCTTCATTTATTCTTTCAATATTTCCCATAAGCCTAAAATGTCATTTCTGCTTTTGTAGTACTGATGGCAGTTTGTCAATTTTATTGAAATTGGTAAGAGTAAGTTATAATTTACATGAAACTTAGGATCACAGAAATAAATAAGTGGACAAAACAAGTGTGCGCTTTAAGTTCTTTTCTTAACGTTGCCAAAAAATCTATAATAAAAGTTAATGATTGAACTAATAGGGACCATCATCAACCATATCTATTGCGCGTGAACTGAGACGTGAAGCCCGGAAGAGCGACTGTTATTTGAATTCCTTAACTGAACGACTCATCCAGCATCAATGCACCCTGCAAAATATTGTGTATCAGATAAACGATTCCCAAGCAAGGAAGACTGCTTCGTAGGAAAAGAAAACATTGCATCCGACCGAGTAGATTTTTGCCGCAAGACAGACTTTAGTCCGGAGTTTCTTGTAATTTTTCAATAGTTCACCATGCAGCGTCGACATCCAAATGAGTGATTGAAACCACTGGTTCGGGACCCATGAAAACGTGCAATAGATACTCAATGCTGATAAATAGTGGCAAATGTATAACAGCTGCACATTGTTTTCGCGGTTTCTATGGCTAGTTGGATTTCGATGTTGAACAAGCGACTAGTATAAACTCACAACAGATCTCCTTCTATTGGAGATAAATAAAAACCCGTTCTATTTCAATGCATCAATTAAGGACCAGAATAGACAAAAGAGCATATGTGAAACTGCAAGCCTCTAAAGAATCGGGTTCAATGGTGCACGCAAATGGATTCTCGGGGCTTGCCAACATGAAACCCAACTTTGTTTCAGACAGCAATTTTAATAACAAATCAATAAAAAATAGTTAATGACACGAGTATCTTACAAAGGCATCGTGTCCCTTTTTATACGACCAATGTACTGTAATACATTTTCCTCAAAATATGGTCCTTTAATATATTAATGTAAGTTTAGTAAACTGTACTTTCTGTTTTGGGATTGAACAAATGCTAGTCTGGCCGGGTGTCTTGAAATTGTTAAACACTGTTTACTCAAGCACGGAGCAATTTTGAATACAAAACATCAAATACAATTTGAAAAGTCACCTTAGCCACGCATGTGATAGGCGAGCGGGCGTGAGTCCTCAAATGTCCTGATCGGAACATTTTGCATAGATTATTCTCTTTTGTAGACATAGATAAATCACTCAGATCTACTTGACACCTAGGATTTGTGCTTTTCTTACTTATCACTGATCAGCTAATCTAAGATTTTATCGACCAACAATGACTGCTACTCGAAACCATTACCATATGTCACAATGAACTCGTTTGTTGTTGTAGAAACTTTCATGTTTAAACTTCGAGGTGAATGAAGAACCGATTAGGATAAAATGGACTGATTGATGAGTGTCTATAATCCAGAGTTTCACAGGTTATTTTCTAAGCTGGAAGCAATAACAAAGTTCGCGTACTCGGTTAGGCAGTTTAAAAGGTTACAATTTTTGCAATCACGTAAATAACATCTCCAAACATTAAACGCAACAAAGATAGATTTTCGCTGGAGCAACACCGATCTGTGTAGCCACTAAAGGTCAGTATTCACTCGCTAAATGATCACTCATGTGCAATTTCATATCCAAGATTATTTCGTGATGAATATTGCTGCTTATGTAGCACCCCCAATTAAAAGTATATAGCTAAACTGTGTAGAATATGGGTCTTTGACTTGTTTAAGATTTCCGATTAATCCCACAGGGCACATTGAAAAACACAACAGAGTGAGGACTACGTGCACCAAAAATGTCCAATTCAGATTTAATGGGGAGGTTTATTGTCAAAAAGATAAGGTAGCAGTAGGATCATCTGTGTAGCCTCTATTAATCGACGTCTCTGTGGCAAAACTAGGAAATACCTTATCACAGCCATTGCTCGGACAATTCACCCTCTACAAAAGTTACGATATTATTTGCGTGGTGGACGAGAACGTCAATATCACGCAAACGCTGCACGCATTCAACAAGGTCCATCGGAATGTCCAATTCACACTTGAAAAAGAAGAAAAGGACAGGATAGTATACCTGGATGTTTGCCTAAGTCGTCCAGTAGGTGGCTCCGCACGGTTGTCCGTACACTGGAAAGCTACTTGGAACGTCCAGTATATTCGCTTCAGCAGTTTCATGCCAACTAAAGTAAAGAAATCTAATACATTGCTTAGTCAACAGGTCATGGAAACTCTGTGCTGAAAACACTATAGAGGAGGGAGTTCCTTTCCTATGGGATGTTTTTCGACAGAACGACTATCTTGAATGTTTCATTGAGAAAACCATGGGACAGTCTAATGAAAGACATAAGAAAGCAACTGTTAAAAAGCAAAACCCTGTACATCAATTTGCCCTTTAATGGTGACACTCCAGCGGACATCATCTATCACAGATTGTCTAAAGCTGTCGATAAGACGGTTCACGCAGAACAATTGCAAATCCTATTTGCATCATTTACTCGTGCAGTCACGCCTAAAACAGTGCGCCGGATTCTACGGCCTCATTCTGTGTACACTTATTCACCTGTTCCTTTGGGGAAGCGTACATTGGCCGTACATCCCGACGACTATCCCAAAGGGTTCGTCAACACCATTCGGCTTGGTTAAACATGAACGATTAAAACTACCACCAGTGTTGTGTGTTCACACTTGGTTGATTCCAACCACGTAGTGAATGTTATCGAAGCGTTCAGAATAATCTACAAAGTCCGAAGTAGATTATCAAGACTGGTGAAGTCCCGGGTCTTGTCTTCAGCTGAGGCCGTATGCATTCGTCTCTACGATCCATTGTTGCATGCCCAGTAGCAGTTCGTGCAAACATTGAAGCTTCCCTGGCCTGCTCGGCTTCCTCGAAAACCTATCGAATCCCTTACAGACCACCACCTGTTTTCCACACACGCACACAATAGGGGACATATTTTGACTACTAGAACTGTAACTTACCATCGCCCTCTTATTTGTAGTAAATCATTTATAATGATATGTATTGGCATGATTACGAATAACGAAAACGAGCTTAATCGTCAAAGTGTTGTTCTTCAAAATGTAGAATGTATTCGGATATCCCCACTAATATTTGTGACAAACACATGCTAACATAAACTGTCAGAACAAGGAAGTCTCTCGAAATGGATCTGTTTCGTCGCTCGAAAATAGAAAAGTGCGAACTAAATAGGTGGGCATTGCAAGCCCATTTACTGATCAATGTGTTGATCGTTGTAGTACAAGGCATCACAGCAATTGCTTAACCGAAAGGCTTGATATGCCAAAGTCTACCTGAAATCAGTTTCCGGGATCTTGTTTGAATGTGGGATTTATACTTTTGCTTCCAAAGCTTGGTCAGCTCAACCTACAGGAGATATTTGTGTCATTGTTTAGAATGATTTATAGCAGCCTCAAAGATTACCTATAATCCATTTAGAGAGGGAAAATAAAACACTCCATAGACGTTGTCCTACTTCACATTTGAGGTAAGATTCTGGCTTCTGAAAAGGTTTCGCACACATATTTGGTCCTGTTCCTGGCCAATTAAACTTTGTTTCACATATGTAAGAAGTTTAATGTGCAAGTGAATATCTAATGCTGCTCAAGCAATATTCTAATCACAACAGATAAGTAGCCTGATATCTTTTGGTGGATGGCCTTGTGGTTTGGTTCTTACTGAGGCCAGCACTTCTGATAAGGATTTCCAAATAACCGCATTATACATATATATATATATAATTTCTCTAGTCACCTGAAAGTTGTATGCTCAAATATTTCACGACATTGGTCTGGTTTCCTTCTCATTGAGCTGTCTAACTAAATGCTGAGTATCTGGACCTTTGATTTTTTGTACGACTTGAAGTTTCTTTCATTTATTTGCCCTCGGTCCGTTAGCTCGCCTTCTTGAGTGACAAAGTGGTGATACCACAATAAACTAATGAGCCGGCAGACAATCCCATTTTCTGTTGCATTTTATGTATAACAGGATACTAAACAGAAAAAGTAATTTATCAACGTTCGTACTCTTTTCTTGCATCTTGTAACTGAACCCAACTTGGACTTGGGAAGTGATTTCTAATGACAACTCACATCCACCGGCACCCGACATTTTAGGCTAGACGAGGCAAATGTCCGTAGGAAGTCTGAACTTCGAAGCGGACCACCTTTCTCCGAATGAAACGCCACGGTGTCAGACAAACCACTTCACCACACTGGCACGTATATTTGTCGCTGAGCTACTTGGAACAGCCGCCCTCTGTTTTACTGGCACCATTTATCCACTGTCGGCCAGTTCAACGGTCTCTTCACCGGCAGTGGTGGCCATGACATTTATATGGGTCACGTGGGTATTCGGTCCCATCAGCGGTGCACAAATCAATCCATCTGTGACTATTATGCTCTGTTTCACTCGTCGTTTATCAATCATACACACTGTTATCTACCTGGCTGCTCAGTTTCTTGGGGCACCACTGGGCACTTGGGTCGCCATATGGTTAACGCCTGAGAGCATGAAAAATGGAACAATGGGCATGACCACACGTGCCCTGGGGGTAACGGTCGGTCAGGCAATCGGATTGGAAGTTATTGCGACAGCAATGCTCGTAATGGTCATCATGTCATTATGTGACGAGTTCCGCGATGAGCAGTGGTCTCGAGGACATATTGCGCTATTTCCTATCAATTTCGGACCAATCATGGGCTTGTTTGCCACGATTCTGGCAAGTCAATTTTTCATACCGCCTTGTGCCACTGTTTTGCTCTGTTAAACAATTTAGTCTTCATTCTACTCTCCCTGCATGTGATGACTTTCGCCTTTAAAAAGATACCCTATTGTCCATCTCATTTGAATTTGATGACTGACAATGTGCTCAGCAGAATAGGTCTGTTGAAAGACGCGGACTGGTTCTAACTTATTTTCCAGCAAGTCATCCTATTTCGGTTCTAACTTGACTAAGTGCAGACGATTATGTTGTTTATGAACAAGGTGTATCAGCTAATTTAGGTATCGGTGAATATCGTCCTCAATCGTTTTGGTCGTAAAGGATTTCTCGGAAATTCGTTAATCCATCAGATTTCAGTCCAACACGACTAAGTAAGCCTCATCTCGTGAAGAGATCGCTTGCACTGATTCGTTTTTTCATCGCTCTCCTCTTCTTCCAAATGGTCGCTAGCTGGTCTACGTCGGTCTGCCAGAGCTAAGTTGCTCTTATACATTCGCTTTTACCTTTAGCAAGGAGCACACATATGTTGCATATAAACGTGAAGCTAACACTCGCAGTCTTACAAGGTAAATGCACACAACAGAGAAACTAAAGTGATGTACACATGCAAGCGTAATGTGCAGATATCACTCTGACCCGCAAGCCACTGCGTACTGACCATTCATTCGTCGATCGGATGGATCTCGACTGGCAGGTCAGTGCAGTCCCAGTTGCATCAATCCGCGGATTTTAATTGTTCACCCTCTCAATGAAGCTCAAATTCAGGCGATAGCTGATAACAAATGAATTAACATGGTAATATTCAAGCTTCGGAAGCGTGAGACTGTCATACCCTCGCAAACTAAACCATTTTTCAATAATGAAATTGTAGTTGCAGACTCATTGGGCACACGTTGTCTTCTAAGGTTTCTCGACTGAATTATTACAGTCCCAATAATTAAACAAACTGTAATGTCCCGTCCTATCTTTACCAAAATACGAGAGTTCAGAAAAATCACGCATAAAGACCACTGATATTTATTGCAGGCAACAACCACGTGTACTGCAACAGTTGAACATACCGAAAATTGTTAACGCCAGAAAGCTGAAACGGTCATAATGACCGCGAACTGATCACTGATCCGTAATTTTATGAAGTTTCCCGATTAGATGTATTTTGCTCTTACTGACCATTCCATGTTAGCCGTTTCAGAAGTGTTTGAATCAAAAGCATCAAATATATTTGCCCAACTTCACCCCAAGTACAGTAAACTAGTTATTTGGATTGTTGTCTAACCAGACAATTGTGTATGTTTGCCAGGACCATCTAACATGGGTCGAGGGATTTCTCAGTGCAGATCGTTAGTTTTTAAAGCAGTGACTGGCAGTTTATTAAATGAAAAGTGAATCCATAGGATTACCAAGTAAGAAGTTCACTCGACACAATACTTAGGACTAAAGGCATCGAGGTGATGATCTTTTGTGGCTCACCTATTCGGTCTTGTTGACTCTGAATCAATTCCGATTCGTCCATCCTTATTTCATCACAACGACACGCGAAGAATTTCTCTTAGTTATAAGTCATTTGCTAAAATTCTGGAGGCTTCCTTTAGCGCTGAATTAGCTGGCCTGAATTTTTTATCACAACTGACACGAAGATATTTCGCGTTACAGTGATATTCGGGAAGTGCCCGGGAAACTGCTCCAATGCAACTCAGCTTATGCACGCGGATTTCGACAAGCGTTGTGACCAACCATTAATGAAAGCAACACTGAAGAAAACAATAATCGAACAGTCTAAATAATTTTAAAATAAGTAGACCCTGACAATGGCTGAAGGCTGGACAGTCGAATTTGATGAACGGACCAGATGCTCATCCGAACATTTCCGATTTTCCTTGGTATCAGTAAAAATTAGAAACTAATCGTTTCACACTTTACACGAAGACAAAAGCAGTCGTTTGGTTGATTTTCTAGAAGGGAAAATATAACGCTTGATGTGAAGCTCAAGACTGGAGTTTGTCGATAATGACAAATATACTAGGCGGTGCAGTCGCCTTCCCTAAATGTGTGGATTAGATTGGAGAAAATCTTGATGGGGAAGTTGATGCAAAACGTTTTCAGTCCATTCTTCGAGCAGCAACATACGAACATACTGCTTATTAAAAAAAGAGAAAAAACGTTGCAAACCCGAGGCTGGAATAACAAGTCAAACATGCCAGATTTGTACTAATTTGTGATTCATTGCAGGTAATTTCATCCATAGATAGGGAACAAGGTATGTGTTACACAAACGAAGTAGTAGCAAGCCATGTTTCTTTGATTTATATCAATTTTTTGCCCAAGCATTACTTTTCTGTGCATTCTCAGAATAGTTTAGTACTGATCACAGGGTCAGGTATCCGGAAGAAGTAGGAAATAATGCACACTTCGATGGCTCCGTGTGTGCCTCTCCTTTTTGAGCAACCCGCCCACTGTAAGAAGTCATCGTGATGATAATTTTTCGGCTTTACCTATTACCTTGTATCACATAGCAAAGTGATTTAAAGTAGTTCCAGTCTACCAGTGTCTGATGAATGCCATAATCAAATTTTAGATTTTGACATTTTGGCATATTCAATCGGTTATCTCCGACTGTTTACCCTTGACCCAAGATGACCTGATGTCCAGTTCTCATTGGGCATTCCATAGCCAAAAATGCCAACCTGACCTTTCAGCGGGCATTGACAATTGAACTAACCAGAAAAACGTCTAGATGGTCCATTGGACGTCCTTGAACTCATGGCCTTTCCGGTCCATTCATGCTACACAGCAGCTCTTCTTGATCATTTGGTGAATAAAACTCGCCATTCACTGTTTGCACAAGTCTTTTCGGTTGACTAATTTAAATTACAAATATGGGGCAGACGTGAACAAAATCTGACCTCATTCTGACAACAAACACCAAACAAAAGGAGAGTTTGTTAATTTGGTCCAGACAGTCCAAAATTCGGAGACTTGATGGGGTTGCTGCGAGCTAACAAATCTGAAATTACCCTAAAGCTTTTCATTTCAGCACGTATGTTTTTGAATGCACACATATGTGAACCTGATTGCCACACTCTTTGTTTCTAACCTGTTAGCCGCGGTTCTTACAATCCTTGATTCTTCAAAGTTTGGCCACAACGTTTGCCCGAAAATGAGCACGGAGTGTTTGATAACTGTGCTCTAATGGGATTAATCTGAAGTTTTCGAAGGAAACTCCAATTTGCCAATAACGGAGTTATCGTGGGTAATCATCCACAAGGAAAGGTTCCATTTAAAATATTTATCAACAACAGCGGTGCATAAATGTTTCATAAACACCATGCGTAGTGCGATCCAGATTTGCATACACTCACTTTGGGTAAATGCCACGAAAAAGTTTGCTATCCACGCTTCCTGGACTGCAATCTTATCTCATATTAAGGTACTTCCTCTGTTTTAGGTTGTTTGGTAAGCAATCACTAAGCTTGAATAATGTTCTCGAGTAATGTATCAGTTGTAGCGCAGTCTGCTTTCATAGGTATAGTCGGAAAGAATTAACTCCGATAAACTCAGTGAGAGACGATAAATTCTGGATATCTAAACAATTTTGAAAAACGTTGGAACGAAACTTGTTAAATTCTTAGTCAGTCTTTCATTCTTAAAATTTTCGTCACAAGTCACTGTGTGATAATATTTGAAGAATCTCCGAAATACCTTTCCTACTTATGTTTTTAAATTACTTGGAAAAAGATCTAAACGAGATTTACTTAAAGCAAATTGACAAAGGTGATTTTGACAATCAGTCAGTCGGAAAACGATTATTCTTTCACGGTAAAAGTTCCACTAATTTCAGCAATAAATACGCACAAAAGTAACCACTATTAGATGGTTCAATACAATCTCGCCTATGCCATAAGCAATTCCATATTACCGACAAACTAGAGTTGCAAAGACTAAGTGGAACGTGCAAAATCTCTCAAGTGTACCATTTACGTGCTGTTCCATTGAATAGAAGAAGTAGATTATCGGACCCAATCGGACAGTTACGTGACGCTCACCGTTTAATCGATTAGAACATGCTGCTCCACCTGAGAAGACAGCCAACACAATCAGTGATACAAACGTACATTGCACAACATGCATGGCGATGCACCAGTGACCCACATTCTGACGCAATCGCTGATAGGTTTTACAGGAAGAACAGAAACCTCATTTGACTTTATTACAAGCTCACTGCATTCAATCTTCTTGAAGAATAATTGGACGCACTTGGTTTTGGTTCACAACAAAGCTCGCTTGCCAGTACCAGAGAGCGTTCTGAATGAAGCACTAATTCCAGGTGATTCACTATCAGACCCGTTTCTTAAATGCATCGAATTCATATGTCAGCATGCCACCTGACCTTCCTGGTGTTAATGAGTTATAATACCACTCCAGTGGAACGAAATCCCTTCTTGTTTCTGTGACGCTATTTACACAAAACTATTGTTACACTCTTATTTCAACTTACTGTGGAATTTATTGGAAAAGACAATGTAAAACCGTGTTAGCCATTTCGTTTCTCACCACATAAACTAATCATATCATTGTTTACTTGACTTTCTGCAGGGGCCTCTCACCGGTGCAAGCATGAATCCAGCACGCAGTCTAGGTCCAGCGCTGGTGAATGGCAATTTGACGGATATTTGGGTAAGTGCCTCCGCTAAATAGGCGGGAAAGTCAGATAACATGTGGGGGAAGGACCCGTTAGACCGGTTAGAGCAAAATATCGCTCATATAGAATGATGACAGAAAATTGTCGCCCAAAGGTAAGTTTCAACTCTGCACAGATATCAAAGAAGAATACTTAATGATTGATAAGTCATCACAAAGCATAGAAGCATGATAAAAATCAGTCGGTTAGAATGTGAACTTTCAAGGAATAACGACCATTTTCATTGACTTTAATTCTTCGATTGAATTTTTCACTACGTCCTGTGAAACGCGATATCCGTTGCTATGTGAATCGACTGAGGTAATTCATGATGTGAAAGCCTTTTTGTAGACTGTTGCCGTATACTGTATTCAATGCGCCCGCTTTTTGTCAGCCCCACCCAGATGGACTCAGGGAATGCCTTTAAAAAGCAAATCTTCCATAATATTAATGACACATAGACAGGCTACGAAGCAAGCATAATTCAAAAAGTTTGCAAATTAACCTCTCAGCTACCATTAAGTTTCATGAAATATTTTCAAACAACGATAGATAGATAGACACAGGCATTCGGTCGTCGAAGGCTGCTTGGAATGGCCAGATTTCCCAAATGCGTATAAACCTACATTTCACGGTGACGAGGGGGACTTTTCCACAATCACGAAATAATACCCTTCGGTCCCTAAAGAACACCATCTACTGCATGGATATTCCGTCGCCAATTCGTCCATCCACGTTTGCACAACTTTTCAAGATTTTACACTTTCACAATCTTCAACTTACCGCTAAGTATGAGCGTGCAGTCAAAATCCTGGTTATCATATCGAAGCATTTCACATTACGACCACAAAATGTTTAACAAAATGCACAGACGTTTACCCTGACAGTAAATTGCAAGTCATAACCTTGTCTGGACCCAAAACCATCCTCTTCTTTCTTTAAGAATGCTTAAGAGGACAACCAAACCAGTCGGTAGCAAACGGTTGTTCACTCTAGTTGTCTTTCACTTTTGAACTGGATACCAGTCGTACCAAATTCACCAAGAGAAACGCTCTGGGATCTATCTTCAAGAAGTACTGTTAACAGTAGTGCCTAAACATATCAATTGGAAGTATCTTGTACACTCGATTTTAAACGGATTTCATTAACTGGCAGTGACGGGTAGCAATAATTACCTCTCTCAAGGAGAGCGTAAGGTTGGTTAATATCATGTTTGAATTAAAAGTCTTTTATTCACGGTTTTCATGCCATAATATCAAAGACGATCTATGTAAGCTTCTCGAGACTAGCAACATCACTTCAGAAGAGCTTCCAGAATATGATCAGTCGAAGCTTTTTGAACATAAGGCATCAGAATATTCCTCAATGGCTTTGTATACTGCAGAACGCAAACGGTCGACCGACCTGCATCATTGTGTTGCCAATGATGATCCAGGAGGATATTTCATCTACTCACCGAGGTAATCTTAAGACTGAGTCGACGATGCGGCAAACGTGCCAGGGAAAACATATCATGAATTCCTTTCACACATTTTGGAATGACCAACGTACAGCTCCATTTTACTGAGCCTCTTTTACAGAAATGAATCTCATAAAACATCGTGATGAAGGCTTAGTTACGTATGTGCCCAAGACGGCAGGATGCATGAATGAAATCTTAACAGGTTAGTGGAACAATGAACATTTTCCGAAAACGCAACTCTTATGGTTCTACAGTTGGAATAAAATCTACAGGAAGGTCTTTCTTGTTTACTGTCCAACTAGATTAAAACTTAGTACCAGTGCCCTGATTTTCGCTTCCTGCCAGGCAGCTTCAATAACTTAAAGACAATTCCAGAAGATTGGATGGTATCCATGCAGTTAATGGAATATTATACAATTGATTCGCAGGAAATAGCATTGGTTGCGGTAAAGCGGGTTAGATGCGCTACTGTAGATCTCTAAAATCTTCGTGTTTGTATGCCCGGCCTAGAAGTTATCAAGTGCCAATGTCCCTGTAGGGCTACCTTTCATTGGTCAAACTATTATGAGCTTTTGATTTGATAAAAAACAAGGCATGATCCCACTGACTATAAGAGCATGAACAGGATGTAATCCTCTGACTTCGTGGCACCCAGTATATGTAATTCAGTCATGCTTGTCATGACGGATGATACTGTAGTCTTTGTTTCACCTGCAATTCGCAACTGAAGGAGGTCGTCATGTAAATGTGGGACTGGGGTAGAGTCAAAAGCTCATGCGGCACAAAAGTTTGCGATATTCTACACGTCGAGAACCACTGTGTCTGGTCTCCGGAACTTTGGTCGTTAGACTACATGACCAACCTAATTCTTCACCTCTTAGGCAAGTAAGATTTGATCCCTAATGGCTGTCAGCGAGAATTCATTAAGAATATTTAACACTGGTGGTGTTAGAAACACTATAGTGAGATCCCAATTAGTGGCGTCCTGGCGGATAAAATTGGTTGTTAAGGTCTTTACTATAGTCAAATAAAACCGGACACGATTTAAGCAGAAACTTATTTCCTTTTAGATCTGCTTGCAAGATTTGTCTCATGATTCGACACTTCATGTGACCTCCTTTATAACAAGAATTTATGTAGTTACCATGGCATCACCCCGGAAAAATAGAATGATGACATCCGTCGAATTAGTATGGCTATGAAATGCCTACTGCCAAGCAAAAGACCCCTGTGGCCTTGTGTGACTCCAATAGATGGTGGAATGTCGAAGCAAAATGTGCAGAAAATTATGGGGAGATTAGATCACATGCGATGCTTGTGGGATTATCGGAACCGAGTTTCATTTTATCCTAGACACTTAACTTTTCTTTCAGGGTAGTCTCACAGAGTACACTGAGAAATAGCATAGTGTGATGATCAGGTTGATTTCAGTTGTTCCTATTGCGCCAATGCACAACATAAAATATAGCCTAGACTAAACAAGAAGTTGAGGTCACAATTCTAATGAACAAAATCTGTTCTCTGACACGTAGACATATATATATATATACATAATATTAAGTACTGTTGGTCCATTAATCTTGTCAGTTTGTGTATGGTCCATGTGATACATTGGAGTCTGGCTATATCCGACCAGTGAAATCGAATTTCAATGTTGCATGCCAATTTTTGGCACAAAGTTTCTTACCCAACAACTCCTACGGGCATATTTGTCCGTCAAAAGGTTTCCTCTCAGAAAGCGACAAGTAAGGAGTGATCTAAAGCTATCGAACCTGAAGTGATACAAAGCAAACTCAGAATTTGCCACAAGTTCAGTGCTACAGAGGTGCTCAAACTGAATAAGCACCACAAGTCGAGCGTAACGATACAATTTCGGGTCATCATTCTGACGAAATCCTTAGTTGAAACAACACTGAATCAAATGATAATACGGTGAATGAAGTAGAAATGCTGCCTTTTGTTATATCTGTGACAGCCGTTTGTAAAATCATATCGTCTGTCAAATCTGGACAAGGATTCTCTTTGTTTACTTTTGTAGCGCAAGTATCGATCGCGTTCGTTGGTAAACCTTGGCAATTCAGTTCACCGTGGTTTAGTTATCACATTAATGGGCTTTCGGGAGACAGTCCCGTTACATAAGTTTGTATTTCAGAAACATGATAGAAGAGCACAAGAAAGCTGCACTTTTGGTCTAGCTTTCTGATTTCCATTTTACTGTTAAGGACCATCCGTATAATTCAACCACAGTTTGACCCCGTAGCTGAATTGGAGTGTTTGCATTCACCTAATAATTTAAATAATTTCAGTAAAACGGCTACACCTTAATGTAAGCCTCATATGAACGAGGTAAACCCTGTTCAGAAACGCCATACGTCCAACCAGGGGACCTTTTTTTCTATTCCATAGATCAGTTACTTTTCATGCACATTCACCTGCTGTCTTTAAGCTCTGACCAGTTTTTAAGGCAATGTGCCAGAAAAACAAATGACGAGTTTAAGTTTTTCCGGATTTTCTCTGAAATGCTCCGGTTTCAAGTGTCGCTTACATTTCTGGTTGATAAATCTAAACATCAAAATTAGTACATTTAAGACCTCAAAAATATTTCTCTCAGTTCTAAAATTTTAGTGTTATGCCTTTGTTACAGTATTTTGTGCAGTGAAAAAACAGTGACATCAGATTTATCCATTCAGTTAATTGCACGGTTCTTTTATTTTCGGAATTCGTGTGAACTATGTGCTTTGCTAAGGGCATTTCCCACCACCCTATTGATTAATAGAAACTCATGAAAATTTCCCGTTTTCTTTGGTTCTTTAGTGTTTTACAGATAACAGAAATTAATGTCCAGGATTGATATTTCTGTGCAAGGATGACCAAACTTTTCACCTTCAGACCTCAAGCCATCGGATCGGTCTACGCTGGTTATCGCTGAAAACGACATTTAAACCAACCTAATTTGCAAATCTTGATTAGACCGAACGGAAGCCGGCAAGTAGTAGTAACATGTGCATATTCTAGTTGGAAGTTCGGGGTTCAAACCCTGGACACCCCAGGGGTGTGGACCGTTGATGAGCCTTGATGAAAGCAAAACTTTATTGTGCTGCTTTCAAATTTCTTAGAAGTGATCCTTTCTTATTTGTTTCTTATATGTGGTTGTTGCAGATAAACGCCACTGAGACATATAATCAGCAATACTAATTTCAACGAGACAAATTTAAAATGGACACATGGAATAGCAATCGAAGTTGGATAAAGTTGTAAGTTATAGTCAATAAGGAACCAAATAAGCAGATTGCCTTAAAGTGAAAGTAATGCCACTGATTTTATGTGTACGCCATTTTTGAGCATCACGACTCCCAACCATCGGTTAATTACTTTTCTCTGCATTGGTTTACAGATTTATTTTATTGGTCCTCTAACCGGAGCACTTATTGGGACCTTGTTGTTCGAAATGGTTTTGACGAACGGTGCATCGATTGCTCGTCTACGAGCCTGGTTTACAAATCTTCATTTTGACAGACTAAGAAATTACAAAATCGGAAATCAGCTCAAATAACGACACACAACAGGTACCTTGAAATCAACTCATGGCTTACTCGTTCGACCACATATACACCTTTATACCTATATGTTTCATTGCTACACTATGCTTTCAACCTTCGATCGACACAGTGAGAATATAGGTAAAAATTAGTTATATATTTTCTGGCAAGGCTTTGATTTGTAATTTATTGTCAATATGCACAATTCCATGTTCTGACCGATAAAGACGGACAGCTTAAGTAGGTTTCTTGCTCTGCAAGCCTACCGTTAATTAGGAGTATTTCAGTTTACTCAAATTCTTTTAATTACGATATTTCGGGCAATGAAATATAGTGACAATCACCACCGGACTTCTCTGTGATTTTTAGATGAACACCCGTTTGATGGCGGCACATTCCGTCCTAACTGACCTCAAACGCCTACATCATACTGCACCAAATTTAGCATCATGCACTCGCTATTCGCTTGATGTTTGTCTCATGCAGTTCAAGTTAACCATGAAAATAAACCTCTCTGTCGTTCCAAATTACTGATGTTCGTTTTTCCATGGTATATCCTCCAATAGGTAGTCTTATCAGGAGTCACTCAAGAATATGCCTCATTCTGCAACTGAACCACCTTGAGTGCAAAGCTAGAGGGGGTGATAAGAAGTTCAGGTGAATGAATAATAATTGGTTGCAGGGATTCCATCTAGAGAGGCATTAGTACAGATCACTTAGGTTTAGTAGTAGTAGTAGTAGTAGTAGTAGTAGTAGTAGTAGTTTTTCAAATAAATCTACACCAGATCGTACCTTGTGTCCATTATTCACGTGCTAAAATAGTCCAAATAAATACGCCTATGCATAAAGTCCACTTTAGCTCTGGTTCTCCCCATCGTGATGTCCGTTGTATTGATTTCCTAATTTATGTACTCTAGTGGATTACTTTTACCAGCATACCCAATATCCTTTGACGATCAAAAAAAATAATTTTTCAACACACTAAGTATGAAAGAATCCGAGTCAGTTTACCGTTGCAGTTACATGGACTGTGATATCACAGGGTGATACTCGTGGTTTAGAAGAACCTTACTAGTGCTTAAGCTTATTTTTTTCTGTATGGTTGTCCACAGTGCAGAGAGCGAGTGAAAACAGACAAGCGTTTACTTCAGCATCAGGGCCTAAGGTGTGTGAATAAGGAGTTATGCATTTTTTGCGCACTAAACAGATGATTTAGCAATGTGAGCAGTCGATTATACAACAGGAGAAATTGTTCGTTATACGACATCAACGATGAACTCACCATTAAGAAACCATGGGGTCAATGTGCAACCGCTTCACCTGTGTTAGAACTCATCAACAACAGACATTCACCGCGCTCGAACTGGGACAAGTACTCGGGTATAATGATTGTTAGTCAAGCCCTTTGCCCATCAAGCTAAGTGCACAGACCCTCTAAGGCTTTTGAGCTTCATCGCCATATATAGCACCTATTCACTACTCAAACGCACGGCTGCTGACCCCTGGTGCAAATTAGTCAACCCCCGTAACAAATAGATTCGTTTTAGATAGCCTAACCAAGGCTGAAGTATTTTAAACAACTTGCCGAGCTCGGGCACTGTGTCCATGTACCTAAGACCCCAACGTAAATGTTATCTATCGGTGGGATTTTAATCCTCTCCTCCTCCTCCTCCGGCCCATTAACGTCCACATCAGTCATGGGGATTTAACTTTATGTGACAGAGTTCAGTCGACAGTTAATAGCCTCCGCAGTCAGCCAAGTGATCGAGGCAAAACGCTCATGTTCAGTCGTCTCGGGCGTGTGATCCAGTTCTAGCCTTGTGCATGGGCACTGTTGTTGACTCCTAAAACGCAGGCAACAGCTGTGCAACGCTTCCACGGCACAACTTTTCAGGACTAATTAAGCCATGGTAATATTTCGGGAACAGAATGAAGAATTAGAGTAGGAACCATCGAACTTCGTCGTACGCGTTTAATCCCGTAAACAGTGGTACGATAAAATGATAGACTATGCGCATTGAGGAACTGTTCAGGATGAATAGGTTTCCTTCAAAAGAAAATAACACGGTCACAGAAGAAGCGTAGACTTCCACGCCTAATTTCTTTCCCTCGTAATCATACAAAGGAACTGCTGCTTCGGGAAACGGGACTTTGTTCCGTCGAAATAACCTCATTTATTATTGTGCATATCCAATTAATCCCTTGCTTTATTATCTAGTGTGAATTACAATCATGAAACCAAATCAAAGGAAAATGTGGGGCCAAAAGCTGAAACGACCTAAACAAAACAGATACTTGGAACGTGAACCACAACGAAAATTGAAGTCGCTTTCAGTTAACATGAAATCAGCATTCTGAACACACGGATTTTCCGGCATTCATAAGACACCTATGTGATAAGGCTCCCCCCCCAAGGGTCGCACCACTATCTTGACGGTTCGATGATCGACGTTTGGCGACAGAGATCCTATCTACCTCACTACCGTACATAAGAATACATTCATGCCCAAGCACAAGGCACAAACACTCAGGATTGCATCCGAGCGCACACAAATGCGGTGAAATTCAACGATCGTAAATCGGTTCCCAGTAAATAGTAAACCTACCTTCCAGAAGGCACCTGATAAGACTGCTAGTTAGGAAAATTCCCGACAAATGACTTTTGACTTCCAAACAGCCAGTTACAGATAGAAACATCCATATCTTGATATCAAATCGACCAGGGGTTACTTTATTTTGCATCCACTTCAGCTATGTTGACAGCTTACTGTGGCAGATTCGAGCACACTATTGCTTGTAATGTATTCACCGATGGGATGGTCTAACACCAGCGGTTGCGGCAGTGCGGTATTCACCGATGACCTCTATCAATCTTAAGGTAATTCAAAAACAGAAAGCAATCTCCTTCATCTGAAATGATTAGTACGAAAAATAAACCAATTATTCTTCGTAAATAGAGGCCTCGCAGTGGTCTAGCATTCTGTTTATTGCCGCGGTCATTTCGGTCGGTTGTGCAGCTCGTGAGCAACTTCGTCCGCAGTTCGACAAATTCAGTCGACGGATTTCCTTGTGGGCCGTAGGCTTTATAGATTTCCTTGCTCTCATGAATATGCAAAGTATTAGGACGTGACTTCATAGCCAAAACTGGGCGACCTCTGCAAACAACATGGTTTACCAGTCATCTTGGGTTTGTGTGTTAGACTACGAAACTCGGTCACCCAGATGATTGATTTTAACTGTCACAATGAACGTAAATGATTGTTAAAAGGAAGCGGTGTCAGCACAATCTCAATTTATGCAAGGCTTTCAAGATATGATAAATGGTTACCTCCGGAGTGATCCAGAAGTTCAAGTAGGAACTGTAAACTGCACTAACAGGAGGGAAACGAAACCTAGTGGTCAAATCTGTGGTGTTTTACTATAAACAGATATCTCCAGAGCTGGCGAATTTAGTGCTGAGGTATCCTCTCGGTGGCTGCAGCCTTTTCACGGAAAACTGTGTATGGCATTGCATTAACAACCAAGTGGAAAGAAATCCATAAAGAACTACTGCAATTAGAAAATACCCCAATCTAATTTTATTCAAAAAAAGACTTATAATTTTTACTGCAGACAATAATTACAACACCCGATATAGCTGACCCGGAAACGGTCTGCGAAATCTAGCCCTTCAGAGATTTACAATATACGCAAACTACAGATTCTCAAGAGACTAACTTTGAACTACCCAACGGTCATCAGAGCGCCTAGTAATCTTGTGAATTCTACCGTCCAGCGCACGTACTGCTTAGTTGGCTTGTTCATCACTTTCGTTACCATACAGATAATAGCGAAGACAGTGAACTATTCGTTTCTTCTTTGTGTCAGCTCAAATCGTCGTTACCAGTGCCCTTGAAGGTCCAATTGTTAGCATGGACGCAACACAGAGGCAGTTGCAACGCTGAATTTTGGAACATATTTAGACCTGGTTTCAAACAGCAATGAATATCCGACTCAGGAAAATGAAATCGTTTAATAAACCCTGAATAACACAACAACGAGCCAAGGGGAAAACTGGTTTTAGTATAGACAATGTATTTAAGGTTATATATGTATAAACCATTGTTCACATATATATGCTATTCTCAGCTTGTAACTTAATGAATGCAAACACAACACAAATGAAAACAACAGGAAGTGGTGAACAAACCCTTTTTTAGTTATTTGCACTCATTTCAACTCACAACACTAAATAGGATGGCAACTAGTTCAATGGAATAGCAGACTGCGGTCACACTAGTTCATAACTCAAAGAATATTTTCGCACAAAATAATCATTTTGTCAAACGATCAGGCGGAGAATCACTTGGCGGAGGACATGAAGAGGCAGATAGAATTTTAGGTGTCCGGACAAATTTTCTTCTCACCCCATAGACGAGATTGTACAAGCGAATGTATACTGCTTTGGCAGTGTGCATGGTACAACACATGATAGTTCTTGACTGCCTACTTCTAATTTTGTAGATGGCGCGACGCCCATTTATCAAATTCACTCTGTGGTTCGACTTGACAATAGGAGAACATACGGCACTAGCTCAACTGTGCATGCACTTAACCAAGCTGGCTGGTGTTCACGAACGCCACTGGATAAACTACTGCTGCGTGGCCATCTAGTCCCGCATGAACAAGTTAATGAGTACATCTATGGTCGTTCATGCCACAATCGGTAGTTTGCGACCGTACGGTTGTTCCATCCTTGTTGTTAGATTCTTGTCATTAAGAAACCGCACAATATTTTCACGGTTTCGTCGACGAGTCATATATAGATGATGATCTAGTTCATTGATTGCAGTTGTTCGAGGTGTCCTCGCTGACAATTTTGCTTAATTATCGTGCGGCCAAAACACGTGGTGTAAGAAGCCATCTTAAACGAAATGTCAGAAGGGACCGTGTAAAGACTTTGGGGATAACGTATATTCATTTATCACAAGAAACATGTTGAGTTAACCAAATAGGATTCAGATCTATAGAAAAACCAAAGTAAGAACTTGGTGACTTGAATTATTCACATGTGCTGGGTTTGCAATAATTCAGAGGAAAGCAAAGGGAGACGGACTTACGAAAATCGTTTAAGGAAAATGAATAGGAACAGTTGTATTAGTGACATTGCGTTGCGGTTGGATTAAGCATGCGACAAGTGTGAACCCCAAGAGTTCAGCTGCCATCAAATGAATGACTTTAAACAAGTAATACATTTCATGAACTTGCATCAAACCTGATACTCAAGCAACGTAAAGTCACAGTTAGCAATAAGTTTAGTTAAGAATCAGTCTTTGGTAGACAAACTTAATCCTTTGTCATAATTTTAGCAAAACGGCTGACTCACGACCATCGAAACTAGTTTCTATCCATGATGTGAAAAGGAGAATAACACAATCATAGACAGCCGGAACTCAAATCAAGCGAGCTGTATAATTAGGTGTTAGCAAAGGCCTAATAGTAATCGGAACACTTGTAACATTTGTGCGTCATCTCGATGGGTTAGAAGATGTCGGCCCTCCAGTTGGGAGAACGAAAGAACACAACCAATCAAATAACCAGAAAGACGGTGCGATTGGTGAGAATGAAAAGAAAGCAGAAGAGTTAATGATGGTGACTTTGGACATCACATCTATGCTTTGCGTTTCAGAATACTTGATTAGTATGTCTGTCGCAATCAGTTTTGAAGAAGCCCGACAGAAATCTGTAAGATGTTTGTTAAAATAATTCGTGAAATCTGTAAGTAAACGTCCGAATGATGCACGGAATGAATCCATATAATGATGCACCTTGTACGATGTTGTTAAAATGTAAGGATTTATCGGTGAACCTAGCTGCATTTCTGACAAGTACAAACTTCGCCGAACCCCTGATCGTTGCTGCACCCAGCGAGTGCGGAACAAACTAGTCGGTGAAAGATGTTTCCAGTTCCGGAGATGTGGATAGCCCAAACATCACTAAGGCACAAACATTCCAGGGGTCACCTTGCCAGTCGACCCCAGAAACCAATGTGGTCCAAGACGTGAAATCAGCTAACCTATCATTCATCACACAATTCAAAGTATGCACGAGTACAGACAGCAAAATATCTGGTGACGTGTGAACGTGCTCTCAGTTACCTGATTGTAAAACGTGATTTCAGAAAGACCACTGGTGGTAGTCGAGGTGTTATTGAATTGCAACACCCACCAGCATCGCTGTTATTAACATTATATCATTTACAATAAAATCAATACACGGCGCACCGACCTTTTGCCGTACTTCTTACGTCGTTCGATCCTGATATTCACAGTCTTCAGTGCCACTCAGTTAATGCGGTATTGTTTAGCAATAAAAGTCCAATGATCAAATACCAGTGAATGAAGAGTGCGGTACAACAAGTAGTTTCGACTTTCGTTGGGTTGTTTTCAGTGATCTAACTACGTTCACGTCAGCAGAAGATAGGATTTGATTTTCCCGAATGATTCATTATGCATTCCTAATATCTAACTTTTCAATGAATACCCATGGAAGCACTCTACAACTTTTTCATCCTTCTTCGGAATCATTAGCTGTGCACATCCATCGCGTCGGAACTGGACGCGAACACGGGATGAACGATTAGGAGCAGAAAGCCTTAGCCATTTTGCTAGCTGAATTGCTCCTCAACGGTTAATCGAAAATCAACACCACATAATGTAGCTTAGCTTTTAAGATACTTCAAATGCTATTGGCCATTTTGGGTTTCCAGCTCATGTTAATGTTAGTAAATTCGCACAATGCACTGCTAATAGCAACGCAAAGTAGGGATGCCTTTACGTTGGATGATAAATAATTTGGTAAGCTCAGCAAACGTTCCGTGACTTGAATCCGTCAAACACTTGAAAGGTAACGTATGGCAAATTACTTCACCGAATTTCGAATGATATACGTCGCCGGGATTTGGATTTTACTTGCGCTATGATAGACCCGCGGTTGGTAAGGCAGCGAATACACTGTTTTTCATTAATCATCTTTATTAACGTGATTATTTCTGCGGTAAACCCATTTTCTCCGGGTTCACATGTTGAAACTTTTAGTCTGTGCCACCTTGTTGCGTGCTTGGAAAATTCATCCGCATTCGTTCCCCGTTATTGGTTTACAAACTGTACTGGAAACATCAGTCTCTTTATGTTTTCACATTCCGATATATTTTCAGAGAAGTGAAACACCTTCTTCTGATGACCAACAGATTAGCAACAAGTGTCCTCGAAATAGGGTGAACATTACGGAAATGATAAGCCAGAAATTTTACCCGCAAATACAACCAGCACGAATCAGATGACCGTGTTTTCGGTTCGTTCCAAAAACATTCATAAAAACCAAATAAACAGTTAGGTAAACGCTAACTGGAATGTTCACCCACTGTCACTTGTGTCTTTGTCACCATCTACGGGCTACTCCACTTGGTCGGGAAAATCAGACTAACAGAGCCGACTGGACAATTACTTGCAACTGATTATTCCAATGATGGCAACCCACTCCATTCTCGATTAAGCAAGTCAAAACCGAGGTTTGGGTGTGCGCATATATTTCAACGCACTTGAAATCTCAGCGACAAGTGCGCTTTATGCAATCATTTTTTGAAGCTATACCAGAAACTGCAACCTGTAGCCTAAGTTCAAAATCATCTCGTGTCACAAGTAATTTACCTTGGTTATCTTTTGGATATAAGGTTCAACACTACGAAAACACCAGAGGGTTGATGAAACTGCATCCTCATCGTCAGTAACAATGAAATATTCATCATCCGAAAACCGAACGGACGTATCAAAGCAGTGTGCACATTAAATTGGGTTTGATGATATTTCGTCCAAATCAATGACCCATTAACATTCTTCTTATAGTGCTTCTGAATGGAATGGGAAAACATTCGCAGTGTTACCGACAAATCAGCGTCTTGATATTTCACCTAATGCAGTATTTTGCAGCCTCCGTATGGCGAAAACTGTTTCGAACCTGAGTCAGACCAGATTCGTTGGGTGTATCTCAAAGGCTTTACGCAAACTGGAGTTTCACGCACTTGATCTTCAGTTAATATTACCCTAGCCGGCAGAGACAACGGATATTACTGACAGCATGGGTTGAATGCCATAATCTGAAAAGCCCACATCAGCACTTACTCAAGCCAGCATCTTGTTGAAGTCTACTGGCTATTACTTCGGATATTGACAAACATACAGGCAGGTCGTAATTTAGTCCACCTAACAGTGTGCGGGTCCTGACTAGACCAGCAGTCCGGCTTATAGAATTGGAAGGGTAATTCGTGCTTCATTTTGGACCCGTGGTTCCATGGTTCCATGTAATTCGTAGGTGAACGCGTCACGCAAGCGGTGATAATTTAACTGGATTTTATTTGGAAACCATTCTGACGTTCGACGTTCTCCTTGACCATAGTTGTTTCTTGGATTCGGGTAGCCGACTACTGATGTGAGAAAATCAAAAATTGTTTCCGACAGAAAAGAAACAAAAAATACCGTTGGCAAAGCTGCCACACTGTGTAAAGACCAAGCGATGCAAATTCAGCTTCTGCTAGGGCCGGTGGGTCTCTGAGAAAAAAATTGCCTGAAGGCGTCAGTGCACTTAGTGGTATATTACCAGGATGCATTTAGGTGGGAAGACTTCTTTGGAAATAACCACGGTTGTCAAGCAATGAGCTTGTATTCAAGGAACTGAATCCTTCAGTAAATTCCGGAATTGCAACGAACCGAGAGTGATGATTACAGATGAGTTGTGAGACGGAGTTATCAAGTCCTCGTACTCAGAATGGGCCTCGCCCCTTGTCCTGGACAAACGAACTTGTGCCCTAATATTGTTGGTCCATTGCCCAAAAATGAATGATGTGACTTATAAGGATAACGTTCCTCTTCCGGGCCTTGATGGAACTTTGGAAGCTGTGGGTAGTGATGAGTTTTCCATTGCGCACAACTTGGCATTTAGACATTTTGCAGGCAGAATTGATCATTTTTATCCCGAAGGGTGTATATGAGCTTCAAACAATGCCCTTCAGATTAACAAATGTCAGCGCGATTTCCCAATGGATGCCCCAAACCAATGGCTTACCTAAATTACATTACTGTGTCTAGAGGAACGGCCGATGCAAATTCGATTAACTTAAAGATAATTCAAGCAGTAAAATTTCTGACTTAAATCTGAAACACAAAGCGAAACTTGTCTAAAATTAACGCCAAGTGCCTAGGTCATGTAATCAGTGAGAAATATACCAGATAGCCCGAAAAAGAAGCAGCTGTTAAAAGTTAGGCAGTCATAGATTCCTTGGGGTGAATGTTCTGTTGCTTCAGTTTCCTCAAACGCTGCGCCCAAAATCCATTTCAGTTGCATTGATTGATTTATAGGGCAGAAAGACGCCATAGAAATTAATTTTGGATGGCATTTAAAGGGCTCTGGGATAGTTTAATAGAGACCCGATATCTGTAGTTTCGTACTTCAGCGGGACTGCCGGCATATTTGTTCCCCACCGGCAAGTTAGTGAGACGGGAGCCGTAGCCGTTCTTACAAAGGAAATCCGAATACCAAGACCACGTAATTTCATACGCTTGCCGTTAACTTAGTAAGCCTGAGAGGAACTTTTTCGTTGCTAGGAAGGATGTGCTTGCTGTAATTACCTACACCTACTCCTAAATAAATCGAACTGGTTCTGGCATTGTGGAAATAGTGGAATGTGTTATCCATGATTCTTTCTGCCTAGTGAACTTTGAATTCCATCACAAACCCCGGATATCGGCAACCAGTGCATTGTCAACAAGCCTCGGATCCCAAAGATAGCACCCATAACAGTATTTTTCCTGGCTTCAGCCTGTAAAGGTCATGAACAAATCTTTAAGAGTAAACAGAGACCCCACCTCCGCATCTTACGGTCTTACTATTTTCCTCTCCCGTATGTGACGTCTCTGATCAGAATAACTGTGCACAACGAGTTGATCCTACTCATCCCACGTTTGACTTTTGGATAGTGTCAAATGTTCACTTACATGAAAGAATATCTACTGAGGAACTTTTGAACTCCGCATTGAGCAAACCCAGGGTATCACGTACGTCTACCATGCGGAATTGCAGCAACGTGTGTAATTTCATCTCTTCCGACGTTGTTTTGGAAATATTGATTGAGTGGAACAATCATCTGTGGCTTTAACGTCAGCCGTCGTCGATGACAGCCAAAAGGTTCAGCTAATGAGCTTAAATTTTCCTCATTTGTAATGCTTTCACACGGTAACTTGGTGCTTGATGGCTGTCTCGTTTACTTTATTTGTCGTGCTCATTGGAGCAGAGGTCATAATACTTGTTTCTGGGCGTGAATTTTCGGTCCATCATTCGGGATCAAATTTCATGCACTCACGATCCTAATTTCATACAGGACATTTGACGACATTGCCTGTTTTCCCTCAACGCGCGTACCGATTTCACCGTCATGTTGTCGAGTGTTTTTATCACGGAATATTTCACCCAAATAAATTTGTTGCAATCGTTTCAGCTGCATTTACCATAAACAGTTTGCAGTCATCACAACGGATCTGGTTATGTTGACCTTTTGCCTGGTCACAAACGCCCTCACTCAGCTACATTGGCTAGAATGCTGCTCAACGGCGGCTGATCCGGGTTGCTCTTGGGTCACTGAAGTTGAGAAAGAAGCGCAAACACATCCATGCGCAGATCGGTGCACACACGGTCGCAAGAGCTGCATTAATTTTTTCTTGCGTTTGACCTCGTTATGTCACGCACGATTGCCCTGAACTAATCGGATTGGACCATTTGACTCACACCGTGCACAGATTTCACCGGATGATTTGAGTTTATTCAACAGGCACGTGTTTGTGATCCGCCCTATGGTAATTAGTGGTACAGTATAAAAGCATCAGTCTTTTTTGTGTCATGTTGAAAAGAAGCACTACAGTGGATATTCACGCAATCGAAGTGAGTCATTTTATTTTGATCCCCTTTTTTGAACCGCAACAGCATAATAGCCAAAATAGCAAGTCACAGAGATCCCGAGCCGTACAGCCTGAATCGCTGTCAAAATTAACCTGAGAATTCGAATTACCGATTGCCAATGGGAATTTGTTTCAAATTCATTGTCTTATCTACGTGGTATTTCCATGCCCGATCACAACCAGGGACGGCAAAACAATAGATATTTTAATGAATGACGCGACAGTACAATCGCAGGTGCACAAAAAACAACCACCGGAGACGTTGTGAGCAACCGGGTTATTGGTAAACCCAACCACACTGCGCCAAACAAGCCTGATGTCTCGTGTCCTGTTGTCCATCCTAACATTCAAAACAAATGAAGAGAAAACAATAACCCATTCGTACTGAAAAATTAAAAGTAGTTGACTAGCATTGGTACAAAATAAATTCATGCAGACTATGTAATTCTTCAATTCATTTTTGGTCGAATCACTCATTGATAATACGTACTTCGGTTTAGCTTCCTGTTCAACGGAAAATCCTGTTTGTTGAAAACCAGTGGAGGATGATCACAGTTCTGGACAATTTAGATGGGATGCTAACAGCCAAAACTAGGTCGGATATTTTTGCATAGCTAGCACAGATGATCCACAGTCAAGCTTTCCGGGTTACAGACATTCAGTCAAATGATCCGGATAGCAGTGTGCGAAGAACCATCACGGAAATTTTGTCCACTTTTGTAAGCCAATCTAGATTTGATACGAAATGAAAATCATGCAGCTAGTTCAGTTTATTTGGTATGTGCATATATATTTATATGTACGTATACATATATATATGCATTCGATGTACTGTTCTGCTTTTTTTGGTCTTTTCCACTTCGCAGGAGAAAAACCCATGTCGCTGGATTATGAGGAAGAACTTGATTACAAGGCTACTACGGCTACACTACCCAAACGTGACTGGTACCACGCTAAGTTCATGTGTCGCGTATTTGCCGCCGAAGCACTTGGATTGGGATTGATCTGCTTCCTAGTAACGGTTCATGGTGGAACAGGCAGTTTGAAAAGTGATGTCAGCGGACCTGTTACAGCATCCGCAGCGTTCGCTGTGGCAGTGTGGATTGTGGGACCAGTCAGTGGGCCGCAGATCACTCCGATTCTCTCAATAGCTCTACTATTGACGAGGCGTATAAATTTTGTCTATTGTATACTGGGCATAGCAGGCCAAATCTGTGGAGGTGTACTTGGAGTTGCACTTGGATCGAGACTTATTCCTGGCATGTCAGAAAGAAATGATGTATTTTTTCAAAACCCGGGACCAGGAGTAACCGATGGTCAGGCATTTGGTATGGAATGCGTATGCAGTTTCCTGCTAATAATCTGCTGTCTAAGCACGATGGATGAATTCCGAAAGCCACACTGGGCCGACGGTCATATTACTGTATTTTCACTTGTTGTATTCCTACTGATCCTAATGTTGGCCTCTCCACTGGTGAGTTGAATTTGTCCGCTAGACATTCCAGTGGTGCAACTGTTTTTCTTCAAACCTAATCCAATTCTGGCGGCTGTCAGCATTTTTTATCCGGGAAAGTTGCAGCATCTTTGCATTTTTCTTATTGCAAAATGGGATTTTTAGATTTGAAAACATGGGCCAGATTGTTCATTTTTCGGTCAAAATTTTCTAATTTGAACATTGTTCTGTTTGTCTTCATTTAGTACTTTCAGGCAAACTAAATTTTCATGTATACTCGCCCAAGAGATTTGGGCAAATTTAAATGCAATATGTGAAATCGATCTGTCTACTCATTCGCTTGCTCATTTGTAAATTATCTAGGCCAAAGTAACCGGATGCGGCATGAATCCTTCGGCCACATTAGCTGGAGCGATATACAATCACAGGTTTCAGAAGATATGGGTGAGTTGGTAATAACAATCTTTTTGACTCGAAATCTTTCCTTTTCTATATAGTTATTCAGTTTATTTTTTGGGAACGATCGTTTGCTATCGTTCCCATTTCCTTCTTTCAGTAGATTGCGCTTTGAGGCAGCAATAAAACCAAAGAACTTTGGTGAAATATTATTGATTGTACAAATCAAAACTGCAAATTGGATGACATGTTTAATTGCACTTTGATGGCTAAAAACGAATGGTCAGGCAACACTGAAGACTTCCTTATAACAATCAATTAAACGGTGACACAATCTATGGGGTATGTCAGAATGAACGTTTAGTACATCGCATTCGTTCTTTCGGTCATGCTTTTTTGAGGCCTGAAAAATTGGAAAAGTGCGGGAGTGGAATCCTGCTAATCCTCATATTTTTGCTTGGCCTCGTAAAGAGGGAACTGTTAACCAGTTTATAATGGTATCATGTTTTTCACTTAAACACCTATTAAAACGGTCAGTATTCTGATTCCAATCGATCGACTGTTTTATCTGGCACATTCATGTCTATTCAATGCTAATCTGTGCAGATATATATTGTGGCACCGATATCCGGATCCATTATTGCAGTACTGTTGTGGGAGATGCTAATCAGCGATGGTGCTTCCATTGAGCGCACAAAACATTGGTGGACCGATCCAAATTTTGATCGTCACAAGGATTACGTGCGGGCAAAACGTGAGGCTGCCAGAAGACGATTTGCTGAGGAGGCTATGTTACGTATCGTTCCGAACAAGCTTGCAAATGATTGTTTTTGCCTCGCATGTTTAACCGCTGTGACGTTTTTCTGTGCTTTAGCGCTGCGTTGGTTGCATCTTTTCAGAGAATTCTGGAAATGATTCGATGAACATAGCTTATTAGTTAACTGTATTAGGGCTAGTAATAAGGCTGTTATGTTTGCCCGAATTCATCCGTCTAGCGAGGAACATTCAGTCATTCCATCTAATTGAAAATTTATTCATTTACTGATTGTATTCAGGTTTGTTGAAAATAACATCAAAAGCAGTCAAATCGGTGGCGGGAAAATGGTGTCTGTCACTATGCCATGGCCTAAGGTTCGAACCTCGGATGGTAATTCGCTGTCATTTGACCAGTCTAGGCCACCCTAAGACTCAGTTTCTTTGCTGCCGTTTGCACTGTCACAATAGTGGGCCCTGGTGCCTATCATACCTCTATCACTGTACTCATTACCATGGCTGGCAATAAAAATTGCTTTTAACATAAATGTATGAATTTTAGAATAACGTATTTCTCTTTGTGCTCCTTGCCCAAATTTGGTAAAAGTTAAATCCCATTGATAAAACTTCATTCAAATGGTTTGATTAATCTTTATTTGCGATAATTTTGCTTCCTATTCTGTAGATTTCAACCTAGTTTTAAAGGTTGTATACTGTCCTTAGCATTCCATAGGAGAAAATCAACAGAACGAAATTTGAATCCTCAGATTTGCGTTATTTGTAGTGGTCTTTTATGTGTGGTACATAAAGCTTTTGTCTGGTGATGAAAATCTCGCTTAGAAGATCCAATTGTGAACTGCTCTGTTCTCTTTTTTTGTATCTCTTCTTCTAGGGGTTACTCGAAACCACGAAGTTCACCCATGTCAACCTAGAGGATTCGACTTCGAAGGTACCCAGCCACCTTCCGCCTGAACAAAATCTCATTGCTGAATAATGGCCCTTCAACTTGTGCTGTCTAGCCTGGCAGATTGATACGGATGACTGTCACCACAATGTCCTACAAGTTGCTCTCGTACCTCAAACAGCCTCCCAAAATAAATTTAATTAAAGTGACAGTCACCATGTATTTACGCGTTTCCATTCTACCCTCACGCTGTTAAACCTAAAACTTAACTTATATTTGAAGACAGTCACCAAGATAACGCTGAATGAAGGCAGAAGCTAGAACGTGTTCTATTGCTTACAACAACTTTTGGACATTCTTAAAATTCAAAGCCCGAAAAACACTTCTGCAACCATTCATATTCATGAATTCTATGTAACAGTTCAACTGATTCCCGTAAGTTTGGAATGAACCAACTGTTTTTGGCAATTCTTCTATTTTCACATATATATACATATACATGCTACTACTACCATGCTTCTTAGAGCGTTTCTGTGGACAAGCAACTAAGATGAATAGTCGAAATCTGAAAATCCATGTGACAAAAACATCCGCTCCTCACTGACAATACGGAGTTTTCTGAGAACCGAACTAAATTTATTCTGCTCACGGGCACTGGAATTAGTGTGAAATTTTTCTGTTTCATCCAACCCCAATTGCATTAATTCCATTGCAAACGACCATCGATGGTTCAACTCTCACAAGTGTCAAACCATACACTTTTAGGAACAAAAATAATTCCTATGACCACTGCCATTTACTTGGCCAATCCGATGAACGGGGCTATCGTGCCTGTATTCGTAATTTTACTGGGACACGGATATTGGCCAGAGATACACAAGGTTACATCTAATACTGCATTTTACAAAATGGGCCTAGAAGTAATCCACCCCATGTCTGCGATAGTTGCCAATGTCAGAAATGTTGCCTGTCATAATGCACGCTACTTGTTGCAAATAACCCATCGTTTATTGTCACAGATCAGGGTATTAAGATACTTAGGATTCGGTCGTTCGTTCGGCTGACATTAGGGGGGAATATAATCATCACGAACGGAACATAAGGAAAACCGTGAATTCCAGGTAGCAGGCACTTTGTAGAGATTCGAATCAGAATGCTGGATGTTGTCTACAATAAACGCATGTGTTACGTAATCCATTTGCAACCTGAATTCAGCAAAGTTCTGCGCGAAAATCCGTACCGATTTAATCACACAATTTGTAGACGAAGATCCGTAGTCGGAGGATCTAACAATGACGGATGCCTTCGGCTATTCGCGTTCTGCTATCGATTGTTGTCACGGTCATCAGCCTGCATTTTGACTTTTGAACAACGGCGAAGCATTCCGTGAAATAAAAAATAAAATGAAATAGTGATTCAGATCAGCACTAACTGCATAATTCCAAATAATACTACGACCAGTTAGATTGTAGTCGACACTGTCAAATCTACATACAATGTAACGGTGGATTATGAATAATGTCAGTCTGACCAACCCACTGGCGGGGCAGTGATGTGCGAGTGAAGTGCAGTTGATGTCATCGTGCAACGAGGGTCACAAGTGAGGTTTCATGATATGCTTCGGTTTTGGTTTCAAACGTAGACAGAGAAGAGAACTTGCAAATTGAGCATTTCGGTCCCCGATGATTCTCGACACTTGATCGAATTTGCGGAAAATATTCCCTGGTTTAATAAGTGTTTCTATCAAACAGAAGGCTGAAATTAAAATTACAGCGATTCAAAACAGAGACTGAACTTATTTTTTCAGCCAAAATTAAATTTGCTTAGTTTCGCAACATGTAATTCGGAATAATGTCAAAATTATTCGGCAGTTATGTCCGACAGGCTTAGTGAGACATCACTTTCATACAACTAGGAAACATGATCCACCTTAAAACTGAGCACATTTGGAGATCCGTGGGACCAGATGAGCTGAATAGGATTTACAACCAGGAAAGCACTTGCACGATCATTTGAAATAGAGACAGTCTTTTACCCGATTCTGAAATTCTAATGCCTCAATTCCGAAAAGATCTGACAAACTCCGAGAAAGTGAGCGAACCGTACAATATGATCCATGGATAGTATTGTGGGTGCCAAAACAACTTTAAGCTCCCAGATACTACGGGACGAATATTTCATCGTACGAAACTAATACATTTAAATCAAGTGCCCTATGAACGATAACAAAATATCTTCTGTTCTGTTTTCCATTTGCAGGTGGTGACGTAAATTGTTTGCCCACCCCTGTTCTAGTCGTCTTCAACGCTAGCCTCCTCTGTAATAAAGCAAATTAAATCACCATTTGGAAACAAAATAAAAGCTTATCCTCACCCGTTTTCTTTATTGGGATATGCAAATTGTTACATCACTTATTCACAATATTAGTGACAAGACCACTGCCGTTGCGTTCAAAAATGGGATATCAGCCAATGAAGTTGTTTAACGAATGAGTAAAAATCATCTCTCTCAGTTCTGATTGCTGATCTTGGAATTTAGGTCACGCGTTCTTTACCAATCAACTTGGCTGTTGATAAAACGTCGTGCGATCTAAACGACGAACTCAGCGATCAGAACACATGAAGATCAACAGCCTCAGCTGCGACCAACACAAATTTTCCGAACCCATCAAGAAACTTAAGGCTTCCTCGTGAATGGACTCCTGAATCGCCGAGGCGGTCGGGCAGAAAAATATTTCAGTTCCACAATAGAATCTAGGTACAAATCTCTGATGTTTCATATGCCCGGTAAAACCTGTTTGGCTCGCATGTTTGACCCCATCCGACAGAAACCATTTCAATCGAAGTTATCGAGTACTTACTAACTGGACTGAAAATGAATATTCAGGATATGTAAATTAGTGGGGACAGTCTTCAACTGGTTGGGGTGACGATAACCTTCGAATTCTAAATTCTTTCGGGGACATCGAACTGTAGTTGAGGTCATACGCTCTTCGCTGTGTTCCGTTTTTCAATCTGTGTGAAATAAAGCAATACCTGCGAGAAGAGTAAGAAACCGAAAAAATGAAGAAACAATTCGGCACTTCAGTAACGTATGAATAGATTACAGGGAAAAGTTGGCAGTACAACTCAGCACGTGTTCACTATTGCAATTATTGAAGCGATCTAGATTTTGGGTTCATCAATCTTGCCATATTCCGACTTACTTTGCATTGCTGCTTGGCACCATCTCCTTACGGTAAGCAAGGAAAGATCTCAAAGTTCATGGTGGTCAAACTGGAGGAAACGTTTTAAATGAAAATTTTCCAAGGCGGAAACGATCTTCCAGATGGGACTTAGTTCATCAACTGAGTCGATCGCTTTGATGGAAATGACAGTAATAAAGCCAACTGCACCCATCATTAAGTCACATTTGCGAGCTGATACGACCTAGAGGTATTCGTTAGGACCCAAATTTAAGGTGCTTCAATTGTTTACGACAGAATATTTGCTTGTCTTCCGTAGAAATGCAATGGGTACGCGGTCAAATAATCTGTTGGTCTAAGTTCAGGCCACCAACTGCAAGTTTAACTATAATGTCAAAGGGAATCAGACACAAAAACATTCTCCTGGAACTGACATGATGATACCGAAGGACATGGTCATGAGATAAGGAGGAATCGGCGGCCACATAGTTGATGAGAAAAAAGTACATTAGACTTTTAATGTCAAAAATGACCATTCTCATACTCCTTGTTTTTCCACTATGCGCTTTCGCTTATAGCCTGAGAGGAGTTGAGACCATGGTAGGCAGGCGACATTCTGTAGCCGCGACACGACATTGCAACCACTGAAAAGCGAATCGAACGGAATAGAATGACCGCGTCATTCAATTCGATACAGCGGCTATTTCAATATTCAACAAGGCGGAATTTTTATAATTAGTGAACTTCAAGATAAGTGTGTTAACTTCGAAATCACAGTGACGCATTGAGGTTTGGGAGTGAAAATTGTTAGTATCGCAATTGGGCTACTGATATAGTATTCAGTAGGTCAACATTAAAAGGAAAATCGGCTGATAGATGGGTGATTCCGGTGTTGCATGAGGTCCCAGCAGAGAACCCGTTCGACAAATTCCGGACAAACCCACAGGCCATAATGTGATTGTTCTGCTGGACAGCAATTACTGGTGGTGTTCAAACAAATGCACAAAAGTGCGAATTTAAAAAAATCTCGTCACAGAAACTTCCTGGCATACTGAAATTCAATAGAATAAATAATTTGCCCATATAGTTAGAACAAGGACTTACGTTACTTGTTGACCAGATATTCAAAGTGATGTTCAAAATTGTAGCAATCTCGTCCTGAAACGGCAACCGGAATTATCGTCGATCCTTTTCTTCGTGAAGCAGAAGCAAAACGTTGCAAAATGTTTACGTTACAGACTACTTATTGAATTCGATTCGGGTGGGCAGTCTTCGTTTGATTCAAACATTGGATGCAAATAGTCCTTTTTACCTACATATCATTCAAGAAAGCGATAAAGCTAATCGTTAAGTCGGCTGGCTATTATCTATCCATCCAGAAATCTGAAATTCCTGAAAGTCAGTTTATGTAAGTGAAAAATGCAAATGAATTTCCTCTTATTTAAGCATTCAATGCGTGCATGAGAACTCATGCGCATTCCATGGAAGAAACTTAGTCGCATTCGTTCGTTCCTGGAGTTTTGCGCTTGATCCCGCCAGTCACATGTACTAATGGAAATACATCCACAACACTATCTTTACTTTACCTTCAGGTGTCCAGATAGACAGTAAAATGTGAGTACAAAGACAGACCTGGATAGAGAATTAGAGGGCTCACGCAGACATGACAAAACCACCGGCTTCCTGCTGCCCACTATCCGTCAACCCGTAAGTGATGTCGTGAAAACGGTTTGTCTTGTTGCATGGACGTACGTTAATCACGCCCAATAAACTGATTGCGTCCAAAAAAGAACCGATTTGCTTCAAGTTGCATTTGATCTGGTTTAAGCCGTTTTTGTTTCGGGTACTACGAGAAGGAACTTACCAGATTTATTTCAAAATACCAACTATAGTTTGGAGTTCACAAGAAGAGGTAGAGAATGATTTCGGTACCTGAAAAAGCGAAACATCCGGAGTCCCTTCAACAGCGCTTAGGCTACATTGCAACCCATATGTTTGGAAAGAGATAAATATGTAAAATCAGGTTGTCTTCTTGCGAAATAAGGCATCGTGCATCACAGATCAAATGGAAGCGCTGTTATTCCGCTCCATTCCACCCAATAAAGGGCCTAGTGACAAGTGAGGCATTAGCACAGCTGAAATCGGATTCCTCCGATTGGCGATGAACAACTTGATCGTACTGGAGCGACAAGGGGGAATGTTTGCTTGTAAATAAATGTAACACTTTATCTCTGAAATAAGGCAGGTAATTTGCTGGCCTCACAACGAAATATTTGCACTAGAAGTAACAGAAAGAATATGCGAGGCAAATATGCATCAAAATTGATTTTTTATCATGACAGTAATTCAGATTTGGATAAAACGCTTAAATAATCTTAGGAGTAACAGCTACATTTTACATGAAAGCAGGAATAAAAATAATTAGACTAGCAAACTTTGAGCTCTTCAGTTCAGTTCACGGTGGATATGGTAGAAAGTCAGAATATATCCCGATTTTGTTAAAAACAGTAAACCCCAACTCCGTAGGAAGGCAAAGAAAGATGTGACGTCTGCTCTGGCTTCGATACGTCCATCGACAGTCGCTTCTACGGCCATCCTATATAGCTCTAGAAGAAACAGCTAAATCAAGCAGACAAAAACTTTCACTCATTAGACGAAAGTGAATGACTTATATGGATTTCCTCTAGTCAGTACTCAGTGGTCGATCAGTCCGTTAGCTAATTCGGCCGATCGCTTTTAACTAGCCTCTTACCATGAGATACTTTTACTCAGTTTATCAATTAATTTGCCCTTTCCGATGTCTCCGTAGTTGTGCTGAAATTTGACCAGGATGAGGAGTTAAGAGACCATAAATAGAGCAAAATATTATTTACTCATTACATAGTAACGCATGTTTCTTCAAACCTATGGCGTTTACAAACATCGCTACTCCCTTAGATTGCAGCTAGCCAGAAATTTGGGGATTTCCTTAAAAGGAGAAACATTACTCGGCTCTGAAGTCATTTTGTATCTTATACCTGATGAAATGTTGGAATATTCACTTCAACGTTCCGTGTAATTGGCACATCAAGTTTTCAATTAATAGAAACACGTGTTGGGTACTTTTAAGGTTCAAACTGAGGCACGTTAGCTGATGGGCCAAAAGTTAGGGCGAACCTAAGTTGCACAAATGAACAAAACTCGGATGTAGTAAGGCGCACTGCTCAAAGCGGAAGAGTAAATTCCAGTTACACCAAAACGAAGCTTTTGCCGGAAGTGCCATCATTTAATCACAGGGTTTGTTTTCTTCGAATTCGGGAGTAGTTCCGATATTTTGGTGACAAATTCATGCCCACTCTGCCAGATGGTATGTCGAAAAATACTCATGCAAATCCGGCCATTCTCAAGGGGGCATTTGTTTAACATTGGGCAATATAATTTTCGTACACCACCATTTATTGGTTTCTTTCTTTTGCAAAATACCGTAAACACTTCGTCTTGGTGTCGCTTAAGTTCAAACAAAGGACAGGGTTATCAAATGAAAAGATTCTTCTTTTATTGTATAATATTGTATTACATGGTATGGAGTTTTGCGTTCAATAAATAAAGTCTCATTTCAGTCAAGCAATTTGAGTGTAAAAACAAAATAGGAAAAAATAAATAAATAAAATAAAAATACACTCATCACCTCATGAAGAATACAAAAACTCACCAAGGAATAATCGTAGCACATTATGATATGTTCCTCAGGAATTCGGCTGAAATCCGCTCACGATTTGTCAAATTCGAGCTGAATATTAGACAGTGGAATTCCTATAAATATCGACCCTAAATGGTATGGAACGAAAATCGGAACTTGTCAAAATATGAGAGCGACACTTTGAAAGATCGTTGTGCAGAGGATGCATAGGATCAGAAAGAATTTTGTGAGCAAATTTCTCACATGCTGATAAGTGTTGATCACATAGATTTAGGGAGAATTCATTTAATGGTGCGAAGGACACACGGCTAATAATTGATAATCACCGGCGAACAATTTTAAAGTCTTTTTAAGTAAACCTGGAAAAGTGACGGGGGAACAGTAAAGAAGGATTGTAAAAACATTGGTATACAAATCGGGAGATGGTGCTTTGTTTCACCTCGCAGTGTCGAAGCCTTTGGATTTGAAATGACACCGTCAAAGATTCTTTACATAAGTAGAAATGTGAGTAGTCCACTTCAGAATTTTATCAATAGTATCTCATAGATATTTCACAGAATCAACCCTGGTAAGTGTTACTGAGTTATCGAAAGACAGTTCAAACGAATTGGCTGACCAAGAGAGAGAGCAGACATTCGAAACATTTAGATGTGTTGAGATTGAAGACAGCTTTGGCAGAGAAATCTTAGGTTGTTGTAAAACTTTGAAAATCATCGTTGCTGGAAACAGCTTGAGAGAGAGCGGCATCATCGGCATACTTAATTAGATGAGATGGGAGCTAGTTGATAAGTCGCTGATGTAAGCAGAGAGGAGATACGGTGAAAGAGCCGAACCCTGTAGCACGCCCGAGTTGTTAGTAAGCGGTCTTGAAGTTTTACCATCCATTCGTGTACACTGGGATCGGTTAGTAAAATAATCAGACAGCCATGCTAATAAAGGCCTGGGACAACGAAATGTTTCCAGTTTGTAGAATAGAAGAGACCGAGTGATAGAATTAAATGCCAACAAATAATCTATGAAGGTGTAACGCACAGATTTCACCGATGTGTTTATGGTAATTGAGGGAGGCGACAGCATCCAAAGTAGACCTGTTAGGTTTATAGGCAAACTGAAAAGGGTCGTCAGGAGGATACATAGCAGAAAGCAGCTGCTTAAGTAAAGCAGTTCAAGACCAGAAGCCTTTAAGGCGATGTTGCGAAAACGTTTTGCTGAAACAGTAGAACTGTCAGCTTCAAGGATGGAAAAAACAGTGACGGATCTTTATCAGTAAGGGATAGAAGACGAGAATAATAGCGTGTTAATCAGGGAATTGAATGCATCCCGAGCACCATGCCTTAAAAGATCTGAAGACAAACTGTCAGGACCAAATCTTGTGATAATTTTAGTGGTGCGCGGAAATTCGGGTACCTATTTTGTAGAAAAACTTATAACTGTCTTATCATCATCCTGTCCAAATATAACCGTTGTTTAAATGGAACGATAGCTGAAGGCACGATTGATGCTGTTGACATCCGCAGAAGTGATCGCATGTTTCTTCTGTTTCCCACACAACAGTCGAATGCCTAGCCATAGGAATTGATTGCTGTTACCACTCAAAAGTTGGCTGGTGAACGTCAAGTAGATGTGCTCGATTTCAGCGTTTATTAGGTTGGAAAAATGCTGCAAGCTTGAGTCATTACGGGGTTTGTGGAAGTGCTCCTTGAGTCTTTTAGAGACTTCAGTTTATGGGTGGAGTTAAGGCCATTTGAGACGAATAGTGTTTCTGAGGGGCATCAGCTATCAACGAATGCGTTGGCCGTCTCTGTGAAATGTATATCATTGTCATTGAGCAGGGGTTCAAAAGAGAAACGGGCAGATGCGAGTTCAAGGGATTCCTGAAGAAGAATAAGGTTGTTGTGTAAAGGTTACGGAGGCGTACTCGGGTTTGATTTTTTCGCCTGAAGGAATGGAAAGCTGATCTATAGTATATCTTGGGCTTTACCAGAAGCAGAGAATGATCGCCACTTGAATTTGGAACACGCAGATTCAGGGAACATAAATCAGGGTGGTTGGTAACAACTCTATCTAAAATGGAACCGCCTCTGGTGGGAGAAACGCAGAGATCAACCAAACCAAGCAAATGCAGTGGTAAGGTAAATACATGATTAAAATCATCTACAATAATATGCAGATTACTTGCAAGAAGAGGAACAATGAATGCTAGAAAAGAGCCGAAAATTGATGCGATATTTTGTTGCGAGCTATAAAGGGCAATGTATAAATTGGTTATGATAGTGCTTGTATGGTGAGAAAACCTAGGATGACACTGTGTCATGAGACAGTCAATTTCGTTTCGCGAGTACATGTAGACAACTTCGGAATTGCCAGACCAGAATGAGTTTACATATGTTGCCACACCAGCTGCAGTCTTCTTCTGTCCTGCCGATGGAGTCTGAAGCTCTCTATCAATACCAATGAATCAGCGATATCCGGGTTTTGACACGATTCTCGTATGTAGATGTTACAAGTGTGAACATGGATCGGTGATTGAAGTGTGAGGGACAGATCCGACGTTTTCTTAAACAGAGTTTAAATGTTGGTACTCAACAATGCCGGAATGGACATCTTGGCTGAAAGGGTGCATTTAAGGGCTGCCTGCCAATCAGCACGAGTGCCTCTTTTAGATCGATGAGAAGATCGCTGAGGCGCAGCAGTGCGTGATCCCAGTCCATGTCTCAACGTGGACGGTTTTTGAACAACAGTAATTCCGAGCGATTGTATCGGCGAACGGAGAACAGAATGGAACCAAATATCCGACAACGAAATAGGACGACACAGAATTGTAGTGCTGTCGGTCTACGGGAGCGCGCTCGGTATACCATATACTCTGATTTATGTTCCCACAACAACTTGTCGACTGACTTTACTCGTGCCAGTTCATTGTTCCGTTACCTTGAAAAAATGTGCAAGTTACCTAACCATAATATCCGGTTTGTTTCATATAGAGGTTTCTCGTACCTGATAGTATACACATACATAAACTACTAATGAACCAAATGATAACATCGTTTTGCGCTGCGTAAACTGTCGGAAATGAAATCAACCTATCTACCGAAAGCCTAAAATAGCATTTTATCATATTTATTTCTGGTTCTGCGTAAGCGTAGGAACTAAACTGAATTTAGGACATTTCTCGGATAATCCATAATCCATTTAGGTTCTGCGATTATGAATGTTCCCAGCAGAAGAAGTTTGGATGGAGTTTGAGTCATTCGATAAATAGTCCAACCAAATTGGTTTTGTTTGTCTGAATGTCGATAATATCTTATATACATACTGGACACCGTTGTTGTTGTATTGACGATGAAGCTTACAAAACCATTGAGACACATTAAACTCTGAACTGTGTGACCGAACGAGGCTCATGGCCCTCGAGGACCTACCTCCGCACAGTCAAATGCATAAACTCACACGCACACACACACACGCACACACACGCACCTCCATCATCACCATAATAATTGATTGACAGCCATGAGCTAATCGTCCTATGGTTCGGATAGTATCCCAAATTAATACGGAGCTTCTCGGTCTCTGATTTTCAAGTTTCATGCATTGTGCATACGCGTTTACGGACTTCGAAAGCAACTGTTGGCCTGGTCTTGTGTTCTTTGTGTCATCACAGGGCTTTCTCCGTAAGTTAAAATAGTTCTGCGCATTTGTGATTGAAATCGCCAGCTTAAAATGATTCTACTTCGTATAGCAGTGGCTGGCTCCTTATACTAACTACCAGCAGATTCACCACAAAGAAAAGCAAGTGTTATCCATGGGGACAACATTAGTTCAGTTGGCCCTAGTCCTTGGCGAGCGTGGTGGTCTTTCTATGCTCACAGGAGTAAGATAAACTAAACACCTTTTGCTCATGTAATTGTGTTTTATGTGTTCAATATCCTCACAACTGATTCAGGCTCGGAGACGACGTTTACTATGTCGGAGTTCACCATCAAATCGCAGACTACGGTAAGTTAGTTTGTTGGTTTTGAGCTTTCTGTCAGCGACGTTGCTGACGCCTTTTACCTTTGGGTTTACAAATGCAAGAAAATGGAAGCTCGGACATCATGCTCACAAACTACTCGCAAACGATTGTGAGGTCTACATAGAAACTTTAATAGTATTGGAAATAATCCCGAATCTTGACAAAAGACCAGACGTTTGACAAAAGGAATACACAAACAACGGCGAACAGTCAACAATGGAAATACAGACATTTGCTTTTGTGAAGACGTCACTTAAGTAAAGGACACTGATGCTACCATGGAGGCTACGATTTTCTTCAGACGCAAACAAAGGGATAGCTGAATTAGGGAATTTGAAGCAATCTCACCGCGTGCGATGTGCGAAAACATTTTTTCAAATATTATAATTAAATCATCACTTAGACCAGGGTGTGGTATGGAGAACCAGGTTGCTGTTGGATTTCTACTGACGTAAGCACGAACTTTGTGCTATCACGTTGAGTCACGTGGCTCCCACCATCTATTCACTACGTGCACTGTCTCAAATGTACTGACAACTTTTATACTTCGTATAGCAATATCGCTCCTTCAGATCAATTGGGCCTTCCCTTCAGACTCGATACCTGTGACTGCCTGGATATTTGTGAAAACCGGTGATTTCCCAGTCATGGGTATGGCCATAATGACTCAACTCAGCAATTTCGACAGTCAATTGGTCACGTGCACTGATCTGTGTTACAATAAGCCCCACTTTAGGTTGCACACCCGGAGGCGTGATTATAAACTTTCTTCGAGAAGGTCATTCAAGCCCAGTTACCTTATGAATAGATTATCCTGGTGCTATTCGAACGAAGATCATAGTGAAACTGATTGATAAACGCTTGTATCTGCCGATTACAAAAAGTTTTCTTGTCGTTATTTACATTATTTTCCATACAAAGAATGACATTGCGAAGCAAGAATTTAAAAAGGCAGGACACAAATTGGCTTTCTGGGTACCAATATATATATATATATATATATGGATTAAAGAACTAAACATTTATGAAAATCCACCGTCGGTTAAGCATTTCCGGTCTCTCATCGCTTATGAGCACCCGGTAATCATCTGCTTGCTGACCCCTATAGTTGTACACCTTTTGTCATTAGAATCGCATTCAATTCACTAAGAAGGCACAGAGATGGTGAACCTATTTAGGAATACTGACAATGATTCGAGGACAGCTTGTCTTCCGTTAGTTAAACCCAGCCTTCGGAAACAGGATATATGGTCTGGTGTTTTACTCTCCCTTTTAGTGGCTAGTTTTTCCGCTGTTCAACAGCCTCTGGGTATCGCTTACGACTGCGTTGACAACCATGACCTGGGTTGAAGTAAACACCTGCATCCCAGCCGAAATAAGGAGCCACGTTTCCGGGTCATCAAATTCTGGCATGATATGCATGTGTGTTGCGCAACACTTCACAATTTGCACTCATTGCCATCCAGGCCAAGGCAACGGAAAACAGTTCGAAGCGGTTGGACAATCGCTAGTGTTCATTAAACGACAGTCAATTACTATTTAATGACGGACATATATGCATTTACAAGGTAAGTCAAAACTTAGAGCCATGTAACCTCTTTCTGAAGGTTGTGCTCGATTAACCGAAGAAAAGTAGTTCGCGAATCGCTGTTGTGATTCATAAATAGGCTCGTTGGCTTGCAGATACCATGAAATGGTCGAGCGTGAACCAGATTCGTTGCCAGTGACATACGACACCGGGAAACGACAAACGATCAAAAATTCCAAAGCCAAACTGAAACGTTCGGAAGCAAAATATTTGAAGCTACTAGATCGAGCCATAGGACAATAGATGGAGCCAAAATGCTCAGAGGATTTCGTGGTACCCACGAACGGTCGAATTGATTGGGGCCATAAAAACGAAGAGACCAGAACCGCCGTAGCAACGTCGACGTATGTAATGCAGGAACAGTAATAACTTGATATAAACATATATAATTCATTTGGTGGGTATAAACAAGTGTCATTTCTGAGTATGGTTTAAGATCGTATTTGCCTCAGTAGTGAAAAAGTGCTGGACAAACGAACTTCGGCCGGAACGTGAGACAGAGCTCTCATTTGAGGATCGTTGTGTAGCAGTGCATTGCCGACTTGAAAATGAGGCAGTGAGCTCGTCCGAGAAAGTAAATATGGTAACAGTGTCGGTTATTCTGCAAGCATTTATGTGAGCTTCGGAACCTGTTAGTATAACTGAGAATACAGTACCGTGAGATTTGTCGAGGGGTGCCATAACTTTCCCTGTCCTCATTAGGTTCCGATAATATATGAGTTATCGTGCAACATGAGGAAGAAAACATCAAAATGTTGCAGATTCACCAACAATACTGAGTATTCCAAAGCGGACTCAATGTATCTAAAATAAGAGAGAAACCCGGATTATTTGCCACTGTCTGCCGACAAGACTAGTTAAACACATGTGAATGTATTGTTACTCTAGAACTTTTGTGGTCCCCTGCCGTTATGGTCCATCCAGATATATTTTGCTGGATCATTCCTCTGATTCCTATCTGCGGTAAAGTCTTTCGATAACCGGCCTTTTTAGGTCACTGTAACATCACTTCCCGTCCACTTGATAGACAAACTGTCAATGGAGGTAACTTGTAGGCTACATTGTTGTAATTTAAACATAAGAAAGTAAATATCATAGCACATGAAACTGACTTTATCAGTTGTTTCCCATGCAGATGGGTAGATAAAATTTCCCTTCAATGGGTTTCTAAGCCCACCATAAAGTGTTGCTGTGACCGGCATCACTGCCAAATAGTTTTCCACATCATGTGATCACTGTTACAAGTCAGACCGCGACCGATACGGGAAAGTCGTACAGGGATCCCCTCAGGACCGGTCTACGTTCGTAGGATGGTTAGGTTAATGTGTGTGTGTGTGTGTGTGCAATCGTTCGATTCCAAATAAATAGGGGCAAATGTGTGAACAGGTTTCCGTATTAGCCTAGCTACACGTCCGTTTGAGTTCGTCTCATGAGGATAAGAACGTGAATTTGTATGCGTTTTGTTGGCCATCGACGATTACAGTTCTTAAATCAGCTACCCTATTATCATAACACTTGGGTGTGATACCACTGCATGACAAAGACTGCTGAGTGCAGTAGAATAACATGGTAATAGCGTCAATAGCACAAGGTCACGCATGCAAGCAAGTTGATGTGTGTACCACGAGTGATCTTAGCGTTATTTCACAGTCCGTCGATCATGAGGGTTAGGCTAATCCAGAACTCCCCATCGTTCTACGTTCGGACGTGTGGAGACTCACAGCTATGTTGAGCATGATCAACTGGCTGACAAAATGAGCTGTGAGAAGCGTACACAGTATGTACGGTCCGATCATCGCTAGCGTAGTCACCATAAAGAAACTTAATATAGAGTTTCATAAAAATGGTCGTTATTATCTCTTGGGCACAACTTCATTGTGGGCAAAGGCCAACAGGCTCACCCACCGACTCATTCCAATTAAATCGGGGTATATATGTAGGCTGAATATGCAATGTAAACGTAGGATATTGGTGTGAGAAAAACAGTTCAACCACACACACACACCATCATGGTCCATTTTTATTCCGGATGTCATAGCTTTGCTTGCAACGTGAACGTATCTACAAATTAATTAACCCAAGCGAGGTGGGAAAATCAATGGGGTGTAAGCTCTATGTTGTGACAGCTAAATCACTGGTAAGTAAGCAATTGATGCGTCACGTGAAAACGTTGTTTCAAGAAAGAATTCAGAAAAAATACCACTGAAGTGAGAAACTGTAAGTTTATTTTGAAAACAAGCAGCTGAGGTAAATCTCGCCTCTCCTTGATGTATCTCATTGGCCAACGGAACACATCAGTTACCGGCCCATGATTGGTCGCCTATCTTCTCATGCTCCTTTTGACAAAAGCTAGGACAGTTATCAGTCATTTGCACTAGTGAATGGACGTCAATAAAGTGCGATGCAGTGCAGTTCGGAAATTTGTGCGAGACGACTTAGATGCAAGGAATCCAATAAACTAGAATATCGGTTCGTTATTCTCAACCCATTTGGACGAGCAAACGCACTTTGCTAATTTAGTATGCAGAGTTTATTTACAGCCGTAGAATTGCAAACAATGTGATACGTAGACATCACAGGGACACAAGGTCAAGTAAATTAATGGAATTTAGAGACTAACTCCGCTGTATTTCAACCAAAATGGTTCCGTACGGATTATTCTCTTCAGCCCACCCAATGGGTTAAGGTCAACTATTTGTTTCCGTTGGTTTCTTTAATCCTCGGACAATTTATCCTACAAAGGTGGAGTTGTAAAACCAGTGATTTCTGGAGAAGACAAAGTGTGAGCACCGGTAATAGTATCGTCACGACTAATTCAGTCGTAAGTACATAATCGAGAGCTTGATACCTTGGATCACGTTGGCCATGCATTCAATAGAGCACGCTTCTTGTGTATTGAAAAGACGGGCACCCATAGATGGACTCGGAGACAGATATTTGTTTCCTAATGACTGCGCCCACTTATTGGGAGAGGACGTCAGTGAGGCCATCGAAGCTCAGTCGGTCACTGTTAAAAGCCTCTTGATCAAAACGCTCACCTGAACGGGGAACAAAACGTAACCCAACGCGGTTCAGACAATGTCAGTAATTGTCACTTAGATCATTGTGGAAGGTAATTGCCTCCGGGTCCATCTGCCTTGATTTATGTCACTAGATGTACGGATGATAGTTGCTGCATACTCTCAAATCAGGTAAGGCTCATGATGACAGCTGATTTAGCTGACCACTAGGAGTAGACAATTTTTTACTGTTTAACTGTAATGGTTACTACGAACTGGATCCTCATGCGAACGGTTCAGTGAAAGCCTTAAGCAAATTGGCTGGTCCTGATAAGGTTTGGAGCATAGCGACAGAGATAAAACTGCCAATAATAATAAGCAAAGTCTTATGGAAATTTAATTGTCATACGTGGCATGGAAACAATGTTGGAAGAAAAGCAGGTGAAATGTGTGATGAGATTTGTGATACAGCTAAGCTTTTGATCTTGAAGAGACAATAAGGAGTTCTGGCAAAAAGCCCACTCTGTTTTGAAATCGCGGAATATCTGTCCCTAACTCTAGAGCATTTAGTTGATCGTCTTGTTTCTCTCGGAGTATCGTCATGTTTACTCAGGCGGGGACGATCAAGTGATGTTTTCTTTGTCAGCGCTTTCACTTACTAGTCACAGTTGAATGATTTATGGACTGATTCAGATTGCAACGTACTGACCGATCACCAAATCCCTTCTGGACTCGGTTCGGAGGACGGCTCTCGCTGGCCTCAGAACCTATCACATAAATCAGGCTAGTTTGATTATTGTTCTCGAACTATGGCTAAGGTCTGATTTCCGCTTGTTGGCGACTGAGTTTCTGGGTTATGTATTTATTAAAACGCCAAAAACGTGCCGATATCGTGATTCGAATGTGACTTTGCCTTCAGGCTGACGGCGGAATCCGTTGACATTCTAAAAATGTTTTCATGGGTTGCCAGGTCGGATGGGTGTAGGAGCAGCTGAAATAAAATTTCGTCAGTGTTTTTGTACCTCCAGCATTTACACGTTCGTGTCGCCAAGTTGTTATGATGCCAAAATGTTAGCTTTGTTTGCATCCGCAGGTGAGAACACAATTCACGGAGCAGGGCTAGTTATAGTGTATCTATTTGGATTGATTTACAGAGCGATCATGAAAAATACAGTTAGGTAAAATCAATGATTTGTCTTGTTCAATCGTACTTAAGAGTAAGCCATCTTGCCGCCTGAGACCAGCCTTTAAAAACCGCTGTTGGAGGCTGCCGACTTTTGATATCTAATCACACTATTATTTATGTCGTCTCGTTTCGGTCTCTTGACATCTGTTCAATTCCCTTCACACACCTCTACTGTTTGTGCGAAAATGCCTGTTCTCGAGCTACTTTCAGTAGCATAGAGAACACGCCAAGTGAGGCTAACCTACAGACAGCTAAATGAACGATCTCACCGAAACTCTTTTATTCAACCTATTTCTTCTGTCTTCAACTAAATCTCTTTGCCAGCTCTGCATATCTATATTATCCCTACTGATAACACGCCCGATACTCGCAACGGTTTATTGTCAAGTAGTATAATAGGTGGTCTTCAGTCTGTTAGTTCACATTGTCTCAAGCCTCGTCAGCCTCTGAATCTCGGTTCCTTCAATGTGCGCACTCTCATGCAGGCTAGATAACAGGCGTGTTTGGCTCTGACAGTGGACTCACTTTCGATTGATGTCTGCTGCGTGAGTGAAACACGAATTCAGGATTCGAGTAGAGTAGTTCAGCTAACTGCGCCAAACGTCTAATCAAGATATTTTCTTCGCACTTCACGAGACGAAGCAGCTCAAGCTGTTGGTCAACGTGGTGTAGGAATAGTCTCGAGTGAGAAGGCTGAAGCAGCCCTTCTAGACTGGATCCCAGTCAACAGTCGCTTGTGTGCCATGAGACTGAGGGATCAGTTGGCGTCCGAAAGGATAGTAGTGTTAAGCGAAGTTTACTTGGTATCTCGGCATATGCTCCAACAGTCTGCAGTACTGACATGGAAAAAGACGAATTTTACGATAACCTCGTCACTCTTGTTCGGAAGAGCAAACGCTCTGACATTGTAGTGGTAGCAGGTGACTTTACTGCACAAGTTGGAAAACTGAGTGCATCGGAGTCCTGTTTAGGCGGGCGATGCGCCTTGCCTGCATAGCGAACTGACAACGGAGAAAGACTTCTCCAGTTCTGTGCAGATAATCATTTATTCCTATCTAGTACGAATTTCCGACACAGTTCGCGTCGCACAGCGACGTGGCTTTCTAACTCGACAGGTACACTGAGTCAGACTGACCATATCCCAGTTAGCTACCGTTGGCGCGGTTCTGTCCAGAACTGTAGATCATACTGGACCACGTACGTCGAGTCGGACCATGCGTTAGTTTTAACGCGATTTTTGCTGCAGCTGAATGGCCATCGACGCAGGCCACAAATCCGATTGGCCCTTCGAACGTCTGTGTGATTTGGTTGTTGGCAACAGTTATGAGCAGAAACTGTTCGAGGAACCAAGAACTCCGACGAGCAGTAATGTAGAGGAGCAATGGGGTCAACTCAAGCAGGCAATGAACTTGGCAGCGAATTTCGCCTGTGGTCCTAAATCAAAGACACTGGATCTCACAAGGGCCGTTGGGCCTAATGGAGCACAAACGTCAACTGCCTAACTGCAAGGAAATGAATAAGATGCGTCGGCAGTTGCAGCGTCAGTTGACCATAAGCCTTAGGAATGACCGCGAAAGCTGGTGGATTAAGTTAGCCGAAGAGATGGAAGTGGCGTCCGCTTCAGGTAACAGTCGAAGACAGTTTAAGCTTATACGCGACAGCGGTGGGTGGCGAAGTTCGGTTAGTGAAATCGTGTGCGATATGAATGGAGAGCTCATCCATGGTGGACAACAAAGGCTGGACCGTTGGGCAGAACATTTCAAGGATCAGCTTAGCTGCCCATATGCTAACATATTTAGGCCAACATCTGCAGCTGCAAATCCTTGGGAGATGTCACTTGATCCCCCAACAGAAGTGCAAGTGCAGTCGAATATTTAACTTCTGAGGAGGGGAAAGGCAGCCGGTTCCGACGAACTTCCCCCAGTTCGTTTCAAATTGGGTGGAGAAGCTCTGATGAAATCAGTTACCTCCTTGCTTCGTGATATTTAAAACGAAAAACGTATTCTGCTATCTTGGAGTGAGTCACTGGTTATACCCATCTTCAAGAAGGGCACACGGAGTGACTGTAGCAATCATCGTGGGATAAGTTTAATTCCGATAGTTACTAAGGTGTTAGCTTCGATATTGCTGCGCCGTTTGACATCGGCAGATACTCGAAACGCGCCACACGCACCGCCGCCCTACGCTCGTAGTCTTCCTCGACTTGAAAGGTGCTTTCGACTCCGTGGATCGACCAGCACTATTCAGTGCTCTCCACCGGAATGGTATGCCAACGAATTTCGTAAAACTGTTGCGAGCATTGTACTCGTATACCTATGGTCGCGTTAGAGTATAGGGTGAACTATCAAGTTCATTCGGAACGACTGGTGGCGTTCGACATTCTTGTTCAACTTCATCATGGTCGAGGTGATGGAAGATGGTTTTGGAGGTCTCCAGGTTGTGGGAGTCGAACTGGGAAGTGGAGGAAAGCTACGTGACCTAGATTACTCAGATGAGGTTGTGTGCCTTTCCGAGTCTGCGGACCGTGCGCAACGTGCACTAGATAGACTGTCGAGATCGGCTGCTCGGTTTGGCATGTGCTTTGCACTTTCAAAGTGCAAAGTACTGTTACAGGACTGGACGACAGCAGCGCAGAGCTTGGTACTGGATGGAGAGGAAATAACAATGGTGGACCGTTTCACCTACTTTGGTAGCTGCGTGTCCAACGATGGTAGCTCGGCAGTGGAGGTAAATATACAAGGTTCGAGCAGCTTACGCTGAACTGAAGCACTTGTGGCGTCTGCTTGATATCTCACTGAGGTTGAAACGTCAGGTGTGCTGTGCCGTAGTGCGTTCAGTTCTGTCGTACGGTTGCGAGACATGGAATATTCGCGTGGGAGTTGTTCGTTGGTTGGAGGTTTACGACCACTGGTGTCTACGTAGTATGGCTAGCATTGGATGGAATGACCGGATGAATAATGTAGAGGTCAGGAATCTGATATTGGATGTGGGCTCTCAGAATACCTTGTTTCAGCGTACGCTGGTTGGGTCACGTGTTGCGTATGGCGAATACTCGTCTACCATACCGTGTCCTATTTTGTGTTCCTCCTAATGAATGGAAGAAGCCATGTGGAGGCCAACAGATGACGTGGCAACGGGGGATGAGAAAATGTACGGCGAATTCTGGTAAAGTAATTGTCTCACGTCTTCGTGGTTGGGGTCCGAAAGACTTGTCGACTATCTGGCTGGAGACACTAAATGATGTCAGTAAATCGCGAACAGAGCTGGTCGTGTTGTCATTTTCTATCGAATCAGAATGATTGAAAACACGTGCGTTTGTACAGTCAGACTTTGTTCCGTGTGTTGGCTGCAGCAGCATCTTATCTTTTCCCGCCTGTGTAGGTCCACTCCCTGTTCCCGTTGGATATTCACTCTTTTTATATAAACGTGTAACTCTGGGGAAAGGCAGCGGCCAGTGAGGCTTGCCTTTCTGTTTAACGCTGAACGATGATGATGATGATGATGATGATGATGATGATGATGATAATGTTGATGATGATGATGATGATGATGATGATGATGATGATGATGATGATGATGATGTGAAGACTTACCCGATTGCATGTACTACTCATTTGATAAGTGAGACCAAGTATCTTAGGTGCCCTTTGGTCAGGACTGGGGAGTGAGCTCACCACCTCCCAGATGTGCTCCCCTATAAGAAGATCCACAGAGATGATACGAGCCTAAAAGCTTGTTTCCATGGTACAGTCCATTATGCTCGTATACTGTAGTGAGGACATGGAGTCAGATAATCAGTCCGTGGTACTCGCATATTGTTCTACAAGCGGCAGAATTCCTTCGGAGATATGAAAACAACCACAGCTGACCTAGCTTACACTGGACTAGCACCAGAACCTATGGGGCGAGACGTTACTGACTGTACTCCGCGAAGCAGATTGTTGCTTCGTCTGTGACTCGGAACTGTATGTTCGCGGCTAATCTTTACTGTAGTATCCAAAACACTATTTCGATGTCGTTCTTAATTTGACCCAATTACTACCGAATCCCCATTTAACATCACAGCGGAGTAGCAGTGCTGACCTCTCTGTTGCGCCCCATTTATCGGCCGCACCGCGCTTTGTTCATTCAGAGACCGCTTTCAACACTGGACTTCCATCCCCCCCCAGAAACGATAAGGCTCGGAGATGTATTGCCATGGCAAGCAGCACAAAACTGCTGATGGCTAAGCTGCTGACTTAAGCTTCTCTGTTTGAGTAAAGCGAAGTTCAAAACTTATATTTTGCGCCACGCTGTTTTTGCTGCTGATATTTAGTTCAGTGAACTGTAACCCCTGAATGAGGCTGCAATTCGTGGTTTCCTTATCGGGTCATTTGAACATAGACTTTTTACTGAGCACCCAATGTGTTACTGCATGTTCGTCTAATGGTGAGTTGAACGATGATATGACATGATGATTTATTTCATGAAAACAGTCAATCGCCAACATGTACCAAGTAGTCAAGCTCTGTAGATCATATCCAAAGCCTTGGTCTTACCGAGGATACCTGCAGAGAAGTCATCTATCAGTAGGGGTCGATTGCTTTGCATTAGAGGCCCGTGGCCGTGCAGATCAGTGACGAATATATGTAGCATGATGTGGTGAATTTGAACGAACTTTATTCATTCTGCCCGTTAGCGCTAAGGCGTTCGACTCAAAATCGTTCGCCCCGGGCTAGCGTCCCAATTCGGGCGCAGTGGATATGCACTGCTGATGAGCCCTAATAAGGGTGAAACAGCTGTACAGTGCTTCCATGGTTTCTTTATGGTGAGTTGGACGATGATACCATATGGCGAATTATTTCATTAATTACTGAAAGTTTGGGCTTTGAGCTGCAGTCACGGTCATTTGTGTTTGAAATACTTGCTCAAATATTCTCAATCATATACATAACAGCCATTTGGATCAGTCGTATGGGGGAGGTCCCAGTTTGCTCTTAAAAATTCCAGTGCCTTATAGACCATCTCAGTTAACAAGTGCATGCGTATTGAAAAAACTGCTCTTCTAGTCAAAATTCGCTATTTTTTCCACCTCAAGAGGGAAAACTGGTAAACGTTTTTATCGGGTGCTTAGCCTGTGGTGAACTGAATGAAGCAGTACTTCATAAACCTGTCAGAATGATGCCTTACGTCATGACCCAACACAAATCCTGGTTCTGAGTCCTGCCTTATGAAGTGTTCATTTAGTCGATTTTACCTTGATAAAATAATTTTTTAATAAAATTTCGTTCATCACTGGTGGCAATAGAAAACATGTGTAAATTTTTCACTTTTTTGGAGCAAATGAACAAGCACCGTGACTTGAGTAGTATTTGTTCTGAATGGTGGAGAAAGAAGACCAGTATTGCAGGATGTTAACATTTCGTTTGACGTTTTTCAATCGCTTACATAAAGCAATCTGAGAAGTACCTGAACATTTCTACTGAGCATACTAAGGAAACAGCTCTTCTGGACGTATCATTAGGTGGGAGAGAAGATAGTTCAGTTCGGTTTTCAACACATGGGAAAGCCATGTAGAGTGGACAATACATCCAGTCTTACAGCTCTGCATCCCTCGATGTGAAGGGAAACCTAATTGACTGCCTCATAACCAGAGCAAAAAAATATGCATCGAAGATACTCTGGAGGTAAAACTTCAGACGATGAGAATTGTATTCACCGAAAATAGCTCCTAAGTCATTTATTTGGTAGGGCAGTGGAGACAGAATAGGAAGTTTCCAGAAGGATGGTGTTGAACAGAAAGCCGGTTTACTTTGCCATTCAAAAGTGACACGCTAAAAGAAATAGCTCGAAGAAGAATGACTAGCGCTGTCAATAAGAAATTTTACACTACCACGCTTCGAATCTTGTTTAAATCCCGCCCTGTGGTGTTACTACGATTGAAAGGCAAAGTTCCTGATCCTGCAGCCTATTCTATTGTCTATTCGTTTACATGTTCCTGTAGGGCAATGGACATCGGCCGCATGACCAGGCGCTTATCTGGATGCACCCGTGAGCACCATCCAGCATGGTTGAGCACTGGAACAATTGAGTCACTTAACAATTGCAGTGGCTTCACACCTAGCACAGACTGACCACATATGAATATGACGCAAACTTTGCGAATCCTGCATAAGCTCATGGACCAAAACTCCACTCTGTCGTGTCTTGAGCACAGGGGAAGCTGTCGCGATCCATCTTCACAATCCTCCACTGTGCGCACAAAATCAATTTGTGGTTGTCCTTCCACTCCCCTGTCCCCCCCCCCGCTTCATTCCAGTGCAAATCTCTAGACCACACAATAATTGGCACAGCATGTTTATCCGTTTTTCGGGTTATGCATGGAACACCGACAACCTCTTCTCACTAATATTTTTCATCTGATTAAACCAATAAATCTTTGAATTCCTCCTAATATATTGTAAGGTAATGGTACGAGTACGAATCAGGGAAAATGAGCTTGTTTGCTAACTGTTTTTCTTAATCTGAGAATTATATAACATTCAGTTACAAACCGCAGTGAACGGGCATAAAGATTAGATTCAGTACCACCATGGCAAACACAGTTTGTTTGTAGCTTTTTGTGCAACAAGGTGGGTTATCAGGACTAAATGATGTAAGTAGTATATCGAAAAATCGATTAGCCACGTATTGGCTATAATTGTGAATGATATAATGTTAATAATATAGCGTTGTTTGTAGATGTAATGCGCCAACCTTCCGACAATGGCGGGTAGTCTTTCTCAAGGCAGGTTTCGCAATCAGATGCTGGGTTATGTAATCAGATTAGTGTTGCATCGCTAAAAGCTAGAACCTACCGGTCAGTATAGGGTAACAAGGGTATAAAACACGAAATAGGTTCAACTGTGTGTTTGGTTGTTGTCACTTTTCTTGCGACTGATGACCGCAGGTCACGATCAAGATAACTACCCACTGTGTCCTTTGACACTGATTTGACCAACCACATGGGAGTCTGCTTGAAAACTACTGATTTGCATATTATAAAATACTGCAGTACACCAACTTGTTTCCGACGGTTTGCAACTGGCCAAATGTAACGCGTTTGATAGGTACTGAGCTAGGATGATCGAAAAATTATAGTAATAGAAAATAATATTCGTTGTTTCGGTCAAAGTGATCGCGATCTACCTGAATTTTCCTCATCTAGAGGCCTAGGAACAACATGCATGATTTCGCAATCCACCCTGACCATCCTTGCTACATACGGTTGGATATCAAGTGACCCAGTGGAATCGATGGGACAATTATCAACACACATTATCTAGCAAAATACTGACTGCACATTATCCATGTAAATACATCATTCCAAACTCCAGTTATTTTTTGATCATCATACCCCTATACGAATAAAAGTGCTCTTTTACTCAGTTTTGTGGCATTTGGGAATGTGTTCTGGCATCCGTTGCGAAAGTAATCGATCTGTTCTGCCGATGTAAATCACACCGTCACCTCAGGTGAACTGGTGCACGGGATGTAAGGCAGAATGTGACAGCTCATTAGATCCACGTTGGCTCAGAATGATCCTCCAAGTGTTTGGCAAGATGTGAATTTCTGCATCCAGCAATGCGCGGTTTATGAACGAAATGAGTTGGTGCCAAACATCACTGAGAACTTGGTATCTCTTGAAGCCCCATTTGATGCATACGGCTTTCCCCGTTCTCTGATGGACTGGGTCAGCCTTCGGATTTTGTCGGCCTCCCTAATCGTTTTTTGTTCGTTACAAGGATTAGCCATCGTCTAACCATTTAGGCACATGCTTCCCATTCATTGGTTGAGACCACGATCAGTTATGTGCCTGTCTCACCGCAGCTATGGGTACAGCAATATGTGGCGTATAAAGTTAGCGAGCCTTTATCATATATAATAGAACTCCGATCAGGTAGATCGTGAAACCTTATGACCATCGATCACCAGAATGACACCCCTCACCGAGCGACCAACTCGACCCTACCAAACAGAAACCATGTGTTATTAACCTTCTGTGAAGCTTTATGAATCAACAGATCGAAGCCGCGCGCGAAAACTGTTGGCTCGTCCTATGTGCCTTACCTGGCATTAACCAGTCGGTTTTCGCTAAACATTTTCTGGAGCTCGTAGTACAGTCTTTAACCATTCTGCTAATCCGTGTCTTGCACTGACGTAATTTAACCTGTTTTACGTAAGTCAATGAGAAGACTGAAAAAAATGTCTGTGTCTCAGTCTGCACCTCTCCTGCGCCCATTTTACTTCTAAAAATGTCAAGCATATGCATAATCAATAGAAAAAGTGCTAACCCATTAGTTTCGCGTAACTTTAAGTATCCTTTTCCGCCAAACACGGAGTGGGCTCACCACCAACGCAGAATAAAATATGCTAAAACGTTGAACCAAATGGTGAATATCTATTGATAAGGATAAACATGGCGCAATTTCTAATCGACATGGTTAGAAAACTCTCTGGGGTGTGCAAGATCGAAATATACCTATTAATTACAACAATCTGCAATTTCACAGTAGTATTGTACTCTTGTCTTGTCCACCAGTTTTACACTCTAAGCTAATCTGGAAGCATGCAGTGCTATCTTTGTTTTTTGTTTTAACAGTTCGCATGAATGTTTATTTGAGCCTTCCAATTCTGGACATGAATTCGTTGGACCAACGAGCCCGAAGAGGGAAGAAAAAACTGACACAAATCGCGACAATTGATAGATTAATTTATATCAGCCCATGAAATGTTGCTTTTTAAGCCGACTGGATAATTACAGTTTTTCCCAACTAAATTTTGCAATGTAAAGTTAGTTATCTGATAACATCCGGCTGTGACGAGCAACATAACGCTGGAGAGATCAAAGCGTTTGACTGTCCGACAAATCGTGTTTCGGGCTGTCGTAAAACAACCATGCCTCACCAGTCCAAAAAAAGAAGCGGACCAAAAAAAGGTTACTTTTTGTTTGTTCAGAGGAATATTGGGTCCAATCCATTAATCCGTGTATGTCTCAGTACGTGTGATCTCTCGCGGTCCGGTAGATCAGTAGAGAAGCATAAAAGCTCTCACTTCTCTCCGCCATCCGGTTAATAGACCGTGAGACCTAATCACACGGTACGTGTGAACACTCTGAATATACGTTTCGAAAGTTCTCCACCTGTATCTGCATTGCAATTCTTCGCCCGCAAATCGTCCCTAGCATAATAACAAAATCCTTGGGGCACAAATTCTATGAAAATCTCATTTCGGGGCGAAGTGTGCAAATATAAACTTTGTCACAGAAATTTCGCAAAACAAAATCCTTTTAACTTCATGTTTCGCTCATCTGTGTGTTTTGGAAGATGCTACGTTGGAGCTCTTGGTGAAATCTCAAAGAAAAACCGAACAGCAGGGGAACACTGGACAGCTATTTCATGTGTGTTATTTATCACCACAAAATGTGTATCTATCGCGTCATAGTTGGCACGCAAACAGGGGATGAAACGGATATATGATTTAAGTGCCGGGTTAGATGTTGACACTGCGTGACAAATCACTCGGGATAACCAAATGAAATCTTCTGCTTAAATCCATCGAACAAAATGCTGCAGAGAGTTGTAGCGTAGGCATTTGTACACCGTTTTAGATATTACTCATCCTCCGTTATCTACAATCAACTCGAAATTAAGAAACCACGTGAGCACCGTGCATAGTTTTATCAGTTGCTAGAAGTTAAAACCACTGTGTGGTATCTGTACTCCATCTGGAGATGAACTCGGGACGAATGATCTTGAATCAAGCCAATTGGGGCGGACTTACAACGGATCGATCCACTCTGTCATATGAATGACCATCGTCTAGGTAACCCGTCAGATACACCTAGTTAGTGGTTATTTATTAAAAACCAGGTTGATTCAAATCAACTGAAGACGGGAAAAGGGAAGAAACGAATAATGCTAAAGATGTAATGGAGTCAGTAGGTTTGACCAGCTGAGGTTTAGAATACCCCAAATTGCTTTTTCAAGCAGGTAGGCTTTGAAAGATGGAGAAATAGTCGTGAATTTTCTAACCTTGAACCCGAAGTAAACGTAATTCTATAGGTTAACTGGCAAAAGGAAACACACCCAAATTAACCGCACCAATATGCGATTCTCTTTGCAAGACTGTGGCAAAAATGTTCGCAAAGATTTCCTTTTGTTTTCGTGTAATCGTTTATTTTGGGAATTACAAAGATTCTCCGGCAAATTGGAAATTAATCGAGAAAATATTCATTTTTAACTTAGTCAGCGCTGTATTGTCACAGTTTAAACTGCCCAAAATCTTCATACGGTTTGTGAGAACAGGTGCTGCGAGACAGAAGGTCTATGGTAAAAGAAACAATCAACAACCACAAAAATGACTAAATTTTTGCTTTCTTCACAAATTAAATCCTTGAAAGGCAAAGTTGTTAGATTAGCCGCTTGCATTTAATCAAAATTTCATTGAGGGAAATTAACCGCAACAGGTCTCCATTCATTTTCAGCCGACAGTAGGCTATTCACCAATGATGTGTAGAACACCGTTCAAACCGTCATGATTTAAGCTTATCCATAATAGCTCATTGCTGTTGCTAAGTGGTTTTGACAGCATATTTCCGGCGCAGGTATCACTAATACAACAGCGTGACGGTAACACTCATTTTTCCGGGATCATTCGAACTTCTATCAACCTTGTCCGCTCTGTGCTATTGGCAGAATTTTGCAGATTTTAACAAAACTTTGGTCTCGTTGAATAAACGGCAATGATTGTGTATGATGTTAGTAGAAATTGGAAAAATGTTAGATCAAGTTGCTTTAGACTGAACTGAACCGTAGTGCTTAAATTCGTAACTCCTGGTTTTGAATAGTACCATCTAGTCCAGACATGATCAAACAAATAAGAATATTCCAAATTATCCTTTTAACCAATTCTCCTTTCGTGCGTGTACGATAACCGGAAATTCAGATTTTGAGTAGATGACTTAGGCATAACAAGACATTCTTACTGTATCCCCTTGTTTGAAAAGATAAGCTACTCTAATGAAGTAAAGCGTACGTAAAACGAACATAATCGAAATAAATTTCGAAAGTGTCAAAAGCAATCGAACAACTCAGGTTCGAACCCCAACCAGTCTTTTTTCTATTCAATAAGTGAAGCCAGCCCCTTTAATGTAAATAAAGGAAGAAATTAATAAAATGTATTTGCGAATCAGCAAAAGTCTGTCCAATCCGAGTATTCGCTTCCACGAAATTACCCCGTTGTAGCTGGTCACTATGAGATCTATTCTGTCCGAAAATGTCCTCCCTATTTATAGCTGGAGATTTCGCAGGCGCAGACGGAGTGGAATATTTGTGTTAGGAAGGCATAACATAAGAGATTCCCGATAAAACCACAGTGGGATTCCTTCCTCGCCTGGTCGAATAGCAACCCATGGTCGAAGCAAACAAAACGACTGCTGAAGCTCAGCCTACCCTACTTTACGTGTATACGCGAATCCAAGATGTTTTTGCTAGCCATACGATTATTATGAAATCTTTTGGTGCAAACAGTCGATTTTCTTACAGAAATTCTCTATTGTCGTTCATATGAAAAGCAATAATGTTAACAACCTGCAGCTTATATTCAGCTGTTCGTAGAATCAACGGAATAGTAAGCTTTAATGAACTACTTTTTTTATCATTCTATCGTGTTTCGAGCTTCTCATGCTCCCAACTGTATGACGTGCCCATATTACCAAGTTCGTTATCACTTTTCTACAGAACAAATGTGCACGGCAGGAGAGCTTCAAGATTGTGCATACCATCAGGCTACCTTGGCGATTTTACCAAAACTGAACTGGTACCACATTAAGTTTATGCTATAGATCTTCGCCTCCGAAATGCTCGGACAGTTTATCATTTCTTTCATTCGAGGATTTCACTGTTCTTATTACTTTTTCGAATAATCTACTGTATCAAGTCACGTTGCGGCTACCATGATCTGAACGATTCCTCGGGAAATTTTGAATAATCTATGAAAAATAGGTGAGATTAGTGATAACAACTTGCCACTATCGCCTCATCTGAATTATCACTAGTGTGCGTGAAAGAAGCTGTTTTTAGAATCATACCAGTTGCGATCACTGTTTAGCCGAATGGTACACCGGTTCACACATCGGATGAACGAAAATACTTGCTGACACATACAAGTAGTTTTTCTCAGTATGTGCAATGGTATGTCATCCTGAGAATTATGTCTATGGTTTGTTCCCGGACTCTAAAAGTACGTACGTCTAGCGGGTCATCAAAACGAGTGGATTCTATTCCCGTGTTTAAAGCAAGCGGTATTGAAAGCTTCTCCAACCGATACCGTGGTACTTTCGTTGGTGACTTCTGAGGCACTGATTAGACATATTCATTAATTCAACCTTGGGATAACAAACCAATTGTTCTGCAAACTTGGACAATCCCGACCTCAGCGTACTGTGCGAACAAATGCCCAATGGTCAGCGTCACTATCCAATAGGACAAGGCTAACTCATCGATAGCTGTGTGTATCCTTCCCCCGCGGTGATTAATATGTCTTTCGGCAAATCAGTTTACATTGTAGCCTGTCAATTGGTTTCAGCTCACAAAGTACAATTCTTCATTTCTTTTTTTCAATTTTTATAGACTAATACAACCGGATGTGAACTTAGTCCAGCGGCCAGTTTGATTAATTGTGGGTACGTTTGTTATGTCTCGAAATGGAATTTGCTACTATTGATCCGCCGGACTCAAGTTGATAAAATCGATCACACGAATTTCTGTCGAAGGTCATTTTTCACTCATTTGTCTGTTCTGTTTTATCTGTTAGATAACAGAGTAAGGTAATTTGGTTGCAGTTATCTTAATTGCTTCCCATAGCCTGCTGACAATTACTCTTATAATGAGAGTCAGTTTGAAAGCTTCTCATTCGTTCTCACCCGAGCATTTATGGATTTGTCACATCAAATCAAGCCAAAACTCATTTCTGATTATCGCTGACGATTTGTTCTTCAAAAATGCACGAAAATAATCCACCTGTCATAGTATTCGTATAGCGCACCTGTCGTCTGTTTGATCGTAGATTCCGCGCACGTCTCCACAAAAATTCTTGCGTGGAAACTTCCGTGCATTATATTGTGCAGACGTTGACAAATGTGGTTAGGTTAAAGCCGAACTCAGTTTCCACATCAGACTGACGGTTTGTTTCCTACTTTACCTCATCGACAAACCTGTGGCACTTGTGGCCATTTACGTTGACTATTTAACCCAATTGACCGGGGTACAATCATCATACAATCATTCATACAAATACAAATACTCAGTTTTAGACCAAATGATTGTAAACGTACTCAGCCTAACCTATTGGATGAGTTTTCATCAAGCTGTTCGAGTTGGGTTTTCCACTTCATCAAAAAATTTAAATAGTCCCACTAACATTTCCATGGTGAAAAATTATGACTAATTTTCCATACCAACATCAGATTTTCCAAAAACGACTCTTATTTTTCATAAATTTTTACACAGATTTACATAATCGGCCCGTCGTGTGGTTCCGTAGCTGCCGTTCTTCTGTGAGAAGCGATAATCAATGATTGCGCGTCGACCGAACGAACAAAGCATTGGTGGACTGATCGGGCCTTTGATCGCCACCATGATTACAAACGACTGTGGGCAAACAAAGACTAATGTTTCTTAGTATTTTTTGATGTGGTGCCGTAGTAGTTGATCATACTTATTTTTTGTGGATTACAACTTGGTCATGAATTGGTCGCTGACAGCGAGTCAGTGAACAGTTACATTGCGACTCCGAATTTGGCCCACAATTAATTCCAATAGATAGTAACAATGCTTATCGGAAAATACTACCTTCATGTTCTCAACTGTTTCCATTCTATGCTTCGTGATTATCTTGCATAGAATAAAGGCAAGCACACTGAATGTTCTTCTCGGCAGCAGTAACAGTTCAACTTCGAGAGTGTATCCTAAACTCATGTACTCGAACCCCAACCCAGATTATATTTTAAGTTAGTCATTTTCCGGACCCCGAACATTCATTCCGATGATCGTCTGATTAACCAATGAGGCAAAACTCATTAGATTCATTCTGAAACGGCGCTTTACCTGTGACGGAAATGTCTTCACTCATTTGATCTAACCACTATCTGATCGTTTCGAATTTTTTCAGGGATTTTGATAAAACGAAAGATTTCCCCACGACCGCTTAGGAATCGAAAACCGAATCAGCTCATCTGTGTCATTTTGACATAAACATCTTAGCTTCTGAGTGTTGGATCACCACTGAATTGAACTGAATCGATTTCTTTTCAATAAAAATGCACAATTCCGGCTTTCTCTCTCATTGACAAGAGTTTTTCTTGCCAATTTACTAAATTAGGCCAAATGAGGAATGGAAGTTCTAATTAGCTTTCTGGAATCCAGAGAAAAATACATTTTGATTTGTTTGCCGATTATACCCATGCAGCACAAACGGTCTCAAGGCATATCCGTGCAGATGAACAACGGTAGGCACATTTTGCTTCTACTCTTTCTTGGATATCTCCGGTTAGAAGACAGCATGAATAAAACGGATCATTTCTAACAGTATTTGATGGTTAGGAACGAGGTCGCTAGGCATCGTGATTCACTTCTACTTTTACTATTACAGAGCCCCAAATTAGACCGGACTGCTGGGCCTTATGCATCTTTCTCTATATTCTTTGTCCACAGATGATTTTCTCACCAGCCAAGCAAATACGTTTTCGTTTAAATGAGTCAGTCTAGGTTTTTCGCGGAATGCGGTCAGTCCAATCCAACCAACGCTTTTGGAGGTGAACATAAGAGCACGTTAAATCACCCTCTCTTTACTTCCACATTGGCCATGTTGTCATACCAGTTGATGTTGAGGAAACTTTCACACTTCTGCCCACAGTTCTTGGGTGTGCACGGTATAAACATTCATACTGTAGACATGAAGTTCTGTTCATCGACAAATCTCTCTAATCGTTTGTGACATTAAAGGGACCATCTTCAGCCGATGTCGGTTGACATCACCACTTCACTGTCAGAATGAGAGTTGAAGTTTGATGTCTGGATAACGTTGTACGCCAGAGGAGTACTGATATATAGTCATTTGGGCTGACAACCCCGAGAAGCTAGAGAAGAGTGCATTCGGTCGATAATCAGCTGCGGCTAATCAGGACTGTTTTCTGGCACTTTAATATCTCCCAAGCTGTGGTGCTCCTAAATCTTCTGAACTCCATGATCATGATTCCCTATTGGAAGCATTGACACACGTGTAGGACACTGATGGCAGTCGACAGCCGCTTCTGATCCCTTTACTGAAAGCAAAATCCAAGAGTTGTTCACCATACGTTGGAACCTTTGAAATTTTCGCCAATTAATACTATAAACGAACTTCAACGAAATGTCAAACATAACATTCTACTGAATTATTGCCCAAAGGTATTTTTGATTAACTGCGTCTAATGTGACTTCATGTACATCGGAGCAAGGTACTTTTGGCTCCTGGAGCATACGTCTGTGCTTCAGTACTTGAGACATCGCGAATATTTGTTTGGTCCGGCGGCCTCGAAGAGGAAAACATTTGAAAACCCACCTGAGTACACAAAAGTGAGACGTTTCGTTTTACTGCGAATTACACGGCATCAAACAAGCTTATATTTTTAAAACTTGATCACTAAACCCCGGGGTATTTAATGTTCGAAAATATTCCGTCACAAGTTTTTGTGTGCGTCGTGAAAAGTTAAACGACTGAATTGATTCAATATCACAGACTGTATTGGTATGGCCAAGTCCAACAGTAATCTGAAGCGGAATTAAACAAAACTCCGATTCTAACTCGATCGTGGTCAACAGACAGCTAAATTGTGAAATTTGCGAGGTTAGAAAATCCACCAAAGCTCAGGATCAGTCTTCAGTGTTTGCTAACCTAAGGAACATCAAACTAAAAACTGCAAGCACTCCCTTTCTAGTCAAGTCTGGGCAGCTTCGATAGATCACTTGAATTCATGGCACAGCTCATCTATTCTGAAATGGTCCACGGAAAACGTTTTGTTAACATAAGCATTGAGATGCGAAAGTCACCAAACCTGAAATTTCAGTCGATTGTTGTCGTCTGACGTTTTGTTTATAACATGTGATGTTCCCGAGCTTAAATTCCTGGTAGACAACAGTCAGAAACAAGAGGTCGATGTACCTTACGCAAGATTAGCTGGCGAATGGCAAAAGCAAACGCTATCCACCGAAGACATTAAGTTCACAAGTAAAGTAATCCTCGAAATGCGGGTAACGTGCCAGCATCCGGAACGGATAGATACCTTGTTCTCAGCTGATAGCGCGCATGAAAGAGGTGGTTTGGGGACACCGGTCCAGATTGTTTGGATATTTCTTTTGATGTACATATATCCATTTATCACGGTAAACTGACTAATAAATCTCTCAGTAATGTCTGACACGAAGCAGATTCCCTTCAAATACATATCGAAATCTGATGTCTAACCTTAGTGGCTATAATTCACTAATGCTGTTAGATGAACAGGGAGCCTCTCTTTAGTGTACAATACAATGTGGTGGTATTAAGTTTAAAGCAAGACAGTGCATATTCGTTATTGGTTCTGCTCACCCTTATGATCCCCAAGATTTTACAGTTATTTTCCTAAAAGAATTTGTGGAAGCTCACAATGAGAATACACTAACTACTGTTGCGAGTGTTCGAAAATTATTTCCAGATAAGCCCTAACAAACCATTAGGAATGTGTTCGTCGTAGTTACTTCAAGACAGACAATCTTATCGACGCAGATTGTGGTATTGTTACTGTCTACCGAAATTTTCTCGTGTCTTTTTACTCTGTTCCCGAGTAAGACCGTCGGATATGCCACCTTTTCGATCCCACAAGATGTTGATGATTTACACAGTTATGTCGAATCTATTGCACTTTTTAGCGAATGTTCTCTGTGTCATGCTGTCCTAGCATGAAAAATAATCTTTCATTATGAAAAGCGCTATTACACGTAGCGAATCCTCTTAACCGAATCACGTGTTGGCTTTTTTTCGAATGTAATTAATCATAGCTCGTTCCAAGTGTTAGACTGAGTTAAGGCTTTCATACCAAATCATGTCAGCGGATGACTGTTTGTTCTTTTTAGTTTCTGAATTGGGCTACTCTTGATCAACCAACCGTAAACGCCCTATTTTCTACTTTTATCAAGATCCGATTTGCAAGAGGAGAGGTTCAGGGACTAACAATGATTCAGCCCCACGGTTAAAAATAAAGTGGGACAAGAACATCCGATTTTGGATGGGACTTTAACTACTGCTTCGCCTTTGTGATGTCCGGTTGGTCCGACTGCTAAAGCATTCCCTGCCTACGACAACAGCTCGATCGTATATCAAACCAAGATACTTGTGGACCATAGCTAGAACTTACCTGAAGCTATTTGATTTATTTACTGTAATAACGGATTCTGCTGACTTGTCCGGTGTAGTTTGATTCAGTTTCGCCATCGAACCTCTGTAGATCGCGTGCAGCGGCGGATCAGTCAGTCCAGTCGATTTCCGATGGAGCTACCGACTCATGGATGACAGGGCTATCAACTGTTTCTAATTGACTTCCTGTACCTGTTGATTAGTCGATGCTAAAGATCTACTGTACTGACACCTATGGGTTCTTTAATATTCATTTCGATTCTGAATAGGCGATGCTTGCACTTCGAGTGACTAAAAAGCTGGACTGGTTTGGTCGACAAGTCTAGATAACACTGCTGGGAATCGAACCGCCATTCCTTGTCGTGATCAACAAAACTACCCAATTGACTACGATTAGGAAAAACAAATGGACAATGTTTATGATGTGATAAATAGAATGGAAAGCTTGTTGACGTGTTTATAAAGTTATGGAACATCCTAGTTGTGAATAATATATTATTACTATCACAGCGTTGTTGGTAGATGTAATGGTTCCGATATAAAACATCCTGTTTGTAAATGCGACTATCTATGATTCTGTGCAATTGTCAATGTCCTTAATAAGCTGAATTCAGTTCTCGCGTCTTTTTAATGCATATTTGCGCCCTGTGCAACGTTTTTCATGTAGTCTCCGGCAGTTTTATAAAAGTAATTATACTCACAGTCTAGCACTAGCGTAATTTTTTGTATAGTTTGTTCATATTCCGTCGTGATTGGGTAATTAGTAATCCAAGTGATCCTTTATGTTGTTAGAAGTCTATGTTTTCTTCAAAAACCTGCTGATTTTCAGTGTCCCCTCTCGTATGTGTAGAGTGGCATGGATACGTGTTTTTGACTTCTGCAGTAACAAAAGCAAATATAATCTTCGGAAATTCTCGCATAGTGGTCAACCTGTTTTTATATACGTTGAATAGGTTTACTGAACCATGCGTTGTTTTTGATCCTCACCTATCAAAGAGAACTGTACATGTTTGCATCAATTTCAGTGCACAGTTATTTCCCCCATCCCTACCACACGGTCTGGTATCCATTTCATTTCTCAGATGCGTATTCTGCTAGGACCATTCTGCTTTTCACCTAGTTGTAACAAAAAACAACATATCATTTTCTCTTCTTTTATCTTGTTGTTCACGGCATCTTTCCGATTTTATCGCGCACTAATTTCATTCCGGATGCTTACTACGGAGAAGTTCATTAACGCAGACACAATGTCATTCCGTTTTGTCCCTTAGTCAGATTATGAAACGCCCACTGATGTTGCATTTATAATTTGGACAAAATGATGGCACTCTCTCCTATGCCAGTTGGCTTTTCCTGTTATATAAAAAGCACTAAATACGAATTGCCAGCCTAAAGATCTTCTGTGCTAATATTGTATTGCGTTTTCATTAATTTTACACTAAAATACATTGTGTTCAGGAACGGTTTCTTAGTTAATAAAGAGCTACCAAAATGTGAAAGTAATCGATGGTGGAAAGATTAGAACGCTCAAATTCCACGTTGAAGGTTCAAGATGTTGACTGATTGACCATTGGCACTACTTGGCTTGGAACCAACCAAAGTGATAATCACTCAATCACTCAGACTAAGACAGTCAGGTACGAGAATTTTATCGGCTACTGTAGTTAACGGTAAAATACACCCGAAAACTGTTAACCAAGCCTATGAAATAGATTAGAAATGTGACCACATGTTTCTTTTCACAGCTCCGTTATGAATTCTGCTGCATGTACATTGCACAGGCACCGATGAAAACGAGCTTTGTTATTTGTAAATCCGCCAACCTAGTAACTGATCAGAATTGTCTTTACGTTAGGCTATCAACTGTTACATTGGCACCACTACTGATACCTTATATTATCAGACTTAGAGACGACGGGTCCCGGGAATTGTTTTTGATTATCACTGTGTCCTGTTCTGGAGGATATGTAGCTTTTCTTATTAAAATAGTACAGAAAGGTTGAATTGGCCAAATATCCGTATAATGTCACGGTAACAGAGACTAACATGAATAAATTTCGCCTAGATACTTGCACGCATAATTTAAAACAACAGCTGTAGTTCACAGTTGATAAGCAAATCGGGAATATATTTCGTTAACTCGACACCTCGCAAACAGATTATGGTCATGCAACACTATTATGAAATACGATGTGTGCGTGTGTGTGAACCGTGCGTTTCGACGAGAAAGACTGCAATTTGCTGTATGATTTTCCAACAGCAAATACATATTAGCCCATTGTTACTTAGAACAATATACATGAATCTCCGAGGTGATATATTGTAAAGAAGCTGTTTTATTGATGAAAATATATGCTTTAGTATTCGATTGTTGATAAGTGGATGAAACACTTGTTCTCATCGGAAGTAAGGGGAGATACTAAACTCCGGAAGCACCACATCCAATACATAAAGTTGACGATGTACAAAAATGTGACCAATCGATTATTGGATATCTGTCATCCAGATGGTTCAATAAAATCAGTGTTGCCAACATTGAGCTGACCACCGTGTCACGTTCATGAAAATCCGGAAGTTCCAAGAATCAGATTTTGTTTTAATACAATTCACTTTGAACCAATTGTAAACATAGCTGGAACTCTGAAAACCTCAACGGTTATCCCTCTGTGGATTGGTATAGTTCTGTATGAATTCAGATCAGAACCGTTCTCTTAACCGAGCATGATGTATATCAGTTATCCTAGACTTAAATTCTCTTACGTTAATGTAAAACAGTCGATGCACAACCATTTCAAACCAAAGTTTGCGAAATTATTCGCATGATATGATCCGATAGGTGACCAGAACACTGAGTTAGAATTCAGAACAATCAGGAAAGGTAAATAGTCGCTACCTTTGAGAATACAGGCCATTTCAATATTCACGTCACCAGGTTGGTTGCACCGGACAGGATACATCCTGCGGTTTTTCCACTGGATGTTGTTTTTAGACGTGCAATCATGACATCTCATTGTTTTGAACCCCATTCTGAAATTCGAAAGTTCATTCAGGCGGTTAATACACTTACGATGACTACTGTGATTTTATATTGGAGATTGTGATCTGACCGTAAAACGTTTCGGCGACTTTAAACCAGTTACGACAACTGGACAAAAGACGATAATTTGCTTATCGATTCCTTGCTCCTTAGCCAGGACAAATCATCTCATTTCCGTGGTTGACATGGTGATCAGTTCCAATTATGTTTGGGTTTGAGATAGCGGAATGCGTTAGGTTAAGCTAAAGGTAAACTAAGAACCATTTATTTGATCCTGGAAATATCAACTCGAACCGTGAAAGCGATGGGCATTTTCTGAGTTGAAACAGAGTGTTTGGGAACAGATTATTCAAATCAGTATTATAGGCTCTTTCACAGAATGCAGTAAATTTAACTACGTGGATGACTAGAAACTCAATCACACTTGTGACATCACGCCCAAAGGCGCTTTCGTCTGCACGGGATATTTTTCCCATTGGGGAGAAGACCGACCGCATAATTGTCATTTATTTCTCGACCCTTGGTGCAGATGGGTTTTTTTGATCAGCTCATTTTGCCTGCCGTATTATTCTGTAAATTTAGTCGCGATTGTTTCCTCATATAACCCCATAATATTTCCACATGGCAACACCAATGAAGCTTTTCGTCAAATGCCACCCTGAATATTCCAGTGCCTTAAAAATGCGTTGATCGATCAAAATCGCTATATTTGCCGCCTAAATCTGAATTGGCTTAGCCTTTAACATCATTATTATTATTATTATTATTATTATTATTATTATTATTGTGACTATAAATATCACCAGTGCAAAAGTTTTTCTGGGAGAACTCAGTTAACTCTACCCAGTGTTAAAATGCCTGTTTTCTTCCACATTGATCCAGGGGCGGATTTGCAATCACCATTTTTCTGAATGATTTCCTTGTTGACTCCTAAAATTAGACAATCTAAAATTGATATAAGTAGTCTGCGTCTCCGCTGGTTCTAAGTCGTCGATTTTGTATTCCATTGGCGTCGGTTATTCGGTTGTCGTCTTACCTAGCCTGGCTCCCAAACCAGGCCTGAGGGAAGTTGGCTTGAATTGCCGTGTCCGGAAACCAGGCCAGACTGAGAAATCCTTTCGGCATGACGTGAATGGTTTACGGACCAAGACCCTAATCGATTTTAGGTGAGAGTAAGATCGGGACCAGCCTTCACCCTTATTTCAGAGACATGGTGATTGTGGTACTGGTGATACACTCAGATGATTTGCTCGAAATGAAGACTAGAGAATAGACTGTGGGTCCGAGACATCGCAGGCAATCAACAAATGGGTTTCCACCTCAAAAGACCTAAATAAATCGCCTGTTCAAGGCATAAAATGAGAGTAGTGTTGATTGGAAAGAAGTCATTGGATTTCCCTTGTGTAATTGTTCGCGGCGAGATTGAAACTAGAACAAAGAAGACCGATTGAGGCTGCTCTACTTGTCGACTACGATGAATTTTGCATTTCGAAGCGCCACCCACGAGGAATAACTATAACCTCACTCTTTAGAAGATCCCAGTTGACTTAACGCGACAATAGATCAACCCCGTTATTTATAAACAAGCAAACTATTCTTATACCAGTATCATTGGACTACCTCGAAACAAGCATTGTCCAAGCGCATTGGTAATAAATTCATGTCCTTCGCCTCAAAATCCTGAGGACTATTGAAACATTCATTACAATTTTCATGGCTCTGCACAACGTATTTCATCTGCTTTATTGTTACTTTTTCACTGCATTTTGGACTAAATGCTGCATATATTCACTTGGGGATCTTACAGTTAAACAATTTATTTTAATTTTTACAAACCTCATATTTGTTTCAATATTGGTTGCTATACCGCATCATTGAGCTCCAGTGAAAAAAATCATCAAATCATAATGCAAATTAAAATCCTGTTGATTGCAAGACAGCCAATAACGGTTGTGTTTATCCGCATGGTCAAAGGTTTTCAATCATTGTCATAGGGACCACATGACCTCGACCCAGTAGTCCAACACGGTATAGTTGGTGCAATTTATTTCGTTCCCATGTCACAGACTGAACACCTTAAACTATCCACTTACAATCGCTTGGCTTACAATGTAGTGCACTCCCATGGAGTCCATTTGTAGAGATGCGTAAAAAGTTTCTCAGTTACCTTAATCTATTAAAATTCGGAGTCTCTGGGAATAAACAAGCATTCGCTACCTAAATTCAGCGGGGCCAATGCAATTCTCTCCCTAGCAATACTAGGACGATGTCAGTTTTCAAACATCTACAGTCTTCGCATAATTTTTGTTCTCCATAACCATGTTCATGAGTTGCACCTTAAGACCATTCTCATCAAAGCGGTGTAACCTCGATCTGTGACTGATAGACGGATGTCGGGCCGACGCCAGGGATATCTCAGGTCGTTTGACGCCAGCCAGTCCCTCTGTATTTACGACAACACTTCACAAGATATACGAAGTCAAGGCAAAAGAAGCTATCCAAATAACAGAACATTTCCATTTCACCTAGCTTCTCCCATGCAAGAAAGAGGTTACGGTTTCAATCCGCCCAGTCGTATAACTATATTTCCCACTTCGGATGTGCAAAAAAGGGATCCCAAACAGTGATATACTGCTGCTCAGTAGATCAACGAATGTTTTGATTTAACCTGAATCTTCCTTCCGAAGCACAGATAACTGCATATTCTGTGTCCGACACTTCACTAGCTGAGCAATTACCGATGTCACTTTTGTTATGTGGAAACCCGGAGATTTCTTTAAACATCAGTCACAAAGCTGTACCGGAATAATAAAAGAAACATCCCCGGCAAACAGCACTTCTTGTATTGAATCCTTATAGGAGATTGCCGTGAGAACGGGCTCGATCTCTTTCAGATCAATAAAGATAAATGTTGCAGACCTATGTGAGATGTCTGCATCCTAGCATCTGCCGTACTGGAAATTTGTGGATTGGAAATCGGCCTGATTTGCATGCAAGCATAAGAAAATCGATGTAAGATAATATCCATAAGCAGCCTGAATGCAATTTTCGCTAAACTAACTTCGCTATGACTCTTAATAAAGGATCTATCATCTTTCATGTAAATCGCCACAATTATTGACTCACGCAAACTTCTGCGTACTTTGCCCTCTTTTCCAGAAGAACGCCAATGTTTCTTTGACTCTAGTACTAAAATGAATCTTGAAAAAGAACCAGAACATCCCGTCTGGTCCAGCACCCTTGTGTCTTTTCAGAACGTTTGTCATTATGATAACCTCTGTTGTGGTGGAGGACTGGCAGTCAGCAAGATTACTTCACTCGGCGGCATAAGTAAAAGGCTCGCTACGGACGTAGGCCGAATAAACTGCTTCATAAAGTGGTTTTCCCCCTTGCCTCTGGGAGTGAGTAACAGCATCACTAAATTCCCCAGATCACGAGATTCACATATGGCTTTTGTGGGTCAGTAATACTAATAAATTGGTAGGGGCTGTGATTTTTGCCGATAAAAATATTCTTTTCCACTTCCCTGGTTTTCCTTATCCAACACTGGCGGTGGTCACTGCGCAGGCCCCCGGTGAGTTGACGTTTGACGTAATTACGCGTCCCATTCTATGTTTCATTCGAAGGTTCAGGTAGAGAAGCATCTAGCAGAGCAGGTCAGGTCGAGGATATCCGCCTTTTCTGAGGCCTGCATGATCTTAAATCCAGTCTGACGTCTGTCATTGTGTACACGGAATCCTAAATTTTCCGAATAATGCTCTCTCCGAACCTGTGCATTTGGTTGCGTTGATAGTATCATCCATAAATTCAGCTGCAACGCATGTCGGTGATAATGGTCCAGAGGCAATTGTTGAAGTTGGAGAGTTTCGGTGTTGGTGCAACCACAGAGTAGTTGCAAACGAAAACCACTCATGACCAAAGCGCAGCCTGAGCCGATGTATGTGTAAACCAAAATGATCGACAATATTGGATTTGTCCACACCAATGGTGACTAACGTTAATTTGGATCGTTTGAACCCAGAACGGTTTACCTGAACGAATACGCCAAGCAAATGGATGTCTATACTTGACTGAAAGCTTGTGTTCTCCAAAAATAGATGATCAGAACAAACCTAGATGAACGGACAGCCGCTGTCCGTTCAGTCGGCTGGGACAGCAAATGCACCGCTGATGCACTTTGCTGTCCACCGCAGACAGTCAATTTTTATAGCCTTCAGGCGGCGATTCACGTTCTGCATGATCGCTCATGTGTGATGGCGCACGTTAGCCAAAAGCCTAACTGAAAAGGTTCATATATCTTCACCGAACGACAGTTCCAGCTTGTTAACACCTGAACAACAGGTAACAAATGGTGTTTCCCATCTTGCTAGAATTATTGGCAATCGATAATTGACCACTGTGAGCCTGTGAATCGTTTATTTTCGCCTCAATAATGACTGAAATCCATTTATTCCTGTTTAGGACTGTTTCGAAATTTTTTGATAAAACAAGCACTCTGTCAGCAACCGATAAATTCCCAACGATATCTGTGGGAACGAGCTGAGTCATAAACTTGTTTACACTGATTTGAGGTTTCAGCTTACTCTGTCTTTATTTCAAGGTTCTGTTGCATGACAGAGACAAAAAATCTGTACCTCTATGACTGATTTTAGACATTGAAATCGGGCTTGAGATAATGTAATGGCCTGCTTGCTCCATTTGGACACCTGTGCGTACTCCGCTCACCTAACCTTTAAATTCTATCCCATTTCCCAACTGGATTGCGTCTGCTAGGACTGAGCTGACGTGAATAGCGAGCTTGAACTGCAGCATACGAGCCGGCCTGGTATTCACATGGAACACCGGTGATCTTTAAACGTGTGGCACGTTAGATAGATCACGCCGAATTTTCAGCATCACTAGCACAAAACAAGGTAAATGTTTCTAACTATCGGAATCAGAAGAAATGAATACAGATGTTTCTGAAACTCAACTAACAGAACAAATTGCCTGGTCACGTGCAGGAAGTTGAAAATCCCTAGTGAATGAAATGACAGGACGGTGTAAATGTTCGAATGCGGTTGAGGCAGCATGAAACAAGAAGCGTGAATTTAGACGGAAATTTCGTCGGCGAGCGGCCCAGAGTGCAAACGTTTTGCGCTTTTTCCATCTGACTGGTTTACTTTGATTGTTAGCCTACGATGGTGGGCTATGGGAATTGCAATAAGCTCTGATATTCATGTGAGAATAAACCTGAACGACAAACTTTGGAACAACCTAAATCACCAGGCTTATTATTTTGATCGGTTTCGAACAAACCAAATGGGTTCAACAATGCCCCATCTTACGGACATGCAACCAAACAGAAATCAGAGTGATCATTTTCTGTTCAGGGCTAATGTGGCTTGGATATCTACGATTCTGTTAAATAGCTTGCAAAATCGATGGAAATGAATCTAGGCGATTCAATAGCCTGTCTAACAATCACTTCAAGTAGTAATAAAAACAAACGAAACAGGCGACAAGCAAAAATCTTGCACTTTTGATTTATGGTAGACATCAGGTAACTAAGAGACAGCGAAACAAACAAACGAGATCTTCAATAAGGAACGGTTTTTTTGGGTGAGGTACATTTGGATGCTATTTGCGGTGACTGCTGTGCTTCCCCAATAAAAGCGTAGCGCAAATATGACACGGACTTGTTCTGACTTTCGTGTCCAGTTACGGTAACACATTCTACTACGTGCTTTGCTATATCTGCACTCGCTTATACTAGTCATGTTTTTTGAAAATTATTATTTTTTAGCCAAAATGTTTGCAGGGGACCATGTTCACACGTATGACAAGTTTCGAAACACAGAAAGCGCCTTCTGTTAGTGAAATTTAAGTGAAATCACTACAAAATTCTTCAATCTTACCACGATAATCGTTGACTGATTCGAATTCCCGGAAAGTCTCGTTTAGCATGGTCTTACTAAAATGCGTCCTCTCAAACTATCATTGGTCATTATGTACAGGCATCCAGCATCTGTGACTCGTCAACTAATTTTTAACCGTTTTATTGGTTAATACGTTAACATTTTCGGGAGAAATGGATTTTTGTTCCTTTTTTAGTTTGCTTTATCGTACGGATTTCAGTTAATCGCTCCAGATAGCGGTCCCCCAATTATCCCGTTGGAAGTCGCACTCGACAAGATAACGTGAGAGCACAACGAGCTATTTTGACGTTGCTATGTAATTTCATCCATTTAGTTACAGAATCTGCTGAAATCTGACTGTGATACTGAAGTTTTGTTTATTCCATCAACTTTGAGCACCTGATCTTGACAGTTAATGGTCGATTTGTTTTGGTTCATGAAGCATATCAATGTGAAATAAATTATTTCTTGAAGCGAAACCAGTTGGACAAACACTCGTGAATCAAGGGGTCAAATCGGTTTACATTTGTATCGTTCCGTCCGCAGACTTGATCCTTGTGGTTAAACGATGAAAGCTGTCACAGGTTACCCCATTTTTAGTGGCCTACATCTGTCGTTCAGCAACCCCGGTTTGCATAAAAATGAACGCATATTTTCAGCTTAACTCGACCGCAGACGAACGCAACATTCAGGTTACTTGGTTATCTGGCCTGAGTTTCCTTATTATTTGCAGGAACACCGAAGTAACAAAAATTTCTTTAAACCCAGGCTTTTGCTAATTATTTACAATCTAAGGCTTACCTATTACCTAACGATAACAGACGCTATTAAAGGAGGGACAAAATCTCCGATATGTGAAGTCAAATGATGGATAGGAATGCAATTGCCGACTGGGCATCACGAACGAAGACGCTTGTTTTCGATCTGCTTAGTTTTCTTAATAAAGACTGAAAGTTAACTGTACCAGTGGATCGTGTTTTAGACCGAGAAAGAATAATGGATAAAACTAAAAGGATTGCTGACTGAATCTGTAGGTTTTCAAATACGGTAATAATTTTACACACATTTTAGTCTAGGGCAAATTTTTCCCACCTTAATAGACGCGTATTCGCAAGCGGTAGACAACGTGATTTATCCGCCTGAAGGCAACACATTCGAATAATCGCATCAACGGTCGCATTCCCCCAAACGGTTTCCTTTACTTGGCTGCGACCCTGGGCTTGAATGGGTCATTTATTGCATGAGCAATAAAGGAAGTAAGAAGGATAAAAGAACAAGATGAAAAGTTTGGAACTCAGAACGTGTGTACCAATTTTGGGCGTCATCAATTCTCAACTGGACCGTCCAAACAGGCAATTCGGCGTCTTCCCTACCCCTATTCTCTGGCCACAAAGACCGCATTGTTTCGCTTGTCGTGAGTTCAATACACCACAAATCCAGTGCTCATTACCACTAGATATTAATTGATTGTGTTCAATGAGAAAGCTAATTGAAACATTATTTTTGTTTTTTGTTGACGTGAATACCAAAAAGTGATTTTCTTTATTGCTAACGAAACAAGGGATGCTACGTGACAAACTCGTGCTAAACGTGTGACGCATGGTTCTATGTATATGAGAAAAACTGCACGGAATATTTCGCAATACAAAACACGGGCCTCATAGCGCAGAAATTACCTAACAAAATCCACAAAGACAAATACCTGTAGTCAACAGACTTGGCATACGAACGACATGTACAATTTAACCGACTGTACACGCTAGTCGCATACCTTTTTGACATCTTTCGTTTACACGTCGCCAACGGGTTATCACTGAACGCCAAGCCTACTTCGTGAAAACGAGTTTGTTCATATCTATGGCAGGTGCGGTTAGCGGCTAATCAATAATAAAATGATGTCTTACCGACGAACAGCGGGCTTTTCACCAGCAGCCGAAATTGCCCGGCAGTAGTGTGTGTGTGTGTGTATTGAAATGGCTAACATGTTCCTCGTGTTCGTCTCGCTTAGTTTTCTCGTTATTCAAAGCTGTCAGTCGGTAACAGCCATGTCATGCCCTTGCAGGATGAAGGTTGACAACAATAAAATCCTCACATGCAGACAGAAAGTTGTGCCACAGAAACTGAAGTCGTACAAACGACTCAGTCGTCATATGTTCCTCGAATCCATCACCATTTTGGGTAGGCACAAAAGCAACACACCCCGGGTTTCTTGCTGTTAAGTCGGTTGTGGGCACGCTGTATTTCAACACGTTTATCAAAGGTATCGTGTTGGTGACTGGGAAAATGCAGTTACTCTTCGCTGTTAATAGAACGTTTTGCTTGCGGACACGAACAAAATTTTACCAGAAGGACACAGCTGGTTCCGCGGATGTGCGTGCCCGGTGCTCCTATGCCCGATCTTCCTCCTACTTATACAAGATTTTATCAGGTCGGCACTATGATTCCAACTGAAAATCACTAAGGCCATGCATGGATGATGAGTCCATTTCACAATCACGTCACGATTCGCCGGAGGTGAGACTACACTGAAATGCCGTTGCAAGCCGAGTGACAAAGAAGGGTGTCTGGACACGAAAGTACTGGGTTCGTGTGTGGAGTGACCTCGAAACCGGCGTTCAGCTACGGGGGAAATTTCGTCCTTTCGTGCGTATACACAAGACTGCAGACAATAAAAACCCATACCTCAGCCTTGCCTGACCAGTAAAAAATTCTGATGAATAACCACACGTTTATTGATTGAATTTATTGCCCACGAAAACTTTTAATGGCTCAAATAATATTCTAGTGTAGTTAGTCTTCTTGTAAAAATAATATTACCTACTTTATGCGCTACGAAATAGCAATTCATGTCAGTCACTGAGAATAAACTAGAAGCAAGTAGTAGTCATTTATAAGTATTCCTTCTCACTTTTCTACAATCAAAATGTTTACACTTACACGTCCGAAGAAAAAGAAGAGATCCCACTTCTGAGTATGGCTGCATTCAGAAGACCTAATTTCGTTGTGTGATTCAACTAAATATGTATATGAATATACAATATAGCAATGTGCGTTTGCCTTTGCTAATCACCCTCATCGGTGCGGATGAATAAATTTACAAGAAACGTTTGTTGTGCTTTGGGTGAACAAACATCTCAGAGATTTCTTCGAACAAAGAAAAGGAAAGTTGTTAGTTCTTGGAGTAAAAGTTGTTCCTGAAGCGAATTACCGGACATCCACCCAATTCTGAACGACTGGTTCACGCTGTTGTCAAAGCCTCCAAAGGATTAGTTAATGTGGTCCTTTAGGGTGGTCACTCCATGAGTTGGAGAAGGGACATGAAAACCCTAACCAGTGGACATTCCCGAGTGCATCGCGTGAGATCGCCGGATGGTGGTCCGAAAAGTGTCTCAACTCGACGACTGGAAACCTTCGACTATCTGTCAGAATGTCGCAATCGGAGGCATCATTAAATTTGAAGTATATACGCTCCCGTAAGTTTATTTTGTCTTATGATTTTTCGAATTTTCCGCCGCCAGCCGTAAACCAAAACTAGAGCATATTTATACGTGGCAAGTGGTAGTTCCAGCGGAAACTAAATCAAATATCGCGAAATGATCTAAGGATGGATTCCCATGGTCAATCCGTCCATGTGGAAGACAAACTTTGTTGCTGAGGGTCACATCCGGTAAACCCAACCTTGATGAATTGCCAACTGTTTCCATTCGCAATAATCGCAGCAAAAGCTGCGTTGATTTTTGACTCACTGAATATCTGCAATAGCCTATCAGTTAACTTGCTTCCGTGTAGTTGACTGTCTCAGTTATCTAAGGATATCAATGGAAAAACAAGACCAGCAATGTTTAGGCGGATAAGATCGTTAGATTTGGAGGTGAATTTCAGGCGTTCGAATCTTCCCACTCCTCATCTTCCTCATCTTCCTTACTTGGTATCCTTCTGCTGCCCGGCGCCCCCTTCCTGAAAGTATTGCCCCCTGTCATTCCATTAAAAAGAGAACTAAGGAGAAAAACAGAGAAACCGACTTTTCCGCGCAGTAACGCAAGCCATTGAGTTAGGCTGCTGGGATTCTGTTTGCAAACAGCTTTCCCAATACATAATATTTGCTGAGTCGTGCCAGCGGTGGACAAACGTGTAAGGTCTTGACGTTTGGACGTGAAAGTCGCGGGTTCAGATCCTCCCACCGCCGGTCAACTTCCTCATTTGGCAACCCTCTGCTGGCCGCGGCCTCTTTCCTGAAAATTGATCTACATTGGTGTTTCATTAATAAAGGAAGTAAGAGATAGGTGAAAGATAAACGAGTAGGCTAACATTTTACGATATATACTTTCCAAACAAGATCAGAGTGATCATTTTGTACGCAGCCAAATACCGGTTAGATTAACCCACCAACCCGGCCCATGAAACTGGAAAAACTTTTCCCACAGCCTTGGTCTGTTAGCAGAGCAAAGTACAAATTGCCGGAGAAAATATTGGCACTCGACTACCACTTGCCTCGGGTGAAAAATATATTTATTCTCCCTGGCCCAATCCGTGTCATTAAAGTCAAACTGTTCCTAGTTGTTTGACTGTCCATTTTTTTGTCGCCCTATGCCGCATAGTCTAAATAGCGGGTTGATGTAAGCATTGAGATTTTTGTGGCAAAAACTTTATTTTTTAGTTTAAAACATAACTGCACCAGTTATTGTTCCCTTTAGTTATAGGATTAAAAATGCATTGTAAATAAACCGGGAATCAGACTGTCATTGGTCCAAGAACAATTCCTAAGATTTCGTTAAATTATGGCCATAATGCTATCAGTTACGTCCCCATTTGCCAACCATCTTTGAAACTGGTGTTCTGCTCTGGGTCACATCCATCTATCAGGTTTTTTGACCGCTCTACCTTGCTGAAAAAGCGGTTACTTTTTGACAGTCCACTCTGCTTAATTTTGGCCATTGATGAGACCGCGTTGTCACTGGTGTCGTCAGGCTAGCGAATGGAAATCAGCTGGAACAGTCATGACCAGTGGAAAGCAGTGTTTACAGTGAGGTTTGTATTACGTGTCAGTAAGAAATAGAGGTCACATGATTAAGCCGCAAACATTTTAGCATTTCATATCGCACCATAAGGCTCTAGTCCACTTTCAGGTGACCATCTTGCTCCCTGAGAATGATCGATTTCGAAAAAAGTAAACCATAAGAAACCATGCAACTTCAGTGAAGTGGAAGAAAAAACTGCAATGCAGATGGCAACAATGAACAATTTCTTTTCGACATTATCATCTCAGGCATAATGTTGAATAATACAAAGATAGATATGTAACTTTTATACAATAAGTGAGTAAGCGGACAACGCAATTCCAGTGTCTTAGCAACATGCTCAAGTCAAGTGCTCCAAGCAGCATTGGCATAAACAAAGATTGTATTGAATTAGACGTGAAGGAAAGACTTGCTGTAAACAAAACCGAATAAACGGATGGGATGAACTCTACTTACTCGGTATGATTATAAAAATTTTGTCTACGTTGGCTGACGATGAAAAATTTACCTGAAAACCGAACTGGCAGAAGACTACGGAAGATGAAATAAGATAACCAAAATATTGGTCCAACTTAAGACCGAAACTGTTATCTCCAGAACGTTCCACCATAAACTTCTTACTTGTGGTTCTCAATCTTCAAGACTATTGGTTGGATGAAATAGGATATCCATTTACGCTCTACTCATCCAAAAGTGGACGCCACCAGCCGGAATCCAACCGACCTGGGCAGTTCTACTTCTGAGTTAACGTAGACAAAGCTCACGAACACAAATTACGACAAAAAATTATTTCGCTAACCAATGACACAACAACAGCAAGGGGATTTCCCATTTTATGCAACTTTTAGCTCTTTATACAACCTCAAAATAAATCGAGATCAACTCTAGAGGTTACCAAGCACGCAAAAATCTGATATGCCACTTAGACCAGGATTAAACACGATCAGCTCGGCCTATCATCCCCCGCTCCGTGGATCATAAACATTCGTGAATCTGTGTGCAAGTCGCTGGTAAAATTCAGTTTGAAAATCTCGTCCAGATGACAAAAGCAAATTTTCTTCCTGGGAGGGCAATGATTTCGTTGAACACGGAGTGCTTTTTCACGTATGCTACCTTGATAAGGACCGTAGATTGTACTTGGCAATATTTGATCGATAACGACATCGAAAATGGAACTGAATGAAGTCATACTTAGATATACACTAAATAAACAATTTAACTACGATGGGAAACATCACAAACGAAAGGATGAAATGGTAATGGAATCACCGCTTCTGATAAATTTTTTTCATACACCTGAACCTCGTTTATAACAGAGTAACTTTAACAGCTTTTATTTACACACCAAATACAGTGATGACACGTTTTTGCTTTGTGATTCAGCAGCAAACATCCGGAAATTTCTGGACCCATATTGCAATACTCATCCAGTGATAAAGTTTGGAACGGAAGTAGAAAAAAATATAATTTTTGGTGTTTTTGGATACGCATCTTAGTCGAATGGAGAGACACCCCAAGAAATGAAATGCTTGTTGAAAATCTACTCTAGTGGAACAGTAAAAATAGTTTTCAAGCTTAGTCCGCCGGCAGTACAGAAGGAATTTAGCGATCTGTCCCGTCCATAGAACAGGCGTTGTTTGTAGCAGACAATGGATTACTAGGAATGTACCATCCATCATCATATGTGAATAGAAAAGTACGCAGAAAATACAAAACAGCCGAGAAGAAAATATTCTCCGTGCCAGCCCCAATTAATGGCGATAAAAAGCTGAAATTATTAGAGAACCATTGATTCAGTGATCTAGAGAGCTATTTTCCCGCGAGCTTACATAAAAGTTGTAAGTAATACGAAGCCTTTCATTGTTCAGCAGTTCAAAGATATGTTACATTTTTCGGTTGTTATATTACTTTTCATGCTTCTTGAGTCCACATTACACTCAACGCACTGCGAGACGTTTGCCGAAATTGATATCTGAGCACATCTCGGCCACTCGGCTAACAGATAAAACAAACCTCAAATGTTAGTCTTCCTATGATAATTATATCTCATATCATTCATTTGAGAATGAAATAACTGAATTCATCAGGATAAATGGTGAAAGGAAGGCCAAACGGGTCAGTCGTCGCAATATGCAATGTTATTAAAAATCAAACCTGCGAACAATGTACACTGTCATAAGATTTCCAGAATTCCACTGCTAGTACCTCCTAACCTTTCCGTCAAGTCACTACACGATGCCGGGTACTTCGTATATCCGAACCATAATTCACGCTTCTCCAGGCTGGGGGTAGTGTGTGCTGCACTTTTGGTGGTCAGCCATGAATGAGGTGAAGTCCTGTTCACTGAATAAGCGGATTCGAGGTTGTGGTGGAATTTATTCCCTGAAAATCGTTCTCCATATGAAATGGCTTAAAATTCAACTGGTGGAAATATGACATGGTCACTTTAGCCACCGAGTCATTGAGCCGAAGTCTTTTGCCCTGTTGAAATACTGTACGTCAGCAGACACACATAAAGCGAATTTTTCTGCCGCGGACTCTTATCTAATTGTAGGGGAGTGTGGGCCCCTGAAGTGAGTCGACCAAGAGGTTTTGCATCTCCGGTTTCCTGTCGCTGAAATGCAGATCAGGTCTTCCTGTCAAAGGATGGTGGGACTTTCCCTTCTACTTTGGTTTAGACATCCGGGTAATGTACAGGCCACAGAGGAAATATGGAATACCACGAAAAATCAGTTACCTGGATTGCATGGTGTGTGTTTTACGATGTACATATATATATATATAGGTAGAAGGAAGTTTGGACAAGAGAGTGCCAAGCACGCATACCTGACGAGCAACAATAACCGCGAAACCGGTCGTGTGCTCCCGGGCAAGTATTTTTCATTCATCCTGTTACCGCTTACAATTTCTATATACACAGATGTATATTCTGGGGCATTCTACCCTCGTTCCTAAGGTTGGCTCAGCCCAAATGACAAAGAATTATCAACGAATCACATTTGGGATTCTTCTGCGGACTCAACAACGAACAGGTTCCATGCACACTCTTGGCACTACAAATTAGATTCTGGTGATATACATATATATATATATATATTCCGAGGCTAATAAAGTAAGCATCATAAGAAGATGTTTCACAAAATACTTCAGTGTATGTCTCTATTGTTCTGCGAGAATTCTCAAACGCTTTTGACAACAAGTGATAAGCCTCGGTGCCATTCAGCCAGTGTGTAAACTAGAAACTTAATCCTTATCCCATTTAGCTGCTATCTGCATACCTCCACCTTGGCACATTCCGAGCCCGCTAGGGCGAAAAAGTAAGATTTATTTATTTGTGTGGCTGGAAATACAACATTCGTAAGCATCGGTAGTCGGTAGGCTTTCCCTTGTCCTCCGGCGTATTTTTCCTACTTTGGTGTGGTATCAAGAACCTCGAGTGTGGAATTATATTTACCTCATAAGCCAGAAAAAACTGCCATTTCGACGTTACTTACCCTTGTGTAAATAGCTCATGGAATTATCACGCCCGGATATAAAGCCCATCTTGGATAACGATAGATGCAAGATATGGTGGGTTTTCACATGAACGATACTCTAGTCATAGGCTCGGTCCCAAAAGATCAAAGTTAAGTTGCAAGAAAACGACTCCACTCAAGTCAACGTGTTTACCCAATTCCAATGAAGTACGGCAGGCAGCTTCTTTCATAAAAGTTGCCGTTTCCTTGTATTTTTACACTCGTAGAATTAAGGAAATACTTTCGTCACCTCAACGACATCTTCTGGAGAATTTTCCGCCGGAAATGTCCGTCAAGCCAGCATTTTTCGAGTCGCCGCACCCCATGTAACCATCAACAAAATTGCTCGATCGCAGATTTGACGCGCGCGGGATAAATGCACTCCAAGCCGAAGCGTTGTATCAAACCATATGCTGCGTGTCCACATTCAGGTAAAGCACGTAAACAGTATTGTTCCTTTTCTAGACACCTGTATGGGAAAATGAAATTCTGCCGTAAAATGTTGACAGAAACACCCATGTGATTGAACTCCCACACATGAAACTGAGCCTGGTATAGTTTATTCTTTTAATGTTTTAATGATGGCCTTCCTTAGTTTAACATCTTGTGTGTGATTAAACAGAAATGTAAATTGACAAGTACCGTTCAACCAGTTAATTACTCATTATATTGCAGTACCAAAAGAGTTCACCATTTCGAGCTCACTATTTTACTGTCGCGATAATAACATAAGAGTTTAGGCAGTCCGCGCGGCCGACGGTGGCCAAACGGATAAGGTCTTGACGTTTGGACGTGAAGGTCGCTGGTTCGAACCCTCCTGCTGCCGGTCAACTATCCCGCTCGGTTGGCCTCAGCCCCCTTCCTGAGAAATGATGTGCATTTCTATTTCAATAATAAGGTAAAAAAAATAAAGATAAATGGTCTTGACGCCAGGTCCACTATGATATGGGTTAGGGTCCCTCCTAAATGAAAATTCTCCTGTTCAAGAGGAACAACGATTGCTAGACCTCACTTTACTTAAAACATTTTAGTTGCTACATACTCAGCCTCACTATATATATATAAAGCCCTACTGGCTGTATCCATTATTATACTCTTATTTGTCGCAAGGTGGATTACCTTTCTAAATAATTTTCTTTTGCCCATGAGCAGCACATTTCCGATAAATCAGTCCGCGTAAATTGCTGGTTGGTCTAGAAGATAGAGTGTGAGTAATGTTTCTTATTTCTTAACTCACCACCCTAAGACAGCAACTAGAAAACCAGAATTCGGACCTAACCAGCTGTTGCATTGCACACTCGGCATATGTTGCACAAACATCAGCGATGCTCCTGATGCACAGTGGCCTCGAGGTTTTGTCAAAGCTGATTACATTACCAAACCAAATCATCTTATGTCCAATCGATCCAATCTGTCTGGGAGCTTTCTTATTGAGAAGACATATCCCGCATGTCAAACCATAACCTGAAATAGTAATTCAGGATTAAAATCGGGCAAACTTTTAGAACACGGATTAAGCTATTCCGCACTTCTGTAAAATTAACAAGTGGAAAAGAATAGCTAGCATGAAGAACCTATGAAAAATGAGATTTCTTTCGAAAAACGCCAATTAACTGAGGACAAGTCCAAAAGTACCTCAACAGGATCTGAGGTTGTAGTGTCACAGGCTCCAAGTAGACCATTCAGCATCAATACCGCCAAAAAGGTTCCAAATGACAGCGAGTCTCAAACAGTCTCTGCTGAGAAGGTCTCAGTCATTAGCTTCTTTTGGGGGAGGCATTCTCATTGAAGCCTCAGAATAAAGGCAAATGACTGGCACCTTCATCCGGGTTGGCTGGTCTTTGGAGATCGATCCAAAGGCGGCTGTAGACTGAGTGGCATCTGTGAATGTGAAGTGCGCTGGGCATCCCGAACGTCTAACCCCATCCAAAGGGCATATAAACCTAGCAATCAATCACCGGTCCCCATCGGATTGACTGAGCCACGGAACGTCCTGTTATTCCGTGTCTTGGACCTTTTGATCCGAAGCTCATATATCTGTGCAAACTATCCAAGAGCACAAAATAAGCTGTCGTAGTCCGTACAAAATTGTAAAGAATGATCAATGAAGGACTGCGTTCAATTCTGTTTTTAGCTTGATGGCAGATGCTCAATTATCTGTGAGATCTGTGTAAGTCTGAGCATGCCCCAAGTAGACCACTGTATTGCAAACTACTGTACTCCCGGTATCCGGGTCGTTTATTGGAATAGTAAAAGTCGAAGTACTGACCTAAATGATTGAAATACGAAATCGAGAGCAACCGAACTGGACACTGCCTCGACTGTCTAGGTATCAGGCATGTTTTGGCCCAGCAAGATTATTAATAAAGCACAGGATATTTCCCAGCAAATCCAAGATGCACTAAACGGAAAATGGATTGTGAAAATGTGCAAACAATGAGTAACCATCTGCCCTGGTATCGATGTCCAATGACACTGGTGGTTTGTATAATCGGTACTGGCCCTACCTTGTTCCTTCCGTTGCTTGATGTTTGTGGTAAACCACAGGGTCACTTCTCAGTTGTACTAGTCCTTTGTTGATTTTTGTGATATTCTGGATTCGATATAGTCTCTGATCGCCAGCCAAGCAGAGAAATGGATTGCCGAGACAGATGCTGGAACTAATGGAAAGCACAGAACTAGAAATAAATTCAATTTTCCAGGTAAATATATCCGGGCATCATTCCATTGCCTTAGTTTCAGATTATGTCATGTGCTGCATAATAGGGAAGATCTCTGCTCCTTTTCCATCAGTTTCACTTCCCTGCCACTGTAGCTTGTCTCGCTAAATCTGGTGAGACAAACTGGGTTGCTCAAAAACAAGCATTCGCCTGGTATCCGCAGTCGGCGGCGGCCAAACGGATAGGGTCTTGCCGTTTGGACGTGAGGGTCAGGGGTTCGAGTCCTCCCACCGCCGGTCAACTTCCTCATTTGGCAACCCTCTGCTGACCGCGGCCCCCTTCCTGAAAATCGATGTACATTGTTGTTTCATTAATAAAGGAAGTAGAAGATAAAAGATAAAAGATAAAGTGTCAGACAGCATATACTGGCTCTCTACGATCAGCATCCGTCGATGGTTCAGCTAATCGATTGATGTAATCAGCCCGATGTCATCAGTCCTTGACCGCATTAGTGGATATGACAAGTCAACTTCTGCCGACTTTTTAGGATACAGAAAGAGATTGAATTCCAGCTAACGGAAAATTGAATAGCAAAACGATAATGCCACCAAGACTAGTATTCCGCTTTAGTCTTCATTGTGGAGTAAAGAAGAAATTTAGGAAACGAACCAACTTGGAATATATTCCCTTTTACTATTGCACCCGCTGAAATGCGGTAGAGCTATTGCCTTTCTGTTATTATGCTTCCCAGGCTGCGGTTTTCGTCAAATGTTCTATGCCAATTCAAGACTGAATTCAGGAAAAAAACATTGAAATGAGAAACTGTATGTTTAAAATCAAGAACAAGTGTCCTAGTTAAATCGCCCTCCTTCTGGGTGCGTCTTATTGACCAATTAAGCGGTCACCGGCCCACGCTTCGTCACCTGTCTTCATACACTCCTTGTGGAAAGAACTAAGACAGACTGGTCTGGCACAAATCGCCGAACTTCAGAGCACTGCAATAGATTGATGCCCGTCCGCCAGCTCACGTGATGCCCGACTGAGGTAAAATATCAATATTGCACGGAACAGAACATCGTTTCGTCCTCCAATTGATCAGATCGCGAGCTAATGCACAAGGAGTAGTCAACGAATTTTTGTTCTGGTCAAGTAAACTAGGTACGGACAGTCTGGCTATTAGGTATGTTTCAGTAGTAAAAAATAAGAGTTAATTTTGAAATTCTAAATCATCGGCCAATTATTTTTAACGTACCCAGCAGAAACCAGGCAGGTGAGTTCCGGCAACGCGTGGTAAATAAAATTCACTCCCTGGAAAATAATGTTAATCATTACCGATGACAAATCATCAGTAAGTTTGACTTTCATGAAGAGATTTGTTTTCATTTTAATAAAAAAATGAAATGTTATCTATTCGATGAAATTTGGACATCATATCCGATTTTAAATTCAGGAAAACATCTCATGGAAACGGTCGAAACCAGCAGACAGGCAAAGCAAGGGTGATGAAATAACAAACCATATCAACTAATCACTCCCATTTCCTTTTTGTTCTCTCTGGTTTCTGGTAGTCAGATATTCTCGCGCAAAACCCCCGAATCGGGTGAATCGATCATTGAGATATTGATCTGATGTGAATTTATTTCGTACCGCTTATTAATTTGCTCTGGAAACAAACAAGCTTTCGAGTTGAGATTTGATTTTGCTGTCCCTGTTGGTTGGCGTAGCCCATTACGAGTTCGGCGTTAGGCACACAAAAATAAAGTCAATCAACCTTCAAAAAAGGGATAAAAATTTCTACGTCAGAAGCATACAGTGATTTTGTCTTAATGGAGGATATAACTAGTCTCTAAAGGATCAAAATAAGCGGTCAAACTGAGGACAACCAACACATCAGTGTCAAGTCTACCGCTGCTTGTGCAATCAGTGACGTGTGGAAAAGCTCAGAAGAGTGACTTTCAGGTAGCCAGGCACCAGAAAATTCTTGCATGGAAAGTCGGGTGGTTTTAAATGTTTTATACACGTCGCACGCAACAGCATACACGCAACAACAAAATTCAGTTGTTTGTTACGACTAAACACCGGTAGCTAATTTGCCATACAACAGACAGATGAGTAAAATCCATTTAGTGATGCACTGCTCTACAGTATAACGAGTAACTTTTGATGAAAGCAATAACGAGGTTGTCTTTAGAATGCTAGTCCAAATAAAAAGAATGTTTTTCTCTCTCGACATGTTCTGCCAGGTTTGTGGTCACCGACATGGAGATTTGATAAGGTGATTCATTAAAAAGAGTTGCGAAACGTCACAGTGGCATTTCGACCGGACGCAAGCAAACGTTCGATTGGTTCTGATCAGGTCAGATCAGGCTTTTGCCTAATGGTATGATAGAACAAATCGATTCTTCCGAAAGTGGTCTGTTTTGAAATAATTCGGCTCATTTCATAGGTCAGAAAGAATGGGCTTGTTTATTTCATTTGGCATTAATACACGAATTAAATGGAACTTTGGCGTAATAAAGACGAAAGAGGTGAAAACTTAAAAAGCATTTGCGTCCATTTTTAGAATTTAGCATTGCATGAGCGTGTTTCGGCCGATCTATAGTTTATAAGAAAACTATTTCAAGACAAAATTGGGCGCAAAGATTAGCAAAGATTAGATTGAAGTCCTTAAGGTTACCGCACCACGAGAATAAAATCCGATTTCAACCGAAAACTACGGCATCCGAGAGATGCAAGTATTCATTTGCAAAGCCGAATCGCTACTAATAATAGCCGAATTTGTTAGACTGTGCCAGTCCATCTGGTGCAGGGGTCAACGATAAATACGGGATCACCCGTTGTAACGTGTTACTTCGTACTTCTTCCTCTAACTTAAAAGGAGATTAAAGCATCCATACTGTTTGTCAAATGTTGTAATAACGTTTAGTGCTTCCTACAGGAATGTTTGTAAGTCCAAGTGGAATAACAACGATTTTTCCCAGTGGAAATACAGACACGTGGTTAATTCTTTTTCCCCTATTTTGGCTATCATTCAGTTTGGGCAACTAGCCTGTTCGAAACATCACTCATGATAAGAAGGGTAAGGAATCTGGCTGCCTGCAAGAGATGAGCAGATTTTCAAAATGTTGCCAAATTTTAAAATCCGTGATTGCCGGCCTTCATTGAGAACTACACAGTTTACAAGTTTTGAGCTAGTTTGACTTCAACCCGCCTTATTTTATCTCAACGTTTTAGGTTTTGTTGATGCTTTCGACATCCAGATTTTCAACCAGTCAGAATGAAATGCCACTTAATCAGCACACTTCCAACTTTTTGGCAACGCAGTTCTGTGGTAATCGATAACCCTTCTACTTGTCTTCAAACTCCCCCCGTAAACAGCGATAATTACTGACTTCGAGTTGTGATAGTAATTTGTAGTTAAATTGTGATTTCTTGCAATTTGGTTGCACTGCACCTAGGGTCGAGGAGTGGATTAATTCACGATTTATGCATTTTCATTCTTCGCCAGAAACGAGCATCCCAATCGGTGATTCACTGCACGTCACATCTGTCGGTTATTCTTGTGCATCAATCACATACGAGAATGGTGCTGATTCATCTGCTGTCAGCTTCACATAACTGACTGGAGGAGAAGGTACATTTTTTGTGCAAATTCATTAGGAATGAACGACCGTTGCGTTTAGTCATTATGAATAACCCGTGGCGAGGATGTTTCGTACAATGATGCCGTTAGCATAAAAATATCACTTCCGTCACCTGAAAATCCGACACATCCTATTCGCTGTGTACAAGGTTACTCACAGAATCAATGAGGCGCTCTGCAATAAAATGCAATTTTCATACAACAATACCTAGTTTGAATGAGTGTCAAATTATATTTGCCAACAAGCCTTTTGTAATTTTGCGCTATCCAACTTCGTTCGGACAAGAAACCTAACTGATAGTTGTGCTAATGGGAAATCTGTCTAAGTCCTTCAAAGACTGATTATACTAACCCCGGTGTCTGGCCGCAATCGCCCATCAAACTAATCCAAAAGGCAGTACCAGAAAAGTCTTTTTGTGGTATAATTCAGATTTGTTGAAGCTCGTTTTGCTTTTACTGTGGGAGAGTAAGCTATGGCGACCGTACTACTATCTGGTTGCAGTAATGTTACAACCCCATCTTTAACCTGTGTGAAGAACATTGGTCGAAATAGTCACTCTGGCTAATTAATCGGTCGTTTGAGCCTTTTAAATGCGGAGAAAAAACAAAATCGAAATTTGGTCCGATGACCTTCCCACAAGTAAGTAGACAAGCTTTAGTGACAGAACAGCAGCGAATAAACAACCGCTGAAGAATGTTACTACGAAGACAATATCTCACGTGGAATAACAATTAATATAGGCCATTGATTAAATTTGGTGAAAAAATGACCCATTAGAATCAAGTTGTAAACAGACCAGGTAGTCAGAGATACTGCTCTGTTAACCAGCTCTAATAGACAGTGTAAATGGATTAGAAAAGACATGGACCAGTAAACGGTGATCTGAACAAATGAGGGATTGGTGTAAGATGACCGCTTATTGGGAAAGAATACAAAAATGCACACTTAGATGGGTAGGAAAATAGTCGACCAATTTCCTCCTGATTATTACCCACTAGCATATGAAATTGACGAACGCATTCAACCATTCAACTTTGAAGGAAAGAGACTTGTATTTCTTTGAACGCTCGATGACACACAGATAAAGTATAGTAGAGCAAACACAATTGTGATCAGTGGTGAAAAAAATGGATTCCATTCCCTCTGCCTGTTCATTGCTCTTGTCGCATGACTGAATTTGATGACATTCCACTCGTGTGGTGTTAAATTATATATATATATATATATATCTATATATGAGACCTGTCTGATCTGTCTTTTAAGCTCTGTAGTCATTCTCTAAACTACCTGTGTCGCACGCTAAACGGCCAAAGTCAAAATTTCACCGCGTTTTGTACGTAGTTATCGTGATTTCGTGTGATATCAGCAATCACACGTGGGCTGATTTGGTGACGACGGTTTTGCGTTCGGCGGTTGAAGAATAGAAGTCACCGTTTAGGTGGCATGACGTAGGACCATTGAAAGATCAATCAGTTGTTTATGAATCTACTTATGATTCGCGGTCGATTACATCAAATAAAAGAACCACATGGTCATTCGACAATGGACTCCGAGGACAACTGTGTTGTTAAGATCAATGTTCGCGAAATTTAGTTTAAAAATATCCATCTCTTCATAGATTGTCGTTTTAACTAAAAAATGAGCCGAAGTTTTTTTCCCGTAAATCAATGATCACGAGTTCTTTGGATGCCGCATTTTTTTACCTTCTAACCTCTGTCTTACTTTTAAACTAATTAGGATTTGACGTAAACAGAAAAGCAATCCATTTGACAAAATCATATTATGGGAACTTACTCGCACGTTCGTCGTAAAACGCCAACATATTTGCGCTTGTGTCGTCTGGTAAATCTGTAGTCTATCCTAACTTACTCTGCTATCATCCCTATTCACCAAATCTAGCGAGAAAATCCAAGTCGAATAGGCAATAGAGAGCGTTTATACTGGCTTTCTGTGGCCGACATCCACTGCCAGATTACTCCGTTGACTCAATCGGCCAAGCTTTGTTAACTGCACAAGTATATATTTTCTATATGCATGTATCAGGTAGACAGTTCTCTAGTGCAGTTTGTAACAGGGATGACCTAGCAACAATTCTGGTGGCAATAACCCTCAAATGACGTTAAAATATGTAGGGAAAAGAATTGAGTAGTGCAGTCTGACCGTGCTTGATGAGCGACATTCACTAAGAGATCAGTTGTGTTCTCCGAAATTTGTGCCTATTCATCATCATAGCACTTGCCTTGGAAAAATTTGCAAATACATTTAAAGGCGCTTAATGTTCCGTGTCAGTTCATCCATTTTCAACAATGTTGGGACAAATTCACTCATTTATTCATTACAAAACGTTCCTACTATGAGTTGGTGGACGTTTTGGCGTGATCCAATGGTATTCCTTCACTTTGTGTAGCACCAGTCATTGCAAGCTGAATAATGGCTAACAAAAATTGTTTTGATTAGGCAATTAGTTCTTTTTGTTTCATGGTTCCCCAATGTTCATATCCCCGAACTGTATAAAAAACCAGGGTGGCTCGTGAACAAATCATTGCTCTGTGAATAAAAAAGCAGTTGGATAAATGTACCTCTTAAAGCTGGAAATGTGAAGATAACGTTCCGATGGATGGATAACCTAATGTTATCTGAGTCTTCACTTGCCGATAAAATGTACACACCCGTTGTCAGATACACCATTTATTCCGGGAGATTTTTCTCATTTGAAATGCATAAAAACCTCAAAACATAAGGATAAAATTAAGTGCTCACAGAAAATTCATTGAACACCCTTTTTTCGTGGAATTTAGGAAAGTCGTTAATTATGTATGTGCTTGACGGTGTGAGCCACCAGTTTCTAGCTGCAGATCAGGAAAGTTTCATCAAAATCGACCTTACTGAACCAAGCATCAGTAGTCAGATGTCAAATTCCAAAAAGAGGGTTGTGATAGATCACGTAAAATGAACGTTCCAGTGTGTTGCATTAACTATCCGTTTCGGGAATCTATTTTAAACAAATATTAAAATCGTGAAGTTTATCTCTGTGAAAGTCTTACAATGTCAATAGTTGTTCAGTATAAAATAACAATGCTCAAGCCGATAACCCATCATCAGAACAACGATCGGATTCTAACGTAGCCGAAGTAAACTAGATTCAAAACTGGATAGTTATCCCGTAGTGAATAAATGACCCATCAGAAGAATTTTCAGTCGTTGTCCTGTGATACTGATGATGTATTGCTTTTTCCTTCGAGAGTCGATGATGTGGGCATGCATGCAAATGATAGTAACAAGCTTAGCTAACAATCTCCAACTTCCTGATATAATTGAGGAACCCATTCGTTGCTATCCAAACTGAGGTGGGATTCACAAGAAGCAATTGATAAGGAAAACGCGATTAAAAATTCCTGGCATACATTTAATTAAAAACTGATGTTAACGACAATGCCGCTCATGAAACCCGCGGTTTTGCTGACTTCAGGTACAACTTTGTATTCTTTAAAACTGCATATGCAAGGAAAGCTTGTTTCGAGTTTATTTTAAGGTTTGAATCGAACGCAAATTATCACGAACAACCACGAAATAATCAGGGCTCTTAAGATCTTAGACATTCAGACAATTTTATGAGCTCTGGAAATAATTTTCGGAACTCGTATGAAGTTCATTATCATTTGATTAATATTCCCGTCTGTGCTTACTTCGCTCGAGCATTTGTCTTATCAACCTTTCCCTTTAGCTATATTCGTTATCTTTCATTACTTGGGCCGGTTGTTTGAGCCATTTTTATCTTAAACTCTAAACCTCTTTGTAGTTTGTTTATTCTGTGTTACCTTTGTATTGCGGTCTCTGTCGGAGGTTATGAGGAATTCTGTGGTCCATCCCCGAATCCTCTTTGTTTGCGACGCTTGGCCATAACTACTCTTTGAAAAGGATTCATCTACTAGTCTTGACAAATTTTGTTATATAAACGGTTGTCATTCCCAACTGCTCCGGTTCCCTCTGTTGTCCACGCTATATCATCATTTGAACTATTTGCGTTGTTACCTTCTTCCTGTATGTTGTCGCCTCGTTTTGCAATGAGTCCCCCGCCACCCCATTTGACTGTCGGGCCCCTGACCCGTCCTACTTCGCCTTCCGATTAACCCCAATTGTTCGCGTCACAGTTGCGTCGCGTTGTAAATGCTCGACTGCTCTATCTCTCACTTTTTTCTGTCTGGTTTGTTTCGGTTGTACATCTATCCGCCCTTTTGAGGCTTAATGTGACCTCTCTGGTTGTCATCGCTGAGCCCACTTCCTCGGTGTTGTTCGATTGGCCGTTGATTACGGACTGTTTTCTGTGTCCGTATTCTTCCGCTATGTTGAAGTGCTTCGTTCATTTTCTTGATAGTACACTTTGATTGCCCACGCTGTGTTCTCCGGTCGGGATACGAAGTGCGTGGTCAGCGAGTTACCCAATAAATGAACGAATTTCTATTTCAAAATCTTATACAATGGTTTGGAAAGTGAGTCAGATTTTAAATCACTTTCAAATACAGAATCCAACGGCCTTGCGTTGTTACATGAAGAGTTCACTTTCGGTTAGTCTGTCACACTCGCTCTCTCTCCCTCTCGTTGAAGTTATACAAATGTGAATTTCAAGTTCAATTCCTGGTAGTTACTCACATTAATCATCATGCATTTACACTGTCTTGGATAGTGCAAAAATCGATTTTCTTTTTTTCACTGAAAGATTAGGCAATACTCGATCAACTCACCATTGGGAAATGTGGAAGTGCAGTTGCCCTGTGTTTGACTCAGTCACATCTTAAGTATATCCATTTCACGCCAACTGAGGTGCGATCTCGGGACGAACAGTTGTATGTCGCACTCAACTTTCCATGTGAATGCGAATTTGTCCCAAGTGCTTGCGTACATCAATTTGTTGTACTACGGTTTTTCTAAATCTCCAGTGCTGAATGTCCACCTAGGAATACAGGCGTTGCCTGGAAAGTTTTCCAACCAGTAACTTCGTGGAAGTTTCACGGATGGGTTTTCCTTTATTCTAAAGAATCCTTACTGACAGGGTCGGAAGAATGAAGGGAAACCAAGGATGATGATTTCAGTATCATTACGGTTACTTGCATCATTTACGCCTTTGAGTTCAGTTAACGAGTCATAACACTCGACGGAGTTACCAAGGTGAGATGTATGTGAGTCGAACCCACATAAGTAAACCATTTCCGCCTTTACACCACCAGCCTTTTACAGGGGGATCTGAAACACGGTAATTTGCTACTAACCGATGATCAATCAGCGGGTGGCTTGAAAACTCATCCACTGGGATGATTCCCAAAATGCAGTGTTTCTGATCTTAATCCATAAGACAAAGTAAAGGCCTGAATGATTAAGTATAAATGTTACTCCAACTGTTATCATCAGGAATTAAAAAACGGATTTCCTAGTTCACGGATCACAACGAAATCAGAATTCCTGCGGTTGTAATCACTGGGACAGGCTTTAATTTACAGAACTTCGGTTGCCACCTCAGAATATCGTCTGTTCATGAGCTAAAAAGACAGATGCAAACAGATAAACAAACAGGATCACACAGCAACAAGAGACGGTCCATAATTCAGGATCATCCAACGCTCCGTTCTTCGAAAGATTTGAATTCTCAGGGGCTACACAGTCATATAATAACCACTAACTTTTTGGTGCAAGTTAGAATCTATGTCCTTGGGGTTGCAGCCCAAGAAGCATCGGTACGTCTACTTATAGTATACACAAGTCTAAAAAGAAAAAAATGTATTGAATTATGTCATCGTGAACTGAACGCATCGTGTCCGACAGTATTCTTCGAGTTGACTTACGCATCCCGTAGAATGGTACGATTTCGCCTGCTGAGCAAATGGTATCCGTAGAATAAAACAAGATCTGAAAAAAGTTTAAAAACTTGCATATTCGTTTGGATCTTTTCAGGAGACGTGAAAATATGACAAGAAATCCACAAACTCATTGAGGCAGAATATAAGATAGTATAAAACACAATTAAATTAGACGAACGTCAACACGCCTGCTTTGACTACCGCACTTGTGCCTCCTGCCATCCCGTGGGAGGATCTGGTGAACCGAAGCCCACAAGTCCAATCAAACCTGCCTGGAACGATTTGTTCGTTAAATTATTTTTTTGCTTTCTCCGTGGGTTGAAGTGACAACCAGCATTCATATTCCGGAGGAATAGCGCAGATTGAAACGTTCACCCAATGGGGTATGCTTAACACAAGTCTCAATGAAAGTTACCAATTTAGAGACGGAACTGCTTCGAACAATCGCCCCTGGAATCAATGAGTCAGTCGAAACAAATGGGCTGGGTATCCAGTGTTTCTTAATGGTGGATTAAGGAATGATATCATGTGATGAATAATTTCGTGAGCCACGTTATCTATGCCATAACATGCATCAAGCTGCAGTTTGTCAGACTGGACACGGATGCAACAGCTGATTCTTCACATAGTTGCGTGATATTGGTAATGCTTTAACAAGTGACATTGAATGAAAATGAGAATAGAGAGGTTCGTGATGTAACAAGTTAGAAATAAGCTCATGTGTCACTCTCATGCGTATGAAAGCAAAGAACTTTCTAACGAAATTATCTGGGACTAAATAAATAGATATAATGGAATAACCCAAAGCATACTTTTGAAATCTACGTATTGAAAATTGCTAATCTACTTTGAATCTCTCTTCTCATCTACCTTCTAATCTCATTTATCTTATGGGTATCGACTGGATAGAAGGTATGCTATACATTAATTCTCCTTGGATAGACCAGTCCAGAGTGTGGAGAATTGAACACCTTTCATTTTAGACAAGTGGTCATAATAAAGAAAATTGAACGTCACGTAACTTTCGGCCCTTCAGCTGCATTGTTTTATTTTTACAGTAGTCATAGGGATGATTTGACAATGAGCATTCCATATCTATGGTTGATAGGTACTTCCTTCGGCAGGTCATTGCAGCTCTATTGGCAATTGCGTCACTACCGAATGGATTATGTAAAAGGATCTACTAGCAGCACATAATAAATAAAGGGTGGAAGCGTGATTCCTTGTCACCTAAACGGAGTTCGGGTGTGCTATTTTGGGGATATGAGTAACTTAACTCATCAGGCTCTAATGTGAAACTAATCAGGATATTCTTGACCCATGCGAAGTACAAAGTTGTTCATCATGTAGTGCTGACGCACAAACCATCAGTGAGGATTCAAAGAACCACCATAAATTGTGAATGATATAATGTTAACAACAGTGTTGTTGGGAGATGCAATGCACCTACGTTTCAACTACCGTGGGCAATTTTTGCAATCAAATGACCGAGGGAACGTTCACACGCCAATTGATGTTTAGTTGTCTGTGTTTGTGAATGTGTGTACTTTGAACTGTGGGTCGGGTGCGAGAAGCACCATAAAGCTTCTGATCCACGTCACGAATAATCAGCAGACCACTAAATCTTTGCTACTGATGTGTGGATTGCGAAAAACCGTTGAGATCCAGCCACGGCAACCAAACGAATATGGAGTTCAGCATCACAACCGTTCATGACGAGTTTCGTTTCAATTCGTACAACGTGGTCATGCACCACTGCTGATCGACACCAAAATGAAACACCAATAGTGTTCCCATCAATTCCTTCTCCAATTCTAGGGCTATTACAGGACTTAAAATAGTTTCCTACAATCTGAACAGGACCGTTATAAGCCACGTGCAACTTGGTCATGAATGAATACAAATCTCAATAGAGTGTTAATAACCGTGCGAGTAGACCCTCGGATCTTCATCAGTTTGTGGGATCTCAGTCAGTTTCCGAGGCACATAAAATATTACTAGAGATCGTTCAAAAGAAATTCGAAATATTAATCTCCGAGCAAACTCACCATAAATTTAACTTCGGTTAATATATCTGCAGCGGAATCTGTCTGATGGCACTTCTCGTTAGAGATAGAAAGTAGCACTCTGAGACTCACTGAAATTAGTGAAAAAAACAAAAAGAAAATAATGGTTTGGCGAAAGATTAAATGACGTTTTAAATTACTACCACAGAAATGGATTCAGCTTGAAGATGATGGTAGGTATTTGCATTTTTGGAAATCGCCATTTCATGTCTGGGTCAGGTTCTTGGTTAATTCGATGATCCTATTTCGCACTAAGGAGACTCGGCTTATCCGAGGCTGACTGACACACTCCAAAAGAAAAAATCTATTCCAATTCCTCCGAATTATTTGAATCGAAGACATAGAAATTGATATTTACCGCTTAAGATGACTTGAAAGTTTCCAATGTGAACCGTTTGCATTCGCATGGCAAGGTTATGACCCAAATAAGAAATATTTGATCGAGAACCATTTTTAAAATTGTCACTGTGATCGGCAGGGTTCTGCAGGCTGTGATCAGTATTCAAGAACAGCGCTTCTAGAAAAGTGATCTAGCAATCAAGAACACTTCCTTGTGGTTCAACTCTATCAAGGGAGGTTGACAATTAAACACTTGTGACTTGTTCCAAAAATTCACACAACAATTATAAGTTTCACCAGTGGTTTATGTTTTCTTGAGCAGAGTACTGACAGCGAGAAAGAGAGAGAGAGAGCAAGAAGAAAACTACAGAATTTTAATCAGAATACAATTTCCCCTATGAAAATTCACAATATTTCCTTTTGCATCCAGTCAGAATATAAACATCCTAAGACAAATTTCATTCCTTGGATAGCTACTATTACGATGACCAAGTTTCGCCTGTTTAAGATCTTGATTATTACAAACGATTTGGACAAATAGTGCAGCTGGAACATAGTTTGCCGTATCCATAAGCATTTCTATCCAAAAGTTAAAAAGCGAAACGGTTTGTGTCAGTTAGTTAGAGCACTTATTTGTGTCATTTCGTCTCACGACCCTTTTTCGTTACTTAGCAATTTGTCTTGTTTCATCGTCTCATCTTTAAGCTCCATGGATCGCCGTTCCAAATAGTTTATTTTTATGCATCTTCCTAGTGTTTTGACTAGTTAATATTGGTTTTCCTTACTAGTATAAAGTCATGACCTGGCCTATAAAAATTTATTGGCTGGAAGCAATCGACGTGTTTATTCACGGCACACTGCACTCTACCATAGTGATTACCGAACCGTTTCGATATACCTTCCCGACTATAAATGTCGATTCCACAGAAATGCTACTCGCCGCTGTTCATGAATACCAGAAGGTATGAAGGAATCGCCAGTTTACCCTTTCCCCACTGCTTCATAGTGAGGAGTCTCAGATTGATCGGAAAGGTACTGTACAAAATGTCTTTCTTGTGTATGATGAGACCGTGTATCACTGAGACGTGTCTTACCGTTCGTCGACCATTTTCTCGAGATGTGAATGAATCAACCCAATGCCACTGCATAGTAATCCTAAATTGTAAACGTTTAAACAGGAGTTAAATATGGCAGAAATGCAAAGGGACCGCTTATGTGCTAGACAAGCCAGTGGAAGTTAAACTCACATTTAGTCCAGAAGGGATAAATAATTTGCCTAATTTTCGCTGAAAACCCAAAATGATTTTGACGTGCCTGGATAATTTAGAATCATTTTGCTTTGAATACCACTCATTAGTGGATGAATTCGAACATCCTCCCATATAAAAATCCATTGACCTTATTCCATTTAATTGTTCCAAAGTAGTAAGATTTGCTCAAGAGTCCAAAAAGTTTTTCATATGCACAGTCTTCATAGTCCAAGTGAGTAATATTCCCTTCCAAGAAAGATCATTATTGAAGCCTAGCAAAACTGATCCACCATTCTGAATTTAGTTTTTCGGTAGATCTGAAATTTCATGGTTCATCATTCTAATCTCAACACGTTTGCGTGTTTTTGCCTCGTGCCAACGCGAAGTTCTTCTTAGGTACATTCCGCTTCTGATATAAGTGATTGCTATTTCGTTATGTCCTTTCACCAGTATACGTTATCCATATGGTTACGGTAGCCATGAGCTCTAAGCAACAAGTGAGTTTCCGATAAGACTTGTGTCAAAGTACCAGAAATCATGACCTATCATCTAGCAGTTGATATCGGACTACTGTCTATAAATAACCCGTATTCGAATAATGGATAATGATTCACACCTTCCGTGTAGGAACGGTAACAATAATAACCGACAGTACACCGAGGATCGTTCGCTTATCCATCTAACGATCCTACTGGCAGTTGTTTCAAACCCTCAAATGTATCTCTTGACCGAAGGTAGAGCAAGTCACGCAATGAACTGCGTCCCCATAAGTTAGATCAAAGATGGGGTTAACATGTATGGCACCCTCGTGGTCGACGCGTCCTGAAAACCTGAATTTCCAATCGAAGTCCTCTCTGGATGGCCGAGGGCGGGAATCACGTGATCTGCTCAACGCTCGTGGGATACGTTGTGTTCTTTTTGGTCTTACCAAGGCTAGTGACGTAACAGTCAGCAGGTAACCAATGCCATCAACAGATTGGCCGACTGATCCTCATTCTGCTTAAACCACAACCTTCTTGATTAGCAATTATTTAAAACAGACAAAATTTAGACGGGACTAAATCAACACAAACTGAAAAAGTTGTGTATACACAAAGCTAATGGTCCACAGAGCCATTTCTGTGCTTATAAACAGAATCTCCTGCACCAAAGGATTTACGTATCGTATTAGAAATACTGCTATGAACTATCTGCATTGCGCATAGTCAGAGCAAAATTAGTACACTCGGAAACGTTACTGGTAAGTATGACAAGATTTGGAATTTAACTCTTTTTGACAGACTAACCCGAAATATTTTTTTGGTCTTTAAAGTGAACTTCGTAGTTTGTTTACTTTGAATCCGAAACTTTCACTTTTGATGCTCCGAAGCTGCGGGCTATGTTGTTCTACAGCTTCCTACTCTGCTGACTTGGGTGGGCTGGGAGGATTTCTTTGAAGACAGTCGGGTAGCACGACCAATTCCACGCGGTAATAGCTGATGAAAGGTATGATTGCTTCGTTTAACTATAGACAAACTTACACATTTTGATTTTTCCACAATTATCGAAGGGTGAATGCCAGCTCTGAAAAGGCTTCTCGAGCGCATCAGCTCCAAATGACACGTGATTCGGATGCATTTCTTCCATTCGACGAATGATTCGGTGGTGCTCTTCTCCAGTACTTCACATTCTTGTAAATCTCAGCCTAAGGAATCCAGATTTCAACTTGAAGAACTTAAATGTCAACAGGATCAGTTGCACCATCTGCCATCCTGAAAATATGAATTGCTAAATTCCACTTTCAAAGGATTAGACGGAGTTTTAACAAGATGGTCATTCGTCATCAAACTTTCCCTTTCATTTGAAGAGGTCCTCAACTTCATGTAAATTACTGGCCGCATTCAAATAAATGGCAAGATCGAAAATGGATCGTCCTTAACCGTACTAAGTGTTGGTCATTCCGCATCTTTTAATTATTTATATATTCAGTTATACATTAAATTAGAATATTAACAGGGAACGGGTGTTATTTTCGTTTAACGGTGACAAGGCAAAATACTTTTCTTTTAAGATAAGGATAACAGCAAAATAGGGACAATTAAGTGAAGTTACCCGCTGAGAGGAATGTTTTCTAACCCTTTAGACATCACGGAATGTATCGTTGTCACCGAACACAATTTCTCGAGGCCAAATCTTGTTCGTTCAGAGGGAGAATTGGGTGAGGTAGATAGACCTATTTCCTTCGGTAGCTGCGGCTAACCTGACGGACGTACATTGGTAATGTATCGTCAAGCATTCAGAAGACCCAACTGGAATTCCCCAACTTCAGGCATCAGTGACGACGGTGTGACATTTGCTTACTGATCAAAAGTCGACTGTACACATCAGTAGTGGAGTCCTTACTGCTCTATGGTTCAGAGACAGGGGCGCTGACAGCAGATTTGGGAATACTTTTGATGTTCGAACACCGTTGTCTTCGCGGTACTGGAAGAATATTTTGAGTAACTCAGATGTTAGGCACAAGGCACTAAGTCTTAGGGTTCATTCTTTATAACAGAAACTAAATAAATAGGCTAAAATGATTAGGTCATATTTTGGGCTTGTCTACAGGACGAACACCTCGTTGTATGGTGTTCTGAGAGGCGAGTACTGGTTGGAAGATGAGTCCATGTAGCCAGTGGATGACACAGCAAAAAATGTGAAACCTTTAACAAGTCCAGTGGCTTGTGAATGTGTTGTTAGGCTACCGGGTTTGGCTCCCCAGGTTGTGGCTGGAGACGAACGGTGGCATGACTCATTGCCGCTGTCAGTGGCATACTTGCATCTGAAATTCTTCCCTTTTTGTGCAGTTGTCCGACTTGTTATTTTAAATTCGATCTTTCACCATTCCCCGTTTTTCTTTCTCTCTGAACATCTGATGCAAAAACAAAAGCAATTTGATGCGAGGGCCCTGGTTACAATAAGTGAACTGAACCCAACCGAAAAGCAGCACTAATAAAATCTTCGTTTCGCTTTTAATAGAAGTGAAAATATTCCGCATTGTACTTCACAGGTGCTCAATGTAAAACTCACAAAATCGACAAGTTCCAATCATGCACTGACAACCTACTAGACCGGTAAAATTTTCGACAGCTTTGAGCATCGGTATGGCGATCAAACAGCGTACCTTTCTTCGGCTAATGTTTGCATTATCAGATCTAAGGTCGGTGGTGGGCAAAAGACTAAATCGGTTAAATACTTTCAGCAGTTAACCGGACGTTCTTTCTTCGAATCTCCTACTGGATTTGTTGTATGAACTGATCGCATTTTACTCCGGTGGTTGAGGCTTACAAAACGTGTTGGCAGTATCACGTAGATTTATGTCGGCCATAGTAGGAAATCCATTCGTATTTAAGGCATCGCATAACCGACACAGCCAGAGAAAACCAAACTGACTGTCTATTTCTCTATCAAAAAATCTCACCACTTGGTTATGGATATCAAACGAGGAAAGTTTTTCGCTTTGATTGGATAAAATCAAGCCATACTAGCCACAAACGTGTTGAAAGTCTCCCTGTGAGAGTATGTCAGTTCGGCAGAGATTGAGCCCAAAGTTGATAAAACTGCCTCGTTAGTTATCCGTGTTTGCATGATGAACCGCGATAGACAGGTGCTAATCAATAGAGGAGCTTGGTTGCCATTTCAATTGCGTTAGACAGCGGGCTAGCACAAATGGCATGACCATAACGAGGTCATGTCAACCCATTAGCTGGCGTCGGAGTGTGATTGGACGACAAGAGTATGAATTTGCAAACTGAGAAGGTCCTATTGTGAGCTTTGATAACCAATCAGGTTAAAGGGTCCGTATTCCACAACAAAACGACAAACATGGTCAGGTTAAATGCATCAAACAAGATGGACCAGTCACGTTCAGACCCGGAAAACTGATGAAGTAATGACAGCCACACGGTTGCAAACATCCAAACGAAATAGTCCATGGATGTAAGATATTTTAATGGCAAAATGACATTTTGCGTCAGTCCAGAACGGTTCTCCTTTCTTGAGGTGGTGGGAACGGATGACAACTAGCCAGATACATGACTGATTGACTGGACAGCAGACTTCAAGACAGTGACCACTTATCATTTAATTTCTCTTAACCCAGCGGAATTCAGACAGTCAGATTCCAGGATTTGTGGGTCGCATGTTTGAATCTTTCCTTCATTGATGAAAATTCCCCAAGTGGTAATGTTTTGGAGGTCATAACCGTTCCGCCAGAAATAGTCTACATTTGCTGTTTGGTGGATAGCAGAAAGTGTTGTCTTGTCCAGATGAGCAAGTGTAATGTTCTCAGAGAGGAGACATTGATTTTTTCCAGATTTTCATCTGCATGACTAACCACGTCACCCAGTCAAGAAGTCACTATTACATCCAGTCAAAATTATGCCTTAGCGAGTAAATCCAAGTTGAATCCTAACGACTGGGAAAATCTATATTAATTATGGTTTTGTCCTAGATACAACCGATGGGAAGCAGAAATTTCCAGAAAAGGACATTTTGAATCACTGCCAACATGGATGTTGAATTCAGATTCATTTTGGTGTGCTTTGTTAATCCATCACATTGCTACAGTGACACACCTGCAAGCGCCTAGCAATGGTGATTTTTCTGAAGCCGAGGTGCACGATGATACAAGTCAAATTAAAACCACTTTCAAACGCCGGGTTGTATAATTAACAAGTCCAATGCTTCGGAAGAAATGAAAACTTCTATAACGTCCTAAAACGTGTCAGCAATAGCACACAATGGAGGTGAAAAGTGCGGCAAAAAATACAGACGATTTTGTTTTATGCAGAAATATAAAACCTTTTCAGAAACTTTTATCATTAATGAAGCAGTTGAAAATCATATGACGTGTTGCGAAAGGCAAGCCTTTATGTAACTGTCACTTCCTTGATGTACGATCTGAACACTGGAAGAGTAATCGATATGAACAATTTGATCATATCTACGGATTTGAGCTTGTACGGGTTTCATTTCGTTAGTGGATTAGTTCTGTTGATATGGTCACGGTTGGTGTAGGCTTAAAAAGCCGTAATTTTCAAGAGAATATGACTAATGTGGTTTTGAAAATTTATTTATGATAACCATAAATAAAATTGCTTTTTGATGCGCAAATAATAGCATGAGTCGCAATTCGATATTTGTCACGTCAGAAACAAGGTAGCCACTGCGAAATTTGTTATGAACGTTAGAAAACATTTGGTAGATAAATGAAAAATTGTTTCAAACATATAGCTGTGCAACCCAATTCATCTTGTCATGTCTATCTGCAGGATATCACCTTGTGAACGGAAAAGCAAATGCTGTTAGCGTAATAATTTCTGAATCTGCAAAACCACAATGATTTTCAAGGTGTAACATTGCCCTCTCCATCCCGATAACTCCGAAGTCACTGTGATTAAAACTTCAGTTTCTTATCGGAAATCACATTAAATCGCTTAAGATTTGGCATCACTTTCGGTTTGAAATACAAACGCTTAGCGCGATACCGAATACGTTGATCATATATTAAACTTCTAGTAAATTCAGTGTTTGAAATGCTGAAAAAATTCATTGAAGATAAAAGTGATTAAAGGAACTATTGATTGCCTCGAAAGCCGTCTTGTATACAATAAGCAATTAAATTATTTGCCAACAAAAGTCTTTTGTTTATAACTTTTGAGACAGTGTTTACTATCAGACTTTAAGTCTCTTGTACCAAACGCTTACCATCCGTCAGTGGCAGTCGGCATAATTCAAAGATTTTGTTCAGGGTTAACTCACAAAAGAAAGTTACTAAAACCGTTTTCAAGCCGTATTTTGAATAGTAAGTTCTGAAGCAATTCCGTTCTTGTCCACTGACACCACAATGCCTAGTCTACATGGAAAACTCGTCGATCACAGTTTTGAATCAGAAAATGAGTTTTGCACTTGATCACACTCTTGTCATAAAAAAGAATTCCAATGGAAGCTTACGATTGAAATCTTCATGTGAGAAGAACTGGGGAAAAAGTACTAAGCACAGTTTTTCAAGAAACAGTGCTAGCCGCGAAACTGGTCGGGTGTTTCTTAGAATCTTTGTTCATTCATGCACATACTATATATAAATATATGTGGATGTTTAGACAAGTGAGCATCGGGTGCGCATACCTGACGAGTGACAATAACCGCGAAACCGGTCGTGTGCTCCTGGGCAAATTTTGTTTACGCATCCAGATACCACTTCCTGCTTCTATAGATATATATGTATATATACACATATATACGGTCTTGAGATTAAGAACGGTATTAACGTAATAATAATTGAAAATACGTGTTTTTACCTATTTTATTTTCCTTCGTTCGGGAGACAGACAGGATTCGTATCAACAAAGCTATCAACTTGCTTCTGAGCCACGATTCTAAGCACTTTCATTCCGTGGACTCCCCCATATCCTAGGTCTCAATCATGATGGAGGGCAAGGGTACAGTTTATTTACTCATGTCCTTTCGATGAATCCTATCTAGACCACCAGGTATTTTTTCAACTAAACGGGAAAGAAAAACAAATAATGAAATAGTGGACACAAAGCCACCGAAGAAGGTCTTCATTGGTTGCCTTGTCATGGAACAACTACCAGCACCCAGTGGCAGTGTCATATGATTTGCCAACAAGTCTGACTTTATGATACTTTTACGCGAACAAGAAGTCTATGTCGGAAGTTAGAAGAAACGTGACAAACGTACTTAGCTGAATGAAAACAGCCTCAGTTCAAAAGTTATTTTAGGCTGGTAACACTAAAGAATCAGCTCAGTTTTGCAGGATACTGGAATTTTCCTGGGCATCAACCTATGAGTACTGGGAAATTGTATTCGGTAGTCTTTGTATTCAAATGTGGTAAATTTCAGTACTACCTAAGAAGACATCATCAGTGAAAGCTGGCCATGAATTGATCGTACCGACAAATGGTATTGGTTTTGTTTTTCACCGTCGGTGAGCCGCACAGGCTGGAAATGTAACGGATGGAACACGTTCGATATTGCTCTTCATGCATTCATACTAATATGCGTTCCGCAGCAGTTGTCACAAAGGGTATTCATCAGCATCGTTCCATATGCAAATCAATAATTTCAGTTTCTGAAGACTAACTCCGGTTCCTTATTCTATACGAGTCAAAACATCACTTTACGTGTAACATTTATTACTACGCAGTAGTCAGACAAGTGTTTAACTTTGCAATCAGGTACCTGAAAACGATGAAATCAAATCATTTATTCAAAGAATACTGTCTTCTACTTGAGGAGTGGCTGAAGTTTTCATAATCAATCATATGCATATGATTAACTGAACAATAGTGTCAATTCATTGCACTGTTTTGACGATCAGCATGCATATTTCATCAGGATGACCTTTCAGAATGTCCACGAATAAAAACATTCACTTTGGTAGCTGTCAATTTTCTGATTCATCTTGATAAAGAATCATTGTATGATGCTTTATCTATTGCACGATATATCATTTTTCTTGAACTGACGATGTTCAATTTTCTCAAACATCCAATCGTATGATTGACTGACAGACGTACAAAATAAAAAATATTTATTTGGATGAATATGAAGAATATCTCAATTGCTAGTAACAAATTTACACCAGCATCAGGGAACAGTTCGGATCCCCTATAGTTAAGGACTACTCAGAATTCTTCTTAGGATAATGCCAAATCTTATGGCAAGGCTGTTTCCCCGATTGATTTCTCCTGGCCACTGCTGCAACAATCTGTTTGGCTCAGTTTGCATAAGAGGAGATTAGACGTATCAGTTTGCCCTGCAGAATCAAAGTGCGTTGTGTCACTGAGAAAACAAGGTGGTGGTGCAGGGAATCACCATTATTGTACACTCATCGCGTCCGTACTCAGAGTCAAGCCTATCACAAATCAGTCCTGGACGTAGACTGCGTTGGACCAGCGGCTCGCAGCCGGGTGAAATCAGTTACGCACAGTTGCCATGTCGTGTGGTAAAGTTCATTAAATAATTTCTTTATCCAGAGTTTCTCTTTTATTCTTTGACCACCTCATTCAAAATTTTCAAATGTATATTGACCATTTCAAATTTACCTTACAGTTAATACTCCCTTACTTATTGCTACTGAATATATGGTTAGATTTTGTTGCATTTTGTTGCATTAGGAATTAATACCAATACAAACTGAAAGTTGATAACCCCTGTATTCCGCTGTGTAATCAAAATTCGAGCGTTGACTCATCATGTATGACATCCATGGAGTTCCACTGATAAACGGAATGCAATTTCTCTTCAATTTTGCCCTTGGCTTTTCCATCCTTATAAATTATCCACGCTATTTTTAAGCGGCTTTTTAGTAGGATTCCAAAATTTGTTTCGGGAGGGCAAATTGTTACCAATGATATAGTATTCTCATCCTAAAATTCAGTGCATCACCGAAGCTAATACATGCAACCGCAAAAACTCATATTCGTCCTGACCCCACTCATTTAACCCGACAGCAGTTCAACCTAGTTAAGTGTCATTCTGATGTCTCAAACAAGCCATAACCTGTTGTGCTACCATTCGTAACCGCTTGGGGGTGTCCCTAACTAGCTTGCATTAGCGTTATGCGAGTGCCTGTGACAAATGAAGTTCTTTGCCATCCGAGACGATTAGTTCGTGAAAAAATCGTTATCTTGGCACGATGAGATAACTGAAATGAAAAAATTGTTGTATACAATAGTTTAAACGAAAAACATTACTGGAAGGGCGATCAATCGATCGTGTGGGACAGGTCTGATCGGTCAGCTGTACCAAAAAACCATTTGTGTAGTGCACGCAGACTGGATCTTGCTACATTTCATTCGGCTCGACAGTGTGCAGGAATGAAACACAAAATACTTTACTGTTGATTGTAACAATTAAGTGACTAGTAGTTCACGAATTTATCCGGAGGCATTGACCGACCTGAAACACGAAGTCCATGAGACATGGCGGCATGTTATAAAAGCCGCTTATCTACTGCGAAACTTTACGGATTAAAGCGAAAGTTTACCCAATAAAAGATAGCCAACTATTCTCTGAGACGTCTTGTGATTGCTGAAATTCAGTATGGTGAATTATTAGGTTAGATTCAAAATGAACTTATTTCCAAGCGGCCAGTTGTAACTATGCGATTGTAAGCACCGAAAAATGTCAGTTTCTTTCATAAAATTGTTCAATATAAACACTTCTTTCAGAGAGTATCATGCAAAAGCAAGCTAGAGAATGTCCCATAAAACAGATGTCCACTCTTCCTGACAATGTGGTTAGCAGAAAATTAAGTGTTACAAGAAATTATCTGTCATGCGATATGATAGCCCAGTCCACGCTTAAAAACAATCGCAATATTTTGTGAGCTATGAATTTCGACTCATAATCGTTCGTCCCGTGTTTGTGTCCCACATTAGGCACCTTAGTATTGCGTCGGGGATTATTCCTGGCAAGCAGAAAACAGCAGTGGAAAGATTCCATGATTTCTTTAAAAACCATTTGAGTGATGATACCGCATAAAAAACATTCTTGGGTTCCAATTTACTTCGATTGTACGTATCAAAATCAACACTGCTGGCATACGGACCGAAAAACGAGTCAGACGACTGACTAAGATAGACTAGTAGTACTTCTACGAAAAGACGCCGTAGAGTAGGTCACATGTTCGCTCGTTGAGGAGGAAAGATGAAAGCAGAATGTAGAATCTTTTTAAAGCAGTTCAGTAGTTTAGTTTTAGAACTTTCTAACTAGGGTACAAGATAGCACCAACAATGTGTTATGGACCAGAGAGCTATGAGAAATATGCAAACTTCTCACTTCTAGCTGCGGTTCGGAGATCTGAACGGACACGTTACGTGATGGCAAAAATATTTTGTGGTACTCTGTACTGGGTGAAAATAGATCTGGCACTTCGTTTTTTCATTATTCAGAATTCGGAGGTCCAAAATTTTGTCCCAAATTATCCACCTGTCAGCTTTTACCATTCTTACTGTGAGTATCATCAGAATCACTTTCGGTCTAGAGAAGTTTGTCTTCTTCCCAAGGGTTATTGTTTGCAGTCAAATTATATGACAGAAGAGGAGTGGCTGTCGCTTTTTGGTAGCAAGACAAAATCATTTTTGTTTTGGGATTGGGATTCTACTGATGCAGTTGAACAGGATAGTAGAATTCCAATGGATGCTGTTTCTAGTTTGCTCCTTTTCTGATAATCACACAAAGGATTCAAACAACTGCAAGCAGAAAATATTTATTAAATCCCAATGTTTGGATTTGTTGGGTCAATGTTGGAAACTTAGTCAGTGATGAAGAAAATTTTGGATTGTTTTTGTTTTTGTCCCAGAATCTAGGTGTTTCACAGAACTACACGCTTATTCATATATTTTTATATTCCAAAACCAGTGCAGTTTATGTCATGATGGTGCATTTGCAATATCGGATGTTCAATCACGTAATTCGTGTCCCTTTGTCACATTCGTGACTTATCATTTGTAGGGATACTAAATAGCAACTGCAGACTTCCCAGTGCAATTCTGTTGGGCTGGTGAAGTCCAGTTTTGCATGCAAAGTACATTATTCGATTCTGCTATTCACCTTATTAAAATTCAAGACCTCGGTTGGATAACGGTGGTCGCAGAACGCCTCGAGCACACAATTTATGGTATCCGAGGGTGAACACTCAGTAAAAATAGTGCTTTTTACATGTCTCAAAAAGCTTTAGAATGAATGCGTTTGTTATTGCACACTTTTGTTATTTTATATGGATACGACCAACCTAGAAACGGACGCAGGGCTTAAATGAGAAAGTAATACCAGTTTTACTTTAGCCAGAATCGGTTCATTGTTATATTTACCAACGGGACGTCGAGATGAATTGGGCGCAGGAAAAATAAGCTTGTATCTGCCTCCTCTTAATCGTGACAATGCACGTGATTAACTTTCGTTGCCGATGGAAGACGAAAACTGGTAACTTGCGGTGGAGCTCGTTCATATCTGTATCTGAACGTGCGTGGGTACATGTTTGAAGCTGATGTAGTCCAAGGCTCAACTCATTGCACTTGTTACGGAACCAGAAACGGACTAAAGGAAGTTTAGGGTCTTTCTTTGGAGAGATGAATTTGCATGGTAGAAAGGAATGTTGTGGTCTTGCACTACTCGCATAAAGTGCACGTTTGCGCGCACATGTCTGAACTCCTCATTGTGTAAGAAAACTTGCACACGAGTCCACACACGAAAAAATTCTCAGAAAGCATACAATTTGCCAAATATACTGTCCAGTTCAATTATTTAATAGGACTGGGAAGTCCAATTGTGCTTTCCACCTGAGATTTCTGTTATCTTTAAATTATTTAGTAAATTATGTCGCTCAAGACAGGTAACTAAAATTTTGAGTCGTGAATTGTGTGACAAATATCGTATGAAAATATGTACAAAGCAATCCTACGCTTATTGCGATAAGCTCCAAGGTTCGACCCCGTAGTAATCTATATTTATGCACAGGCTGGCTGCGACATCAGCTGAAAACTTAACAGAGAGAACCTAGTGGACCGATGTGAAATTTGTCAAATAACCTTAGGCCAGTGTCCCGGAGTAGCGCCATCTTGCTCTCCAGTGAACGCGTCACAAATGCAAGTTGACAGTTTATAAATTCACGTTGACCTCCCATTACCTCAAGGTAACCCACACATCAAATAAACAATTACCCATATATGAACGCGTCAGTCACATCTGACCGCGACTTGTCGAAACCCAAAAACATAAAAGTTACTGTCACCCATGATAGGTTGAATTTTCATTGTTAATACCATCACATTTGTCTCGGTTTTGGCACCAGTTGGTGCTTAGCAGAAAGTTGTCGTTGGTTAGAGACACTAAAAATGCCGACCGGAACCGAATTCAGTGTTTTCAAAGTTGTGCAGTCTGTCTGTTACTTACCGGTTATCAATAGTGAGACAAAAATCATCAAAATCACGAATTGTCTATAAAGAAAAGGATGAAAAATTTTGCTAAAATCTGCTCTCAGTTGCTCCTAACTTTGCAGTTCTTTTCGGTTTTATCTCGTTATCACCATATTTGTTCTGAATCTAATAAATAAATATATATCACACCAACGCCAAACATCCCACGTTCATTGCCTCCATTGAATCGGCAATACGGAACCACGCACTAACGGAAGAGGGAAAAAATCTGTCAACAACTCGCGCATCCTAGGCGAAAGTGACACCTACCTGATAACCAAATCAAAGCTGTAAAAGCACACCAGAAAAATTGAGAAATAGTCATTTTCCCGGCTGACAAAGGTAACGCAATAGCAGTGCTCGACAACGCCGAATACCAAATGAAGATGAAAGTATTACTGGATGATAGTGAAATCTACCAACCGGTGAAAGGAAATCCAGTCAAAGAACTTCGAGCCAAAATCAACAAAAACTGAACTGTTTGAGAAAAAGCAAGACAATCGGCGATGAACAGTACAACCAAATAAAGCCTGCAGAGGGACCCGACCCCACGATATATGGACTTCCTAAAGTCCATAAACCGGGGTGCAGCTTAGACCCATTGTCGCATCAACAACAGCATCAAACTATCAGCTAGCGAAGTACCTTTTCCGTCTCCTACGCCCATGTCTACCACAGGACCAAAACGACACGAAGATTTCTGCCACATTCCTGGAACAAATCAGAGACCTCAAGTTAGAAGCAAACGAAGCTATGGTCTCATTCGACGTCACATCACTGTTCACAAATATTCCAAGGCAAATGGCACTGGACAGCATGCGCCAACTTATGGAGAAGGACTCCAACTTATCAGATAGAACAGCAATGTCCAAGGACGATATAACGCATTTGATAGAATTGTGCATGGAAACATACCTACAGTTCAATGGGACGGTATATAAACAAATAAGAGGAACGCCCATGGGATCACCACTATCAGGCTTGTTAGCAGATGCAACCATGAAACAATTCGAGACAAAGGCATTCGAAACAAACCGCCCACGCTTATGGATCAGATATGTTGATGATACATTTGTTGTGTTAGAAAAAACAGAAATGGACCAATTTCATCAACACCTAAACGCGATAGTGCCCAGCATCAAATTCACCAAGGAGGAGGAAAAAGACTCGGCTCTACCGTTTCTCGACGTACTAATTATGAGGCAACCAAACGAGAGCATAGAGACAACCGTCTACAGAAAACCGACGACGACGGACCGCATACTCAATTTCAAAAGTAATCATCCAACCTGCCACCTAAAGAGCTGTGTGCGTACCTTGTTCCATCGAGCCGACACACTGCAGCACACAATACCTACGGAAACAAGAGCAAACTAGGTAGTTCAAGTTATTTGCGGCCAATGGATATCCAAAATCTTTCATCAACGCCTGGATTCGCAGAAGGCAGAGGGCAAACACTAAGAGGACCAGATCGATCGTGGTACTTCCATACATACGGGGAGTATCCGAAGCAGTCGAACGCATCCTACGTCCACCAGATATCACAATCGCCCACAAACCGACCGGCACCCTGAGATCTATTCTATTCAACGGAAAAGATCGCGTCGACCAGCACGACCAGTCAGGGGTAGTTTATGCCATTCCGTACCTCGGATGTGACAAACAGTATGTCAGTGAGACAAGCAAACAATTACGCACACGCTTGCACGAACATAGCTTAGCCCTATGACGCGCTGACCCACACTCGTAGATATGGAACCACTGTGCACAAACAGGCCATGAGGTCGATTTCAACAACGGAAAGGTAGTCAGCCGGGCAAACAGAAAATCAATATTAATCATTTAGACCGATGAAACATTACTTCTGTCATTTATGATCATCCAACTGGACTGAAAATATCTCTAGGATCAGCACAGGTAGAATGACGATTACAACAAACAGCGAAAACGGAAGTTCAGTTCACGCCTGAGAAGCCGCATAGTTTGGAGGCTGGAGCCAGCTTGTTTCCGAACGACAGTCCACGCCCAAGTTGACCTAGAATTTATGGTAGCGTTAGCCCTGTCGCTGAAGTGAAATAAATTTCCCGGATTGCAACCAGTAGCTTCGTGTGAAGACCATGAGTTCATCTCGACAACTAGATCAAAACATATCATTCATAGGTCTACCACGCACATACTCATGACCGACCATTTAGGAAACATTTGACTGTTCGAATAGCGAAACGGGATTTGGGTTTCACTTGATCACTGCAACTCTGTGCAATGTTTTTCTCATTTCAGCAGGGGATTTTCCTTTGGCCGTAATACATACCAAAATGTATCTCGAGCATCTTGCATGGCCACTCCGGTTATGACTGTGCAAACCGGAGGAACTATTCTATGTTGGGAAGGGCTAATTTTAGTCATTAGTGCTTCGTACTTTATTTTGTTTTCCCTGATAATATTTCACGAATAACATTTAACTGGCTGCTTTTTCTATTCATTTTTTAATTACTCGTGACTTTTATTGCGAATGATATAATGTTAATAACACAGCGTTGTTGGTGAATATAATGCGCCAAAGTTTCGACTACCGTGGGTAGTTGTACAATAAAAAACTTGTCTTGAGATAGACTACCCACGGTAGTCGAAACGTTGGCGCATTACATCTACGAACATCGCTGTGTTATTTCCATGATATCATTCGTAATAAAAACCAGCACATGGCGCATCGATTTTTCGATACACTCCTTAAGTCATTTGTTCGTGACTTTTGTTTTCACTATTCAAAGAGTTCCCACTGTAGTTTTTTGTAGTCTGGAAAGGGCAGTTAGTGCTTCAGTCAACGCAGTTTTCGATAATCTCATCAACTTTTCCTCGCAGCAGTTATTCGATTGTGCTGCCGGTCTACATGACAGAGATACTATCAACCTTATTGGCAGCAAAGATCGCCCGCTACATTTGTCCAATTCACGAAATTTATAACTGAACCCGGGCAGATAAACCAAAGTTGCCGTCTGTCTCGTCACCTAAGAGTCGGTCGTTCCTGCACAGTTTTTACTAGTTGCAGTTTATTTTGCGCGAATCTGTGCGAAAATAGTTAGACATTGCATGGTGGAAAATCTTTGCATTTTCCTCATCCGCAGTGAGTTTTAGCGCATGAGGACAACAACCGGCAACCTTTTGCTTACCAGTAGCAAATTACCATTGATGAAGTGGCGCCATTTGGATCGTTTGGTGCGAGTCACACAAATCCATCTTCAATGTCATACTTCTTGGCTTCTTATTACTTCAGTCATTCATGTTTCACCCCAAAACCTTTACAACAAAGTGATTATATGTATATAATATATATAATATCATTTCATATTCATCTTGTTCAACAAATTCTCCATAATCTGCCCGGTTAGCTCAATGGCTAAGGTGCCAGACTTCCAATTGTTTCTCCCGCTTTTGCATCCCAGTGCGGGCCTGATGAATATGATCTGATAATGAACCCCAACAAGAATGACACAACAGCACAGTGCTTTCACAGTTTTTACTGGCTAGTTTAGCATTGATGCTACATACGGATGATTTCTTGAACAGAAGTCACATTGAATCAGTTTGCGGCCACAAACAGAAATTGGATTCAGTTCATTCTAACGTCAAAACGTGTTATTTGTGATTAGTAAGCCCACACACTTGGATACACACGCGTGAAACCTTGACATGATGTTTGACTGCTAGGCTGCCTAACCAACTTAAATAAAAAATCGCTCGAATCAACGGCACGATAAACAGAATTATCAATTGAGATTGATAAATTAGAGGAACAAAACCAACTGATCCATTTTTTTTTATTTTAGCTACGCTGGCTCCATTTAGATAGTTTCTAATTCAGGCTTATACGAATTGTTACAATAGTCGAACTTTGCCTAGATCACCCTTGCTGACCATAAACAATCACTGATTAAAATGCTATCCGCCAAATCGTGCAATTTGACAACGTGATCGTACGAGCCCGTCGACGTGGAGCAATTGATCAAACACTAGTCGGTCGGCTTGCCGCACAATTTCATGGAATGTTCCTCAGTCTACCGTAGTAATGGTTATTCGAAAACCAAATGAATTATGTTCATTCTTAAGGTTCCTTTTTGGACTGTCGATTGCATTCACTTACCCAATGGAAATCTATCACCTCTGCCTTTGCTGCAATCGACACAGATTGCAATGTAACCCATACGTAAAATGCATGTGGATGTGCATGAGTCCGCAATGGAATTACGTTCAAGCCAATGTCCCCTGCTCTCGAGCTTGGGCTTGTCCTTGTAAGTTTGTTCTGGTTGTACTGTGCTCCCCTGGGTTTGTTGCATTAAAATAGTCACTGCGAAATTCATCTGTGACAACTGTAGCCTGCTGAACTGAATGGGGACGACAGATTCCGGTTCAACATACACGATTGTGCTGCTAAAGGGGTCAAATACCGTTTATTTTTAAATGTCGATTGCATTGTCGATGATTTTGACTTCTGAACAGACCTCGAATAGAGTTGTCGTTCGTAACATGAAAGTTTTACATCTACCTGGTACCATCAAAATACTTGATCTATTCTCCTGAACTGGAAAATGAAGCTGAGAAGAACCACTGTGATTCGAAAGTCACGATCGCTGGACCATCTGGGCTATTTCTCAAACATCAGCACTACGGTATACAACGCTGTTAGCCGTCGCAGCACATTTGTGTGACAGTTACTGATTCTGTCAGTCAGACGAGATTCTTGGTACGCTTGTAAAAGTAGGTTTAAGTGAAACGACATGAGTGGGACCGTAACTAGCTATCACACTGCATTTGCCGGACGTAGTTCTTAATACTGACATGCAGCAAACCTCAGCAGGGTTGTTTATGCTGCCTTCCAAAATCACAGAGAAACCGTCCATACCAATTACGTCTAATAGCTGGGGCTTAAGAGTACAACCCATCAAAATCCAATCATGGATCACTGCCATATTGCGCGGTTTCCATGCTTGATAATCAAGGCGAATCCCACGGGTTGACCTGGTAATTCTGCATCGTACTTCGGACGATCTGATTATATAGTGCTGGTGGTTCCTGCAGCTCATTAGGCAGCTTCATCACTTTCGATGATCAGCTAAAGGCTGATGGCGCACGAAGAGTCGTTCGGTAATTTTATATTTATCGCTGAAAATCTATATAAATACGTGTATAAGGTTGCAAAAGACAGTTTTGAAAACTTATTCGCTAGTTAACACTTGCATAGAGAGACTTCAACTTAACCAAATGTGGTTAGGAACACTGGTGATAAGAGGCGTGTAGATATAAGACTTCTTACTAAATACGAAATTGATCAACTGTAAGCTCTTTCCAAGAAATAAGGAAAGGTCAAGATTTCCAAAATCCTTCCGTTTGTGACACAGACATTTGAAAGGCAAACGTTTCAGCATCCGCAAATTAAGCTTCCATAAAAGGTCGTTGTTTCATTGGAACTATTTTTATTTCACACATCGCGCTCGAGAACCAGCTAGTGATAGCATTTGCTTAGGTTCGAAACTTCGAATTTCTAGGTAGAGCTTTCACGCACTCGCGCATTCAATCAAAATTCTGTTTTGAACATCAAAAACTAGTAGATATTTCGTGTACTCGCTTGTTTCCTGCATTTTTTATTCCCTTTTTCAAGCTCCTCATTCTAGTCGCTTAGGTGCTTATCTTGATCGCACGGATTTTCATTTGCGCGTGATAGTTCTCAGAACTGAGTAATCAACCTTGCAATCATATTACTTGCTCAGTACCGTGCAACGTTTTCCTAGCGAACTTGCATCAGATTTTCATACAAAATTAATTTAACCTGCTTCTAAACTGATATAAGTTTGAGCGTGTGAGCTGACACTAGGCGAGGAAATATTCAAATTTATTTAACGACACCAAGTGCACTTGACATCAGCACAATGTAGTCAACTTTCCACAATAAATAAGTACAATTTTAAAACGTCATTTATTCAGCCTCATTTTAGTCTGATGGCATCTTGAATTTTCTTCTGCATACTCATTGTCAAATACTGCTGATGCGTACAACATCAACTGTAAAGCACTAGATAACTGTGAATGCTCCTACGTGTGCTCACACGTAGTGAACGAGCTACTTTACATCCAAATGAGTTGGCTCACCTGAGTGGATCAATTTTGGCTCTGGTCGGTCAACTGACCACTGCCACAATTTCCTTTTGCCGATTGGACAAGGTGTGTTGGATCGTAAGGGTCCAGTTTGCTGCACACATTGAAGAACGACGGTTGGGAGTAGTAACATTAGGAATATCGTCATCGTTTGCAAATGATCAGTTTATTGGCGGAAATCATCCGGAAGGCTTACAGAACGAAGTATGTTGCAATATTCACCATCGAATTATCAAAGGATGCGGAGAGTATTTTGAAAAAGGGCCCGAATGTACCAGCGCGATAAGGATTACTTATTTATCTGGAGAGAAAATGAGAAAAGAATGCACCCGGAACGAAAGATTGTATATGTGCAAATAATACGAATTGAATTCGCTAATCTCCCAAGATGCGAAAACACGTTTCATCGAGCGAGAATCCTGACAAGCACGTCGGCGAGATAAGCTGTTTTTCATAGCTGGCTACTGTCTCAGATTTAAATTTGAATTAAAAACCTGTGCGAATTTTAATAAAGAAGGATTCTCCTACGTGGGAAGTGCCAAACTTTTGTCTGCTAAATGCGCCCACACGAACTAAGAAGGAATTATTAGTAATATTCTTCGATCGACTGGCAGGCCAAGAATAGCCCGACCCGCTGTAGCTGCCAATGACGCTAATACGAAGTTCTGTTTGCTTACCACTTGTGTTTTTTATCTCTAGGCTGCTTTGAACTGTCTTTTGGGCGGGTAGGATGACAGTAAGCAAATTAGTCAAGCGCTTCAGGGAGAGAGTTTTTGTGCTGCCTGGCTTTGAGCTGTGACGTTTTATTTATCCTTAGAAGCACATTCTAGCTTTATGAGCGATCATACCATCCTCTTCCGTTGCGTGTCCTTTACAAATTCGTTTTGAATACTCGCATTTGGATTCGTATAGGCCAGTCTTACAGGATACTTGAAAGAAACGTAACCCATGGTGTTTACGAAACACTCACATTGTGCGTTTTAGTAGATCATGCCACTGCTAGCCTACAAGGCTTAGAGAAATCTGAAAATGGATGTCAATTGTTGATAAGAAATTAGCGACATCGGCAGCTAATTAACAGAAATGATGCACTGCAGCTTCAGTAGATCAACCTTTAGAGGAGTGCAGAAATGAGCAGACCATTGAAACGTAACTAGAGAAGCTGGTTCTTAAATTGATGATATGAATGCAAGTGTCACTTTCTCCAGCTACATGTGCCACTCCAATTCCAATAGATTCGGTTGGGGATACATTCATCGCAGGACATTTGTGCGCTTTATGCGTTCCAAAAATTCACATTAACGCTCCGCTTTTTGGGTCCTAACAAAAGTAATGATTTCAAAATAAGTGACGATCATAACCCAGAATCGCCGACGTGCATTTAGTTGGATACGTCGGCAGTCAACTCAGGCAAACTGACAGCCATCTTTGTTTTAATGCATCAAAAAATGATTACCAAAGTAGCAGTTAACACTTTCTATCATCCCATCAGTTACACCGTTGGATTTTCGAATACCTACCCACTTGGACGTTGACTTGGCGAGCCTATAGTATATCGCATATGGTACGCAAATTCGACGGTGCACCACAGATAGTTTGACCCCAGGTCAGCTTTTAAGCTCACTGTGCTGCACTTCACATGCGAATTTTTGTGCGCGGGATTCTTAAAAAGCGAAGCCGCACTTATTTCGTACACTCGTACTACGATTCGGCTAACCAGACTGTAGCAAAATGAAAATAAATGTTGGGCTTGGAACTCAATTCATCGAATTAAATGATCTCTAAATGACCTTTCCAAGCTGTTTTCAGTGAAGGATCGTACACTGAGACAACTATGAGCACATCCTATTGAAAAGGCGAAAATACACTTTTGCTACTGACAATGCCTTCGGTAGTTATAAATAGATGGGATTCACAGTGGACTGGTGGCAAAATCCTCTTCGCCTCTATCGTATTTGTGCAAACATTCAGCGACAAATTATTTCAAATAAACCAGTGAGAACTGTTGACACATCGCAGGTTTGGGTAGGCAGCATTTCAACTAGGTCATACAAACGCACTCATACACAGGCACATGACTATCTCGAGGAGTCGATGCTATGAATTTAACGGAACTTTGACGAGCCCAAATTGTCAGCAAACCAGCTGTGTTTGGTGGATTCGTACTGTGAATTCGTGAGGCAAATTGACTCAGCATCTGACCGCACTTTGCATCAAATAACAGACTTATTCACACCAACATAATTTCGGTTGCTGTTATTAAAATATTACTCCAGTAAATATCGTCAGCTGCGGTAGGCAGCGAGGAATAAACTGACCGTCTAATGTCACATTAGATTCTCTTGACTTCAAGCTAACTGTACTTCCGGCAAGAATATTTAAGGCAATAATACACGAATGAAGTTACATTGAGAACCGAGACCCAATTCAAAGAACTATCGTACAACAAGAAGAAACTGAGTCAAAGCTGGGATGTCGTCCGTCAGGAATGATGATCATCGCAACCGGGATGAGAAACGCTAAAATAAGAATGAAGAACATTGCGATTGGAATCAAGAACGGCAATAAGTGATCTAGTTGAGTTGGATAACCCTCAGATTTAGATGCGACATCTTTTAAAATCGTACCTCAAATATAATAACAATCCGAATTTATAGATTATGATTAGTTGACAAAATTCCACACAAAAATGATACTGTGTGATTAGTCAGCTTACATCACTAAGTTTGATCTGCTTCCATCCATGAATAATCCAGCATTGAAGAAGCCGTAACATTTGTGAGCTCCATTGGGTTTTTCCATTTCGTTTTCTAAGCTGATGAACATGAACTCCTGTTTTCGTAGGTTCCAAAGCATAAGGAGCCCCATCTACCGACCCCACAGCAAGTTGCTCTGGAAATGGTCATTAAGCTTGCAAAGCATTTTGATCGTCGCCGTAGAAGAGCGCGTAATTTTAAGTGGGCACGGGATGATTCTGCATGCACAACAAATCCGGATGTGTGAAAACTGTCAACTCGTTGACAGTGATCAAGTTGTGTTCACAACATTTTCACCCTTGGCCTATGTTGTCGGATGATCACCATCAGCTTATGCTTTCTCACTGAAGAAAATATAAAGCAATCTTAAAATCACGATTTTCGTTACACTCAAACAAGGTCGTGATGGTCACTTCTGAAGTGCATCTTGCATGGACTGAGTAGAGTAAGCTTTTGCAAACTAATCACGATAGCCCCTTGTGTACGGGTGAAGTGACCAAAACTAATCAATTAGAGAAGCACAGACATGTGCCGTAAACAAGTGTGAACATGTACGCTTACTACTAGCCAACGTGACTTTTGTGCAATATGAACAATCAATCAAGCATAACAGTGTGATTGGTTTGAAAGTGAGCAAACGGCATAAATAGCCGACAAAAAGACGTTAGTGAGTTCGTACCAGCTTGTTGTAAAATGACAAGTTACAACACCCTAGGGTGCAAATTTTCTGTCGCTGATGATTGCTCGGGTTTTACTTTAAGTGTGGTCAATAACTGGACACAAACTAAGCCCAAACTTTGTCCCTTTTTCATCTTTCTAATTAAACTACTGCCTTTGGTATTTTTGGCAGATCGGTTCTGATCAATTATTGTGTACAGCTTGACGGAAAAAAGCATTATTTTAATCTAGCTGTCGCGATTTTCACTGCTAGTCAATAGTTGGTTGTCTTGCTTCTCTCGCCAAGGGTCTAATTCAAGAAGAACTTATTGGTATTACTCCACACCGACAAGTTCTGTTTAAATTCGATCAATAGGCTAAAAGGTGATGCCCAGTTGCACATTATAGATCAGAATAGTCAAAATCGGCATTTGTTACACACATCTTTCGTTGCCTGGACAGTCAAGTAGTGTAAACCAATCGACCTTCAGTGATTGATTTGGGGAAATTGTGGCAAAATCAATGCTCTATCCTTTTTTCAAAAAAAAACATTTATTCGCATCTGCACAGTTAGCGGTAGCTCTGTTATGCAGAAATAAAGGGGAAAACCGCAGGAGAATGCAGGCGGAATGGCATGCAATTGCGAAATTAGCGCGGAGCATAAATGATGAATTGCTGCTTAGTCGAATATGTCTACGCGCATCGCTATACCATGGCAGGTTATTCGGTCGGTTTATCTTCCTTCACAATGCGAAATATCGAATGAAATCAGACAAGCTGTCTTGTTTGAAATAAAACTGTTCTTTTAAAACAATGAAATACACTTACCGGGCAGGGAAAAATATTCTCAGAGTTATCGAAAAGGCAAACCCAAAAAGAGGGAAAAAGAACCTTTCAAGAATTGCACAACACAACAAATTAAATTTCCACGGGTTTATCATACGGCATCAGTGCCCAACTAGGCACTATGGGATCATGAGACCATTGCATGTCACAGAACACCAGTGATGAGTTGGGAGTTACGGTTGCAATGAAAAATTTGTTGATAATCCGGTGCTAAAAACTAACGGCAACGAATAAATCAGACGGAATGGTTCAAAAGTTTATCCAGCAAGCCTTTTTCAAATATTTTTAGCCATAAAAATCATCACCCTATAACCAAAAAAATGGGAGTTTTCTACGCCCGGTTTGTCCCAAAAACCCACCAGAAACCACTTCCAAGTTCTGGATGAACATAATTTCATCGAACGATGAAATGCACACACGAACTTTTGGGTTTTGGGTTACATTCATTATTATCTGACAACTTCATTGTTCAATAAATGTGAATAGTTTCCCAAACACGATGGGATGAATAAAGAATAATTGAGAAAATGTTTTATTGTATCTCGGTAAGGTTTTTATGAATGGAGACTATGATTTACGTAACGCGATAGAAACGTCTGTTCCGGAATGTTTAATTGTGCCAAAACAGTCCGGATGTATTTTAGCGCCTCGTTGTTTGTGCGAGTGACCTGGCGTTAATTTGCCAATTTTTTTTGTCTAATCAGGCAGTTTCTCACTGTGAAGCATTATAAACTGTTTGGATAAATTCTTTCGTTCTTCAGCGTTGTCGGTAAGCGAGATTCGTAGCAATCATTTTCCTAACTAGCAGTTTGCGTCATTTACGTTCTGATATTAGCTGGGAAAATTGTCTTGTCAGAGGGTCTAAATACTTACATGATAGTACCTGCATAAAAGGCTTTCCATATGCAATCCCCGACTTGTCTCTGGGTAAATTCTGAAATCATGGCTGACATTCCTTACAGCCGACAAAACACAGAAGACTCAAGACTCCGACCAGGTGCGATGAATGTATTGCTTTTATTGGGTTTCCAAAATGACACTGGTGCGACAATACACATGAAAACAAACCATAACCGAAAATGCCGGGCGGTATGCACATTCCGAACACGAACAAGAGTTGCTGAACATATTACGTATTGTATAAATCAAAAGCACCCCAAACAATGCACCAAAATCGATATCAAACGTCAAAGCAGATGGTAGTGAAAATGGTGTCCAAAAATAGTCAATTTTCTTCGAAAGATCGATACCACTACACCTGAAAAGATGAGTTGAGAGGTACTGTGCATAAATTTGCCGTGGTCAAACTAGGCGACCCAAGATCATTTCCACTATTGACGTTGTAATGCAGAATTGCATTTTCTGGAGATTTCCAAAAGGTCCAACCCAGTCCGAAGAAAACAGGCGACAAACCGACGGTAATTCATCTGAGTAGCTGATACAGCGTTCACTCTGCACTTTTCCACTCTGTTATGCAACAGTGGAATCCTTTTCCAGCCTGTATCTCCTGCTGACTGTGTCGTCCAGTTACCGTTCATGATCTCTCTTTCAATGCCAGATATGAATTCCAGTCTTCGTGCTATCTGCTCATATTTAATAGTCGCAAGTAAGAAATGGGTCAACGAATTTTTCACCTAAATGGTTGGTTAGATTCAGAGGATGCAGCAGAATATGGCAGTTTTAGTGACAACTGTATCATTTCTTATTGTGAGCGAAGTGGAAGATGCGAAACATGGAAAAACTACGGGCCTCATTTACGCTTAGTTGTAGAAAACATGCACCAGATTTAAAGTGCCCGGTGCATGACATTATGGTCGCTCGTCTTATGCCGTCATCGGGCAGACAGCTGCAAGCTTCCTAATCTCCTGTGGAGACTCAGTCGAACTCTTTCACGCTGTCCTATTCCTAGGTATTTGGCATCCGCCGCGTCATGTACTGCGTAGCCCCGAACATTAGCATTCATTCCGTCGCAAGCTCATGGCAATACTTTTCGATAAAAAAAAAATGCAGACCGATAAATTTTGAGCACTGTAACTGGTCGGAAATAATCAGCTTAAAAAACCAAAACACTAAAGAAACTCGAAATTTGGAGACTGAGAAACCTACATTCCCCAATACGGAAATAAGTAAACTAGACAGTAGTTCAAGAAGTTCAGTCAAATGTTGTGATGAATACGAAATTTACATACCGCCACTGGGGAGAGGAAAATGAAAGGAACCTTTTGGAACAGAAGACAGGTCACTTAGAACAAACCAATTTTCCGTCGCAATAACGCACGTCTGTATCGGACGAAAATCGTTCGATATATGCAAGACCTCCCTGGTCTTCAAACCCTAAACGGAACTGAGGATTTTTGGATCTGTTTGAAAAGATTATGCTGACTGCAAGCTTAACAAATTTTCGGAGTTTAGAAAATGTGCTCGCAAAAAAATGGGACGTGATACTCGTATCAGCATTCGGCCTACGAGGAAAATTTACAGCTGTAATTGCCACCATTGGTGGAGATACAACCTGCTGGTTTGTACGGCAGTACTCTTTTCACGGTAAATCAGTAAGCCAGAGGAGGAGACTTCTTACGCGCATCCTAGGGTCAAATACGACCGCAGTCAACAAAATTATTCATTTAATTGGGGTCATTTTTTGGCGCTTAGATGAGGTAATTTCACAGTCGGATTGTGCAATGAATTAGCTTTCAGAAATTTCGTGAATACTGGCAAATCACAAAGAGAAATTTCTCTGTCTGATTACGGTATCGATTCAAAATCATTTGCTTGCTAAAACTTGAATGATTATTGAATAACTTGTCACTTCATTCTCTATCATACTGGTAGTCTTTTAAGGGCAACTTTTCTTAAAAATTTTCACGTTTGAAACAAGTTATGAAAAACAACTAGATGCACGTATAAAATTCGTAAAACTAAGCATAAAACATCAGTCCAGTAGATAACGGAAAACCCTGTCAGTCTCGATGAAATTTTAACGTTGATTTCAATGGTAAAGGGAAATTCTTCGGCTACATGTCCGACCCTATAAAGACAGACCACATAAAGTACCCCACGAAGTATGTAGCCATTTTATTTCTTTTGATGTTCTTGAGGTAATACGTCGTGATCTATGATAATGTCAAGGTGAATCGAAACACTAATTTTTAAAATGAAATGGTTTGACAAACAATTGCATTAACATGCGTGTTAGAGATTCAGCTTTGAAGTACATGTTCGTCGAATAGGAATACTCATCGAGTGTTTGGTAGATGAGCCGAGAGGGCACTGCTGCAACAAAGTAGGAAAGAATTTTTACTACTTTTACTCTCCTGAGTGCGTCAAAATTCATGACGAAAAGCCTTCGGAACGTAGACATTTGAATTAAACTGAATGTCATGATCACATTAAAAGAACTATCAATATTCTTCATTGAGTAGTTGAAATGTCGTTCCTTTCTTGAAGCATTCCAACCCATGGCATTCTCATCCGACAAAGAGTAGTCATCGATCTTTTTTTCATTCATTATCTAACAGTACCTAAGGCGCACTATTTGGTTGCATTCCAGTAAAGGACACCAGAGATATCGTTGACACGAGGTCGAAACATTATGGACAACAAACGGCCACCGATTAAGGACGTTCACAATTGTAGCAAGCCTCGAAGACGAGAAAGCCGAATGAGAGGTCGGAAATATTCATCACTGAATAATGACCGACTGCGAGCCTTTATCTCTGACCGCTCCTTCTCGACCCAGAAGACCACAAAAAGAGTACTATGAACAAGCCTAGAAATCGGATTCCGTTCTGCCGACAAATTCGGATACTCTCTGAGTTAGGAGTTACTTTGATTTGAACTCAATTCGGTACAATAGGCGTGATAGAAAACAAGCTGGTTATATGGTCCCTTTAGTTTGCCGTCTTTAGAACAGTAGATAGCGTTCCTGCATTTCACTGACAAGTTTGTTTCATTCTGCATGTTGGTAGCCAATGCTAGTGTTGGTTAAATCACCTCCGTACACCACAAAGTGATCATTCTGAATGGCTAAAATCTGCTCACACTAGGCGCTAGGAGAATAACCTTTGCAATCGATTTCAGTTTTACTCAATTATATTCGTGCTATCAACATAAAATGTTATGATTTAATGCAAAAGGCAAGAACCTTTATGCTAAATATTTCGGGGCAAATCACATTTGCTCACAGCTACCTAGTGAAATCAACAATTTTTCAAATAATCCAATCATTCACCGGAATGGGTCATGTGATGTTCAGACGATTTTCCCTGGCATTTTATCCCCTTTCGTAATGAGATTCGTCAGCACACACAGAATGAAATCGATATTTTTTATATTTTCGCATGCATAGAATGCTAGCGTTCTGTTCGTCCAAACTTGTCTACGGAAACTAGAACTGGCATGACAAATCATGGATCTCTGACTGTTCTTACCAGATCCCGTTTCTCTACCAGCTATCCAGAATTATACTGTGCTTTCGGTTACTAGGGCAAAACTTTTGCGGAGCTCAGTCCACCCGATTAATTCACTTGTAAATTGTCGTGCACTGCCTCAGTGACTGGATTCTTGATTTTAATACACAGAACTGTTCATTGATCTGCTGGTCAAAGTTCCTTCCAAAGGACCCGTAGGAAACTAAGACGCCCTAGTGGTAACCGGCTACCAACAATCTAGGGTCAGCTGCAAATTCTCGCATGATACATCTAAGTTGACTGACTGTCTAGCAACAGCACGTAAGATGACCTGCCTTTATTTGAAAATGGTATAAACACATTAAAATGAGTATCACGGTAAGATTGTCTCGAAACATACTGAAAACTGATGACGACACGCGGTTTCGTGGTGCTTTCTATAAAGCTCAAAGAATGACACGGAACCTGTGTAGAAAAACGACCTATCCAAAGAAGATTGTGATCCAGGAGGTCGTATAATTACAGTCATCTTTTATGGCTTATTTCACTCACGTGAATCTGTACCAAAGCAAAAATGGTCTGGGCCTGACATAATTGAACACGGAGTTTGGTAAAGAAAATAATTCTCATCGAATTCGAAATTGTAGCATTAGGTAACTTCATGCTAAACAGCCGCTGATAATCAAATTTCTATTGTCACATTTAACGCCACTTGATTTTGAGATGCAATTTGCCGGCAATTATATTCCGAAAGGTCCAAACGCTTGACATCATCATATGTAGTGCAATTATCAAGGGCGACAAGTGCCGTCAATTATATATTTCAGGCCCTCTCCTGATATACGATACTATGAGCAAGGCTAGGGTCTCAAATCCAAATATGTGGAGAATTTTCAAGGTCAAGCAACTGAATTAATGCACGAAATGATATCAGTGGGACGTTTTCAAGTCCTAATTGCCGTCCAAGGTCAAAGCAAAATCGAAGGATGGAAATGCTGGATATATCTGTGAGTAGTGGGAGCATAAATAAACCACCGATGTCACCGCCGGTGATGAAAAGTTCGCATTTTCAAAGTCGAACTGAGGAAAATTTCAGAGACTTCCTGAACCGAAAAGATCTGTGAATCGGTTACTCACCTTCTGTTTTCCATTACTATTCAAATCTTAAAACTGCTTTTTATTTCACACAGACCAGTCCTACTCTCGTCATTCCGCCGGAGACTGTTTCTGTGAGCAAATTACGGTGGTACAGTTCACATGTGCAACTTCGTGGTCCCTTGTGTTTGGGTGGTTTAACTGTGTTTTCGACTCCATTTTTTCACTTCTGCACGGGTCACTTTTCACAGATTTGAATTAATACTGTTATTGGGGCAGAAGCTAGTCATGTGACTCGAACTAACCGACATGTTTTCTTTGGATTGTAACTTATTCCACAACGCCATACCCCAAATGTCTAATTTGCTACTGTCTCATTTGGACCCGCGTTCACTGGACTGCGTTTAGTTGCACCAACCGTCCTGCATCGGTCAACTGATTTTGATCGGACTCAGTTCGGTACTTCTTCGTTCATAGGTTATAGGTTCAGTAGCTGTCCAGTGAACACTTGGAAATAGGCCCTTAAACTGGCACGAGCTGAAACTAACGGTAGAATAAAACTCTGTATAGACTAAATATGCCGGTGTGAATTATTTATCCGGGATCAATCATTTTGCTGCGTCTTTACCATTTGTTTGTTGCATTTATTTTGACTAATTCTTTCTGCTTGTACACCGGTGGCTTTCACCGCTTGATTATTACTGAAAATCACACTGAAACGTTTGACACTATTTGTCATATGAACGCACCAAACAATGCTATATGCTTGTCAACCTGAAGTTGTTTCGTTAGTAAATGATGAGCACTTGATGACTTCGAAGACCTGTCACTAGTGCCTAAGGTCTTTGAATCACCCCCAGGGTTTAACCAAAACGGAGTTGTATTCGGAATTCTGACTACACAATTGCTTTTCAACTCAGCCCACGTGAGTGATTGTTCAAGCAAACGCTGAGAAACCAACCGCTTTTCTGATGAGAATACACCAACACTGACGTTTAATTAGGGTAACCGGCATGCTGCTTGTTAGATGATGCACATCAATTGAACGGATTATCTTCGCAACTTATGGGGTCACTTCAACGGGTTGTAAAATCGAGTTGTCCTATGCCTTTTCCAATGTCAGCATTTCCGAAGTAAGCTTGCACAACAATGATTCTCTAGTTGATACTGAAAGTTCTCTTACTACTACTATCAGCAAGGAAGTGAAAATAGAAAGGTCCGAATTCTGACGCTAATATTCATCCGCTTCTAATTCCATCAACGATTCCAAGACCCGCGCCATCCCTATGATTGTGACTGTTGCATCTCGTCAATTTAAATTCCATCTAAACCGCGGCCTATTTGAGGAATTTTCTTGGAGCTGCGCGACAACAAGCTTGGAGTGGTGGCAAACCATGAGCACCTTTCCGGCACACGAATGAAGTTATCACCAATTAACGGAAGACCCAATGGGAGTAGCATTTGCCGAAAAGATTTATAGACCTTGTGACAATGTTGTCGATTTCACTGTTTTGGATTTCTGTTGCGAACTGACTGAGATGGCTAAAGAAAATCAGAAGTGACGATAAAGAAATTCACATCTCAGATCATTTGTTATACACATGCGTGAGGTACTTTCAAAGAGTTGGCGTCTCAGCAAAAAAAGTTCTATTAACTGAATTAGCATTGTTAGCCCACGCAGCGAAAGTAACACATCGGTTGACGGGAACAAGCATGCAGTCTCAGTTTAAAAAGCAACGGTCGAAAGGTTTGAAAAACGGGTTGCGTCGTCAAAGAAACTAGTTAACCGAAACAATTAATATCATAATTACCCAGAGGTAACCAAACACTTTGATATGCAGTATATCGAAGAAAAATATCACAATTCTCAGCACTCATTATGAAAGACTTCATTACAGAAAATTCACCGGCCGCAAGACTAAGCTTATAATAACCACATCAGCTCAGTAAAACTGTTCAGCGGGAATCCGATGTTGCTGATTTCAGTCGAGGATTTTTGCATTCCAGCGAGGTTCCCAATCTAGTTCTTAATTTTCTCGTGCCGCAAAGTACAGTGCATCGGAAAATGTTCAAATGACATGTTCGAGGTGTTCCTAGCTCGATAACAATTACCGCGCATGTCGGAGTTTTCGAATTCGGGGCCCCAGACCCCTGGGCTTAACGATTTGCAGCAGTGATTGTGTCTGTTAAGTCAGACGTTTTCGGGCTTGTCCGTTCGTCGGATTATTCAAGACGAATGTCTTGGCTGCGCCCGAATCGGTGAGACTCCAGGATAGATGTGTCCGATCTACAAGTGAATCATTAAAATGTACTGAGCGGCTGCGCCGTCCGTTTACCATAGAAGGTGTAAGGAACGATAGATCCATTCACGTATCAGCCAACTAAAGATTAACCCCACGAATAGCAGTCCAACAGGTGAACTTTCGCTTACCGAGCAGATACTATTACGAAAGTAATATTGCGGATACGGCTAGCAAATGTAAATTACGTGCCAATGAAACCGAATCCGACAGGCTTTTTGACTGATGCACTTCGAAGTGAACTGAAGCAGCATAGACAGGCGGATGCCATGGCAAAGGATGAGGATTTCACCCAAGCAACAAGGATCGCATAAGGGTCGACCGGGTCTAGGGTAGGCACTCCACTCACACAAACACTTCGCTTATATGGCTAGGTGAACGGGCAAGCAAACTAGAGCGGTTCGATTGGTGTTCATCTCAGAGACCCGAGGCCTCAGGTGGGAATTCTGGCAAAACCAATATTTAGTCAGACTAGGTACAACGTGGACTTGATATTTGAATATTTTATTGAATTAATTGGCTTTTTCGCAGAACGAATTGAATTTGCGAAGTGATGAACTTCAGTTGACTTAGTGACGAACTACACTGCTGTCTTCGATCAGATCGATAAAAGCTTTGCTTTTGTGATATGCCAGTTTCGTGGTCAAAATTGCGAAGGTAAGCAGTCAGGACGACAATTGTCCGATTTATTTGGCAACAATAATGCCTAATTTCACTCTTCGATAACTGAGTTACACTTCCATGTAATATATGTCAAATCTACAGGGCAAATCCAATTCTTTTTGATTCAATTTCTCAACCGAAAGACAATTATTTGGTGATCTTTGTAGCCACGGCAAGCCAGAAAAAGTGAAAACACCGATTTCTCGGTTTGTCTAAAAAATATCGCCGGTGCATGTTTTTTCAACTCGGCGATTAAGTGCAACTATAGAGGATGGGGATTGTTGCTACAAATTCATCGATCCATTTTGATCGAAATCTTCCCTTTATTATTTTTCTGTCTATGGGTCTACCAAGTGCATGGTTAAACTGTTTTTAACCTTTCTTAGTTCACCTGTGGGACTCCAGTCGTGAAAGCTTCGATGTATTTTGTCCGATAACTAAACATCAAAAGTTCTCCAGCCAGTGCGAATAAGAATTAGAAAGCAGTCATTCCAGAATGTGCATTAAACAAAAATGTTGCCACACATCCTGAAGTAGATTAACGTATTAGCACAAAAAATATAAGATTTTTCACAAATTATTTCGCAATGAACGACAAAAATAGAAGCAAATGTTCCGACGCATCTTTATAAGCAGTATAGAATTGCATACCCGTTCCAAATAGATGGTATCAACAATTTAAAAAATGTGATTTTGTCTCCTTTGGGTCAACTTTAAAGTTACCGTAGACTATCCAATTGGTTTACTCTTTTTCTTCTCACTAGATCTTTCGTATTGTCATTAACGATTCCAAAACAAACAATTTTCCGTCTCATGAAATCAACGCTGAAGCTTCTACCTGCTACCCAAAATTCCCAAGGACTAGTTGGGGTGTCTGCTATAAAGCACTTGGTTAAATTTCACGTCGGGCTTACTTTGAGTGGCTCTGAGAAAGTTCTTTTATGTTGATGAGGGTCGGGTGACAGGAAGAGTCATTTGTGGGTCAAAATCTCCTAACGTGCACGATGAGGTCCAATTGAGCCGTTGCAGCTCCGAAGGCTGACGCGTGCGGATAGGCAACGATCTGACCCTAATTTTATAACAAATTGTAATCTTACGTCATTGTGGAAAATAAATCAGATAACATACCAATCCCTTTTGCCAATTAATCGACGTGGAATCGTCAGTATCTGTCGACAGACTCACAACAAATGCCAAATCATAGGTAGTGCTAAAATAACCCTAGCTTATCCGTGGAGGATGTAAGATAAAAACTCAGGGATTATGGAGAATTCATTGCTAATCCCAATAATATCGTGATATTCTGTGCGACATACGTACTAGGGTGAATTTCACTTCGTGCCTTAAAATGCCACTGAATTAATCAGGATCGAAAATTTGATGAGAACGAGGCTGGAGCCTGAACATTAACCATTCCTTTTATTTGAACTTGAAATGCGCTCTTTTAGGACCATAATTTCAATATACCGGCTTTGTTATTTTAGTGAACACTGCAGTCAGGAATAGTGAGATACTTTCATTGTTTTGACTTATGAGACAATATACTCATATATTTACATGTACATATATGAAGTTAAGGCATCAATAAATCAAAGATGTTTTCTTATTGGTTCAGCATGAGTGGATAGAAAACTTATTGATAAATCGATATTTATTTATAAACTGACTCACGTACAATAACTATTGGAATATCATCTCCTGGCGTTGAAATCTAGTGGATATTGAAATCAGTTGCACTGAAATCACTTTTGCATCCATGGTTGCTTAAATACAACATTTGATTGGATGTATTCGTGTGTATGAATTTACGCATTAATTTTACAATGCGTGGGAACGCGTAGGGTAAAATCAAATTCAATGAGCCTCTAACAACAAATGTGACAAAGGGATTACACTATGAATATGTCCATGGCCACCGATATCTTGGTGCACAACAGGTGCATGTATTGAAGCGCACAATGAATATAGGAGAACCAGGTCGCGAATAAAGGGGTTTTGGCATTCTGCCTATGGACCGAATGTCGTACGAAAAGTCTGGTGGATATCGGTAGATACGCTGACTTTGCTTGATGCAATCATCCTGAATCATTTGATTCAACTTACAGACACGTGACAGTTAACTCTAGGTGCTCCAGTTAAATCTGTGAGCAAACCCGCATCTACTAGGTGTACAAACGTTGCATTCTACAACATTTTTGTCATCTTATATCGACTGGTTATAAAAAAGTAACTTTCGGATGTCGCTTATTAGCCTTTTGTTATTGAAGAATACTATTCAAATACTTTTCTTGGAAACCAAATAATTTCCGGTGGTTTACTGGAAGTAAAATAGTCTGACAAACAAGTTCATTTCATATTCGCGCGGAACTGTTTATCTAGGACACTCTATAGGTCTATCATGATACTTTGTGATTACTGTTCTGCTGTCTCCATGATCATATACTGAGCCATGTCGCTTGCACTCCTGATCCGACATACTAACCTCTCCAGTATACTACCTCAAGGACTATAGGCTCGCTTGAACCCTGCAAGTTCATTAACCCTTTGAGCTGTTATGATACCTGCCGAACTACGCAAACGGTGATAGGCTGAGCGACATGTGAAAGTGTATGGTAGGTCCGGTTTACTCTCAGCGGAGCTCCAAGATGTTAGCTTTGACTGGGTTGGATCTTCTTTGAGCTAGTAGTTGAAAATCACAAAAGACAATCTTAGAGCAGACCCCTGTTTTTAATTATATTTGTGATGAACATTTTCGTTGAGCACTCAGTGAGCGGGCACAATTCGCGGTTACTTCCATTCAGAATCATTCTATCAAACAAATACTAGAGAAACCTGAATTTGATCATAAACCACTCTTGAGAAAGGCTATCCGCGATAATCGAAGCGTCGACAAGTCAACAACCACTTTGATCATAATTCTTTGCTGATCAGTGGAGGTTTACGTAAAACCTGAATTCAATCTAGAGAATTCAGAAACGTCGATACAATCAAAGAAGGCAAAACCAGGGGGTTCGTTTGGTAGATTTGACAAATGCAAAACCGATCCAACTGTGAAAAGTCCGCGACCTCGGCGATATGTAAGCCCAAGGCTGGATGTAATCGAAACTTTTGCACCGCTGGTGCCCTGAAAAACTGAGTTAGGGTCGTCGCTACCAGGTACACGGACGAGTTACAGTGATCCGGAATGCGAAATGACCAGGGAAGTTCCCAACAGTTCAAACACTTTGATTAGCGACACAATGTAAAATTTAGTCATTGTTAGCTCTACTAGGAACAACCCTTTCTAAATTGATGCATCCCATCCCAAGCAATCTCACCTCACTGTCCCTTCTGTACTGGCACTCATCGGCCTTCTGTTGCATAATCTATGCTTCTGCAAGTACCATCTTCATATTACGTGTTGCCTTCTCCCAGAATCACCCTCCATTTTCTCGAACGACTGTAGGGTTTGAATCGAGTAGAAATGACTTTTCTAGATACCAATTTGTGATAGCACAACGTTATCGCTCGAGTCCAATCCCCTCCTGTTATCCACCTCCAGTCAGCTTTTCATTGAAATGCTCTAGTTATCTTTGGGTGGCTGCATTTCATTCACCCACTTTCCAAATACCTACTGAGCAATGAGTATTTCTCTAAGTAGTGGACTGTGTGATAGTTTCGCACAGCTAGAACTTCAACATAGGCTACATATCGTCCGAACCGCGCCGAACCGTAAATGTTAGCTTCCGTTCGGTAAGTGTCGCCAATCCCGATGAATGTGCATCCCAAAACAAGACCTGATAAAAACCAAGCTGATCCGAAAGTATACGAGAATACTATTTACCAATAACCAAGTGCAAAACAAAATCACATTTCAGTGGCTAACCTCCGGCCTATTTGGCCCAGATTACCAACAAAATGCTTTAGCTATATTTTTTATCGGTGAAAGAATTATTAAATGGGTGATGGGGAGAGGCTGAAATGGATTCCATTGACCGAGAATTCGTTAAAACAAAAGCCCCGCACGGTTTGTCAAATCAAACAGACCATGCCTTCATCACAGCCGTTGACGTGGCCGGGCAAAATTGCGCGATCAGCCAACCGACAGGATACTAGTAAAACAAGAGTAGAGAAGAGGTACCTGATAACTAATCCTGTGCCTAGCGCGTAGAAATATAAAAAGACCAAACACCTTTCGGAAATAATATCACTGAGACAAAAATAAGGTAAAATTGTGATATCATAAAACCCAGTGTTCATTTCACCTGTATGCAAGATAATTCGCAATGTACCTTCTAACTAAACACAGAGGTAAGTTAATCATCAGCGAATTACTGGAAAAATCAATTCGCCACTTTCTCTCGGTCAAAACTATACCGACTATTTTACTCTATTGAAAAACAAGGAAGGCATGAATAAAAATGATAACTCCAACCTCCGCTGACTCTATGGGTGAGAGTAGAATTCGGCTTTCTCGGGACAAAAGAACAATAAGCTGTCTTTCGCGTACAGAGCGTCAATTTCTTACAAATTGTAATGAATCCCCACCCGGATGACCTTGTGTCAATCCAAATAAATACAAGATTTCCGGAAGTCAGAATTTATGCTGAAAGCGGAACAGAGGGCAAGACCATAGAATTGTTCTAGGCTTTTAATAATAGATATACACAAAACGGTTTCGTGCCTTCATGAAGTTCAATTCAGGATCAACGAAGTCCTCGACAACATTACTATTATGCCGTAGGAACGTTTGTATACATCTTATTGATACTGTGAGTACTTACTGTTTGATAATTCCTGATGTTGTAATAGTACCAATTCAGAGCTATTTTCCACAGACTCTGTATTCAATGCAATCAACAAACGCGGAAAATTCGTGGCTTAGTAGTGGGCATCATCTCTCGTACACTGCAAGTTGAAGATTATATTTTAAGGACACGGCGTTAATTTGATATGGGGCCCCACCTATTTCGGGGAGAATTTCGCCGCGCAGGTATTGCCAACTTGAGAAATGCCAAAAGCGAATTTGACGCTGCAATAACCGGGATTACTATGCACACGTGAGATCCGAAATGAATAAACAAGCACGAGTACCAACTGGAAACTTGTAACGAAAAAAGCACAACGCATTCGTGTCTATTCGCGAAAACGGCCAACCTTGAACTAATTCTACCTCAGGCGACAAACAATTGCACGATCCAACTAACATGCAACATTAAGTTGTGTATGATTCTCTTTATCCTAAAGAACACTCTGATTATTGGGGCTTCTCTCTATCCAGGGCACAAAAATGTCAGCAAGTAACCGACTGTGTGTATTGCGACGTTAGCATTTTGATGTAGACTTCGTTATTGTATTTCCCAGTAGTCATGCAGAATAACGCGTGTTGCCATCACCAGTATTAAAACAAATTTCACTAGTGAAGTGCCTGTGATCCGCACCCTCAAAATGCATGTGGCAGTTTACCTGTACTCGTAGTAGTATCCCGTAAATGTCAACATCTGGGCCTGTTAAAACCACTGTTAATAAGATAATGAAGTGCACAGTATGAAAATAAATTACACGCTATCCAATTGATAAGCTAGTCCATTTGACGAGTATTCATGCGTACTTGACATTAGTGAACTAGAGCGATGAAATGGATAAAAGTGGACAAAATGTCCGACCGATCTCTTGGATATACTTAACCAAATCAGAAACAAAATGAGACAGCAAAATCACATTATTTAAACTGCTACAACGAATTCCTTTTACGAGTTACTTTTGACCTACAATGAGCCATCTCAGTTATCTCACAGCTGACGACAAAACATTCTCACCGAAGTGTACGTAAGCTTCCACTGAGAATAGAAATTTATCTTGACCAACAACGAATTCCCGTTACGATACTGCCCATCGTGTTTGTTCGGATTCGGTTGATTCTCACACACTATTTGGTCCCAGTGGTGTTTGGTTTTACTGCATTGTCTGTGATTAACCGCGATATAACGCGTTAAAATCGAAGCGTATATGAATCTAGAAATATGCTCTCCTGTTCGACTAAGATGACTTGTTTGTCTTTCTGAGATCACGTGATTTACGCATGCATGCCCGATTTCGCATTTTTGGATGCGGCTTGTGCAATGTACGTGTGAAATACATCAAGCATGAAAACCGTCATAGTTGAAATCTTGCAACCTCCCAAAAAAATAATGTGTGACCAAAGCGAAATTTATTTGGTCTCGGAAATCTTGAAACATGCTCTATATTCCATCCTAATGATAACTGTCAGAAGGGCAACACGCGGTAATAAGTGAAAGCATTATATCTGCAGCCAATAAAAATTGAAGCCTTGAGAAGATGATTCTTGCAAACAGACAGCAATTGCTGTTGTTGCTCAACTTCTCGATAATACACATCAATTTATGCATCCTCGACCAAAATGGGCATTTCTAGGAAAATAGTTAGTGTTAAATCAACCAGATCAGAGAATATATCTGGTAAAAATTACAATCTGTAGATAATTCTGATCTTTGTTAATGATTCAATATCGGAAGGAATAGAGCTGCAAAGCCACCACGGTCGCAGTGCCAAAATAAGGCTGGTATCACATCAAATTCATGTGTCGCTTTTTCGCCGCCGAGGCTCTGGGATTGGGAATGATCGTTTTCCTCATTGCCTGTCACGCAGCAGAAGGAAGCTTGGCAAGTAATGTCAGTGGACCGATCGTGGCTTCTGCCGCATTCGCAGTCTCAGTATGGACTGTGGGGCCTGTCAGTGGACCGCAAATAACTGGAGCTCTTTCACTTGCCCTACTCATGACCAGAAGAATCAATTTCGTCTATTTCATACTCGGTTTAGCAGGACAACTCTGTGGTGCACTCGTCGGAGTATCATTGGCTTCCCGCTTACCAATTTACGCGTACCAGGGCAAGGTGTTACGGACGGCCAAGCGTTTGGGATGCAGTGTATTAGTAGTTCTCTACTGAAAAATTGTCTGAACATACTGGATGAATTTCGAAATCTAGATTGAACATAAGGCCACGTGACTCGGTATTCGACCATCGTTTTCTCGTTGGTTGTAGTGTTTATCCTTTTTTCTTGTGAAATTTTAATTTTATTTTTGTTCTAATTTGAGGGCGTGCTTCTCATCTAAAGTGCCAACCAGTTACTCTATGGTTTCCCGTTAACCTAAAGAAGTTGATGCTTTGGATGGGTTTAAATCTTATACATTATGGGGCCGGAATTCTTGCTAACGATTGATATTTGTTCGGCACTTGATTGATGTGCCTCCCGGTGGCATATCTCACACCGAATCAATTCCAACCAACTTTCTGTCCTAGGTTTGATCAGTTTCATCTAAATTTACAGCATACTTGGCCCATCCCTATCACACAATCGTATGGACATCAGTGAAAGTATCTCAAGGTTGGCTTAACCGAACCGGACTAATTGAAATGAGGTCAAAATCACTAACTCTTGTAGCGATGTATCCATTTATCCAGAGAACTAGCGATACAAAATGTACTGCCATAAAGTACAATCATCAGAGTCCGGTAATTTTATTCAAAATTTGAATATCACTGCAGTCTGTTGTTCGGCTTCGTAAAACTGTGGTATGGCCTTTTTGCCAAGCCCTCTTGAACACAGATGACTTTTGGAATTAGTTGCAGGTATAGTTGTTGCTCACCTGGTGGTGATATATCGGATGTGTCTCCTCGAACACGGAAGGCCCGATCGACATTTGCTAATTTGACGCTGGTGTGGTATCGCTGATCAATCAAAAGTTGGGCATACACAGTAGCAATGACGTCGCAACTGATAAACTGCTTTGAAAAATTTCAGAGTAGATATACAAAGACTTTTGACATTTGAAATTTATTGTCTTCGTATTACTACTAGAATATGGTGGGAGAATTATGGAAGTAACTCAAAGGTTAGGCTTAAGGTACTAGCTCCTGGGGTTCATTCTTTAGAACAGGCACTAAAACAGAATAGGTTAGGGTGGTTGGAACACGTTCTGCGCATGACCACGTAACGACTGTCTCTTTGTACACTGTTCTTCGAAACAATGGTTGGAAGATGTTTTGAGGTGGCCAAATGTTGACACAGCCAAAAGGCATGGAAGCTTTAAGCGGTGGACTGTCTCCTGTGGATGCGGTTCACGAGACTCTCCAATAGGTGAAATGGTTCAATGCTGCAGTCAGTAAGCTTTTTGCATTCGAGACCTTTCCTCTTAAGGATAGTGGCTCAAGTTTCAATTTTTTAGTCCTTGTTTCACTGTTCCGTGTTCGTTTTCCGTTTGATCGGATAACACTATGTGGTGGAAACAAAAAGCGAAGCACGTTAGTGCAGCAGTATTGGTTGTACAAACTGAAACTCGAAGTTCTAATTACGGTCAAGCTATTTTTAAACAATTGGAATAAGGTTGTCAGTTCTCGTTCAGGCGAAAGGAACCGACTGTGGACCGAACGCAGTAGCCAGTTTGTCCGCGGCAATATTCAACAATGAATAGGAAAATATGTGGGTGAGTAACGAACCATCAATTAATGAAATTCAACTCAGTTTAAATATTTGTTCAGCCAATCACAAGCGTAACTATTGTTATTCTGAATATTTCTGTACTTTCAGTTTATCGTTTATTTGGATTTATTTTGAGTATTTGTGTCAAAGTGGCTAGTAAGCAGCATAGAACACTGGTTAAGCATCATTTTCTCAGTGAAGTGAGAAAAGTGATTTGGTTTGTAATAGTTAATAGGAATAAACTCAAATGTTTTTATCGGTGGTTTGTTTCCTGAAAGCGCATTATCGGCTTTGAATAAAATTCCGGTGGGAAATTAATAAAATAGTAGGCAAGTTTGAGAAAATATGGACACAGGTGCCGGATAGGCATACCTTAAGCGTGGCCATGGCCGCGAAACTGATCAGGTGTTTCCAAGCAAACTCCGTACATGTAATATACTACTGACAACGAAAGCCCATGATTTCCGGACCGTGGGCTCACGTTTTCAAAACTTTCCTTGGCCACTTGACGAAGAAACTTGTGACGAATCACCGTAATACTCTTACACAGATTTATGACCCACTTGCGCTTCTTATAGCGCAAATAAGTTCCTGGCTTGAATTTGGATATAACCTCATAAAATTCTTTTATACGAAAATGAAACAGATCTAGAACAGTTTGTTCGGATCAGTGCTGGAATCTAGTAGATGTCCACAAACGAGCCAGTGGGCGAACTCCTACGAATCCAAACCAAATCCGCCATACGAAGCGACGTGGACCGAATGATTGGCAAGTAATCAAACAGATGGATAGGTCGGTTAATCTATGCCTTCAAAATTTTGTTGGAATGCACACAAGAATGACTGCAACCGAACGTCGCTGAATTCCCCGGAGCAAAGTTTATTAAAAGAGCATTTTAGTAGTAGCAGATTGAATATTTTCATGAAATAATTCACCATAAAGAAACTATGGAAGCACTATACAGCTGTTTCATCCTTGTTAGGAATCATCAGCAGTGCATATCCACCGCGGCCGAACTGGGACGCTAACCCGGGACGAACGATTCTGAGTCGAACGCCTTAGCCATTACGAAGAGAAGTCATCTATCAGTAGGGGTTAATCGCTGTGAGCTAACGGACAGTAGCCATGCAAATCAGTGACGGATAGGTGCAACGTCATGTGGTGAAGTTCAACAAACCGTTCAGAGCATACCCGGTAGCGTAATGCTTAAGGCGTTCGACTCAGAATCGTTCGTCCCGGGTTCGCGACCCAGTTCGGGCGCGGTGGATACGCACTGCTGATGATTCCTAACAAGGATGAAACAGCCGTACAGTGCTTCCATAGTTTCTTTATGGTGAGTTGAGCGATGATATCACATGGTGAATTATTTCATGAAAACAGCATTGTTTAGCTCTTCAACTGAGAGCCATAGACTAAGCGAAACTTCTCCTAGTAGCGAAATTAACTTCCAATCCTGAAAGTTAAAACGTTTTTTTCTTTTGAGAAACACCCCTCAGTTAATAATCAGCATCAACTCGAACTCCGAACGAGTCTTGATGTTAGTTAAGTTGGCCCTAGTTTCCACTATCATAAGCAATGAATCTGATCCCTTCTAACTGTTGTGTCAATCACAACCGTCTGTCAATAAGGTTTGATACCAAACTAAATTTCCTCTCGATCTACCTAACAGATCTATACTACTGGACCTCTACTTGGTTCAGTCATTGCTGTCTTATTTTGAGAGATGCTTCCCAGTGACCGTACTTCAATGGAAAGCATTCGACGCTGGTGGACCGACCCGCAACTTCGATCATATCAAAGATTACAAAAGTCGGGAACTTAAACCGGATCAACAGTTAGACGTGAAATACACAATGTTAAGTACCGATTTTTCATGCTCGACTGTCGATCATTAAGTATGTGCCTGAATATTGTTGTATCTAAGCTCGCTGGTTCTCACTCGACTCACTGTGTGATTCCACATCTATTGGATGGCTACCAATTAGGCAAATCCAGTCCGATTGCCGTAGAACCAATGCATTGGACGAGTTAGCCAGTCTATTTAAGATTGTATAAGAACGTGGTAAATAGTATGTCCTTGGCATTTTGGTCTCCACTAAATTCTGCGGGAGTTTAGACATACTGACCTTGAGAAATGGATGATGAGATTTTAATTGTCTTGACAAAATGAAAGTTGTTATATGATTGGCAGTGTCGTGTAGTTTAAAGGAACAGAGATAACAGTTGTTCTGTTTGAATTATACGGCAAACCATGAACCGGAAAGAAAATGACATGTGTCGGCAATAAACAAGTCAGTTCTAAGCTGAAATTTACAGACAACTCGAGAAAACAGTTGCACTATGAATGATCCGAAATAATCACAAAAAGCAAATGTGCGAGGAATGAAGGACTGACTAACCAAGAGAAAAGCCTTTGTACTATTAAGTACAGTACTGTTGTCATTAGACCAAGCAGCCTGAAGAAAACAGTTCACTACCTTGTCTAATAAAAATTTAGTTGTTTGGTGCTGTTCGCACATCCTGATGAAGTTCTCTACACAAACTCCAACTGAAACTAAGCTCTCGAAAAGCTAGACTTTAAGGCACATGAATCAGCTCGGCCAAAACAGTTAACTGGAAATTAATCCCCTCCGAGTGTAGTCGATTTGCAGTCTGCACCGTAGGAATTCCGAGTAGATGCATATTTACTGATAAACATGCGCATATCTTGCCCTTGCTACTGCTTTCCCCTTATTGGAAGGCCTTCCAGCCGATACGAAACAGGCCAGCATTGAAATGAAGAATAGCGGTCTGCAACGAACTCACGTGAAATGTCCGGAAGGAAACTTTCTTTCTGAACACTATGCAGCCTTCAAATCCTAGATTTTTGAGCCGATTTTACATGTTATCTGACATTTTTCTCCCAAGTTCTATTGATCTCACATTTTCTTTTATAGTTTTTTCTTAAAAGTGTACGCAATTCATAGCTTACTTAAATTTCAAAAGCAGTCTACCTGCCAAATCCATTCCAAATTCAAATGCTTTCCTTTCAATTAATTTTTCCACAATTTATATGCACATGGGGCCTACTTGACTTTTCCCTGACTTCATTTTCACCTTCGGAGTGTTCTGGTCTGGTGAAAGAAACGAGCTATCTGACAAAATAAGGATAACGCCACAGGAGAAAGAAGATTAATTTTTCTCTCAACAAAACATTTTTGCGAACCGTGCCTCGTTTGGGAAACAAGGACAAGACAAGCCAGAAGAACAGTTGGTTGTTTAAGACCTAAATGGTGTGGGACTGTCCGTTGACCGAATGCCAAATTGACAATTTACCACAAACTTTGTATGTAACCAGTGTCTTTGGATACAACCGTCAACTAAATTTGTCCACGACTGCCTAAAATATCATATATGTAAGCCAAGAATTCGCAGGTAAGAATCACAAACAGAAAAGATAATTGCTGCAATTGCGCCCTTACACTTCGTAGGTCGTGTTTGAATGTAGTAGTGGTAGTCAAAAGCGGACCGTTTTTTTTCAGTGCTATTTTTCGCTTTCGGATGAGGGGACAAAGTGCCCCGGAGGCACTCGACTGGCTTCGCCGGATATGGCCGCTGATCAGGTAGGCCTAGCAACTACTGACTGATCCAATCATTCCCAGGCTTGTATACATCATTATTAGACTCACCAGAATTTCGTTTGTGCCTTTAGAGCTGTACTTGGATTTCGCATGCATTTTCAGAATCACGAGGTAATTCTAAAGGTTAATCTTGTCTTACCGACGAGAACACTGGACGAATCGCTCATTCACGATCTTAGTGATTCAAATGGGATTCAAATGAGGGTCGTATTTTCTTATTTGAAATCGTTTTTATGGCGATAGAAGCGACAGTAATGAGGTGGAGAATAAGTAAAGGAAAAACGCTAATTCACACTCGAAAATTCATGTGTCTTAGCCAGAACAAGATACAAGGCACAGTTCCTTAACTGTTTTGAGTACTTTCATGCTTAACATCTTTATTGCAACTGATTGGAATGGACTAACAAGTGACTGCAACACAGTGATCGATTTGAAAGTTTGCCGTAGTACATGATAAGGTGCCGGTTAAAGGTCCGAGCTGGTGACGCGAAATTTCCAACTTGATGGGAAACTACATAAACCATTACGGTGATTATTTTTACAAACGAGATTTCCGAATCAGCCAAATAATTTTTGAGAAAAATTTGGACGTGGGGGCAACTAAGACAGTTGAGTGAACAAGTTCTTTCCGGCATGTACGAATGCAGTAACACGATGGATTCCTTCTTTGAAATTACTTGCAAAATGCTGGGCTGAAAATGCGTCCGTTTTTACTATGAATGCACTGCCGATGTTTTGAAAATACATGTGTAAATAATACCTGAGTGAGTGGACTAAATTCCATCAGAGACGCTCGACCGGTCTTGGTGGTTAGTGCCCCTCACCTGGACCATCCACTCGCTGCCTTCTGTTATTTAATTTTAATGACATTATTGAGGATTGCAATAACAATAATAGTACAAAAATAGTTGTCATCTCCATTGTTGTACTGGTTCATTAGAATCCCATTTGGAGCGTCCATAGTGTGAGTAAAAGCAATTAATCGATCTTGTGCGTCAGGTACTAATTTTTTTCCTTTATCAATATTGTAGTTTGTAAGATTCAACTGGATAAACTGCTGAAGTACATTGAAAAGCTCACCCGATTTTCTTTTATGAAATCTAGTCAGTGAATTGCCAGCGAAGCCAAGGAACAAGTCACTCTGTTCAAATCGCACCTCATACGGGAAGATTTTGTAGATATTATTAATCGGAAATGGGGGAACGGTCTGATGTAGTCGGTTTCGTTTCTTCCTGAAAGAGGTCAGCTTGTCGGCTTATTTTTAGCTACTCCCTCGCTCCACAGAAGAGCTTTCTGATGTTCAATGGACTGCTCTTCTGTCAATCTTCCCTATATCAGCAGTTTGTCAAACCCCGTGAAATTTCGAAGACCTAAATGCTTGGACAACTTCTGCAGCATGAGGTCCAACCATCGCGACTCGTGAAAGTGAGATTTCTCTAGATGCAACTCAAATAGCTCCCAAGACATTTGTGTGAATTGCGTTGTTATTGATAGGAAGTTGCCTTCGTACGTACTGCTTGTTTATACGCCTCAAGAATTAAACACGGTCAGTCGGATCAAATTTCGAAATAAAATAAATTCACATGTAAATTACGGCCGCAAAAAAGCTAGGTTATTGTTTACTGGAATTTCTATGCCATTTTGGTTGAAACTAATGCTACATGATGCTCATGACAATGAATTACAATTAATTCTTTAAACCATATAAGATGGTTGCTTTCGTGATGCCGGATCTCTAGAAAGATCACAGTTAGGATACGGAAAACTTTTGATAACATACAAATTTACTACCATAGCTAGGTAGTTATTGGCCCGGTCTCAGCGCTTGTCATGCCCAGTGATACCGGTCGCTAAGTGCTCTAAAACAGCTTCAACGATGCTGAGGTTCGCAGTAAACGAGGATGTTTCCCTTACAAGTAAATTTAGCTACAACAGGACCCGATAAATCCCACTTATTATCAAACCCATGAATCTAAAAATTCGGCTAAACAGACCGTCCACGAAAACCTTAGAAAGGAACAAGGTAAAGTGGTATTCTTTTCAATCATTGGTTGAAGCCACAAAAGACGATCCAAATATTCATCCAGCTTACCTTATCCGAAGTGGGCACGCTATTAGAGGGTAAAGTGTTAACCGCCACCGTACGGAACTATAAACTGTCCCGATGCCCGTCAGTAAGCCAACAGACCATTCCTGGGGAAAGCGCCAGGTGACATAGAGTGATTTAGCAATCGGAGGTCGGTTAAATGATCCTAGCCACGGAACATGACTCGCACCAAAGGTTCTAAAGATTTAAAGATCAGATCATTAATCTGAAAGCAGAAAAATGCGTGCATGATGTGCAGTTGAGAACTAGAGCAACAGCTGGATCAGTGCTAAATGATGGAGGCCTTCCATACCAGTAAAAATAACAACTACAATAACAGTGACTGATATATAATTGACCTGTCCTTGTCTGACACCAGAAGACGGCTACATTATCATGTTCGAGCCTGTTGGAGTTTGTCATAGCTGACCTGCTTGAAAGTGAGCACATCCCCTTATACGTTGTGCCAGTAGCCCTTAACATGTTATCCAGAAGCCGAATCATTCTAGTCCAGTAGGGTTCCAATCAAGGAAATGCAGACTAATTTAGGACCGAGCAGTATGCCACTTGGCGTGTCCCCAAGTTTTCGATAAGAGGACGAGCGTCAAGCTAGCGTTAGCCGTGAATAAGGAGGAGTCGTATTCACCGACTGAGTGGCCACGGACAAGCAAAGGTAGTGCCGATAATGTTGTGGTCTGGCCTGGCGACCTGTCTTCTCTAAAAGCCCATGAATCTGCGGTGGCATTGACATGGAGATTGCGGCCCGCCAGCAAATAAGTCCATTGCCCGTTGTCCAATTTCGCCTAAACTAGATTTTTGTTATAGGTAAATGAACCTGGAAATGATCATCGGCTGGTTTGGAGCTCTCCTGCTGCCTTCAAAGCGCACCAGCTGTAACATTCTCGAGTATCTCTAGGAATGATCACGGTTTATATTGCTATCACCGTGTTACAACTTCCCGGGAAGCGACACACCTTGGGTCTGTGCGGTCGAAGTCAGAAATAAGCACCTGAGATTCTTTCTTGTAGAAAGTCACCTCGCATATTTCGTTGGAATGTAAGGACTATGTTAGAGACAGTCAATCACAGCACCTTGATTCAGACACCATACAACAAGGGCGTAGATTCGGATTGCTTGGCAAGACTTTGACATCCCAATTTGGGTTCACGGTGTATCAAGTTCTGGGGCGGATACCGTGCACCAGCTGACAAATCTGGAATTCAAAGAGACACAACTACTTACAGCCAGAAAGCTAACAAAGCGCTAATACCCTCGAGGCCAATGTCCTCCAAACCAATTGTGACGTTATTCAAAGGCTTGCCCCAGAACATGACACCGGCGGACGAAGTCTTGTTGAAAAATCAGTGGAATGCTCTCAAAATGGTTGTTAAAGAGGCCGCTTTGAAGAAACTAGGGAACACTTCAAAACGGGTTAAGGAATGGATCTCTGCAGCTGTCAGCCGAGGCAGAAGAAGCCCGCCTTAGATTCTTAGAAAACCATAGACTACAGCGCTCGATCACACGCTCGGCTAGGGTAGATCGTAAGGGCTACTGGATGAGAATGGCTGAGGAAATAAAGGTTTCACCAGGAATTGGCAACTGCCCAAGGCTTCTTTTATTGACCCGCTATGGTTCGAATGGTCGCTACAAAGCCGGCGTTCACTCTGCGTGTCACAACAAGCCAGCTTTCGATGAACACCATAAGAAGATCGAGCGATGATCGGAGCACTCTGATCAGCATTCTAACTGACATGCCTACCAAACGACAAGCCCACTATCTTCAGTTCGATGAGAGGCATATAGCTTCAGATGTGAGTAGCCGTGTGTCATAGAAACCGAGAATATATTTAATCAGTTGGGGGAATAGAAAAGTCGCTGGAGGAGATGGGATTCCGCCAGAATTATAAAACATGTTTAACGCTTTTCACTGGGAGGCTCGATGAGCTGGTTCGCTCTATGTGGGAACTCGAGGTATTTTCAAACGCCTGGAGTACATTCGGCTTCGCACCCCCCAAAACAGGACAGGACCATTTTCGAAAACTAAGGATGCATCAGTCTGATTGACGGTGCCGCAAAGATTTTCTGTGTACAATTTAATCGTCTTGCCGTTGTGCGAGGTAGCCACTTTAAACCAAACCACGAGGGCTTTAGAAGCGCTAGAGGTCGCGATGATCAAATATGTGCACTATGCGGAGTACTAGAAGACCTCTCCAATTCACAGCAGCCTAGTTTGGCAAGCCTCATTGATTTCTGGGTTGCTTTCGGCTCCGGTAATGGCGATTATTTGTGGAAAGTAACAGAAGTTGAGCCCATGCCTGTGAAGCCTTCAAGCACTCTAAGGGCTTACTATCCGTCCACTGCCACATGAGTGCGGAATCTTCAGAAATTGCTAATCACCCTGGCGTGCCACTGGATTGCCCACTTTCCCCGATTCTGTTCGATTATACCATTGTTTGGACTATGAGCAACGCGGCGATTGGCTACCCAGGCGTCCAGCTTAGCCCTCATCCTAGATCGCGGACCCCGAATTTGCGGACTGCGTAGTTGTGCTTGCTGATCCCCCAGCCACCCTGCAGCCAATAGTCAATCGAACCTCTGTCCATGAAGCGAAAGTTAGCCTCAAAATCAATACAGAAAACTAAAAGCTTTCTCGGCCTTCCCAATCCCAGGCCCCCAAAGAATTTCCCTCAACCACGAGCGAATCGAGAATATCACCATTTAAACAACTAGGATCGGTTATGCTACCAAATGGGCAAGAGAAAAAAGAAAACCGACGACGCTCGTAGCTTCGATTAATGTTATAAGATGACCCATCAAGCCAAGAGGCGTGTCTTTCCTGCCACAATTCGTCCCGTGTTGATTCATGGATGCGAGACCCGGCCGTTCCGAGTTGATGATACCAAGGTGTTGATGACTATGACGAATCCTACGGACAAACTGGAAAGAATGAATCTCTAACAACGAAATAAGATTATCATGCCACGATAACGAAAATCAGTTCACATTCTTCCAACACCGACTACTGCACTGGTTCGGCCGCGTTCTGCAAATATCTGACTCGGAACTCTCCCGACAAACGTTATGTCACCTCTTATTCCTTAGGATAACGCTGCCACCTTTAGACCAGCTGAAAACGAAGATTGGTGCCACTGAAAAGGATGCAGAGCGTCAATCTACAGTAACTGTTACTGAAAACAAAATGGGTTAGGGATCTGCATGGATTTAGCCACCAACCGCAACGCTTGGTCGGCAATGACTCTCGATATCCATGGAGCCGACGTACCCTCTAGCAGGATATAATTGTGTGAAAGTTAAAATATGTCCGATTTCAGTAGCACAAGGGTTTTAGCTTATCAGCATTGAACCGAACACGATTTGCTTTTGGCAGTCCACCGAATCATAAGAACCTACCAGTTCAGCATCAGGAATCGCCAAAGTCAGAATAGGTGGACTAGTACGAATGAAGGTATATCCCGCAGCCATGTCGACAGTAACCATTATCCATGTTATTATTCAGGAACCATCACTGTGTCGGGGAGAAAAAAAATACCAGGTTATAGAACATTGGAAAATCTTATGGGCTATCGGCTGCAATTTGTTCCATTCACAAGAATCAATCGGTGGAAACTGACAGCTTGCATGCAGGATATGCCCAAAGCCCGTCATTTGAACCCAAATATGATTCATCAGTTTTCTTCACACCGATTATTGCTATCAGCCTAACCTGAATTTTGGCAGCGCATCACATACTTTCGCAAAGGGTAAGTCCTTGGCCTGTTGGTAGAATCGCCACGGATGGGGTAGGTTTCGACAGGTATAGGCACAATTCTTTGGCGCAAACAGGTAGAAAACAGCACAGTAGCAGTCTGGAAATGTGTACGATATCAAACGGGGATGTCGATTAGCGTATGGCCAACTTTTAGCAACATGCTGAAATGTCTATAAATACAGAAAAATGTTTGCGAAATAAATCAGTCAAACAGAAGAATAAAGACAAACCCGACGACCATTTGTATAAGAGCTGCTTTTGCAGGACAGTGCGAAATAGAAATGGTCGTTAACGCCTAGAGACGATTACATCAGAGAAGAACCGTCAACTCAGGCCAGGAGGGAATTGGTATGTTATTGAATTTCCTTTATCGGGAGTACAATATTGAGGGCGAAAGCTTGTTGCGTAAACTATCATTGTGACCTTGATTTTTGTCACTTTTGTGATCCGAAGGACAATCAGATTAGTATATAGGACATCAGGAAAGATAGGTCAGCCTGCCACTGAGCAGCGATGAACACTGTGGTCAAGGAATATGCATTCGGGGAAAAATTCACTGAAAACCACTCCGGTGGGTAATAATTAAGCCAGAAAATCTCCACGCTTTCCATTGTTTTGTCATAGCTGTTGTTCAAAATTCGAACTCAGAGATAATTTCAAGCAATGACCAAATTTACTGAACAAACTGCCTACACTTTACTCAAGAAATTATCGGTAGATATGAAATAAATTCCTTTTGTTCTCCTGCCAATACAAAACATGACTAAAATAACGTTAAACGATCGATGCTGTTAATGCGATAGTTCAGTACAGTTGGTGCAACCCCTAATCTCGCACAAGCCGAATCCGATTTTGATTGCTACTTCAGAAAAACGTCAACTCAAGTGATAAGTTAATTGGAATTTGTGAAGTATCAACTCCAAATCTACAAGTTTAAAGACTACACAGAACTAGAAAGATTTCCAGTAAAGGAAAGCCGTTGCAGACAGCATTGGGCCATATGGAATGATCTTGTATTCTCCAATTCGGCAGCGCAACTGGACCTACACGAGCCAGTTCATTAGCTTAGCTTTCATTCTCTTCCCACCGTGTCAACGACTGACCAACTCAAGCTACCTTCCTACTACCGCCTGGCTCCGTGGACAACACGCAACGAGACAAACGGTTTGTGGACATAAAGAAAACGTAACTGTCATCCTACTCTATTCAACAACTAATTCCGGCGACGGAAAATCGTTGGAATTGTGAGAAGGATGTGTGGGCGATGCGGCCATTTGAGAATCATACGGTCGCTCATCAAAAGTTGTTCTTTGGTTAGTAGAGTTAAACCTTCATAAAAACTATAATATTCGCCAGTTTTATTTGGATGATACAACAAAATTTCCCCAGAATCTCCTGAATGATCTCAGGGTTATTACGAACCGCCACAGTTCTCTACTATCTAACCATCTCTACAGTATGCTCTCCGTACCTAAAGTGGTATTAAAGTTTTTTTTCAAATTTCTTCGGGACTGTGTCAAAGGGATTCATGTGTGCTTGTCTGAAACACATAAAACAGGTAGAAACGAGTCTCCCTCTGGTAACCTTTAATTGTCTCGTTTAAGCATGTTTGAAACTAGCTGATTATTTCACAAACAAAAAATATTGCCACAGTAACTGGCCGGGAATCAACAGGTATAAGCTAATTTTAGAGGTCATTTTAGGAATCCACCGACACACGCCAATACAAAACTGAGCAGTAAAATTTATAATAATCCAACTTAGTAAAACAATGAAGCACGCCATAAGACAGCCAATGCACGCTGGCAAATGAAAATCATTATTCTTGTGTACAAGTTTCCTTATTTGACTGCATTCACGTGAATCGTCTTTTTTTTCAGGTAGAAGGATAAAAGCTATGGCGGAGCCCAGGGTTTGACACTTTATGCTTAACAAAACATAAATTTCACTGTTCAGGTATATGACAGTACTTTTGTATCCAGGTCACTATCACTCTTATTTAGGTAATTATAGTCACAATCTAAAAAAATCGAAATATAAACATCCGTTCAGTTACCTTTTACTCGAAATGAATCTTACCAAAAAACCGTTAATTTTGTTAAAACACAAGTAGTATATCTTCTTAGACTACTCATTTAAAACGCCACTGACAGTTTCAATACAAAAATTACAGTTTATTTTTCCGAATAGTCTGTTTCACATTCCAAGCAACCTACTTGTCGATTCTATTCAAGTCAGTAATCAGGACTGCTACCGGTTGGACATCTTTCTGACCCCTCGATCTAGATATCTTCCAGTCGATTCAGATATCAACTACTTGGTCATCACAATATTGTTGTAGTAATACTGAGGAGTGGGCGAGACTATGGTTACAAACTTTTGCTTCACCTAGAAGCGACTCTGGTTAGCTAATTTCATCCCCGGATCGCTCGCCGTCTGAGTTAACGAATACCCACTTTATTCGGATGCCTACAAACTAAAAGTGTGGTGGATTATGAGTCGTCATATCCATCTTCTTGATGAACGATCAGGACTGCTACAGCGACATCTAGTTGGTTACTTCAGTCGACTAACGGAGAGAAAAGCCACAAGATATGATCAGTTTATACTGATGGACCTAATTAGCCAGTGAACTGACCGATCCCTGAGTGTTGACCAATGAAAACTAACATAAGTTAATTGTTTTTGGTATAATGAAATGAACTTCTTGTCTACTCGACCGGATTCTTCCCATTGGAATTAGACGAACTGGAGACAGCGACCACAAGATAAAATCGGCTGAGGACTCACTGACGAAGCCAGAGAAGACGCCATTTTCCCTTCCTTTCAAAACACAAACCACCTAGCGAGGATTATTAGTAGAGCAAGCCCATTTCAGACGCTTCTTAAAATGTAGTTCTCCTCGCAGATCAACTTGGTGCTTGCGCCGGGCTCCGAGCTCACCTAACTTGGATATACTTCGGGTTTAACATGAGCAAAATACGATTTCCTTGTTGCTTGAGCTTCAGCACACGATAGGTGTGAATATCACCGAGTAGCTTGTCGTTTTCTGGTATACTATCCCCGAGGACTCTTTCGAAAGCCTTCCTGTGGGGCAAACTTAAAAGGCAAAGTGAATTGAGTTCTCACTAGAATCTCATTTAAATCGTTAGGAGCGTGAATGGATGATAAATCCATTTAAGAATCACATGGTCATTCGTCGGAGGATTTTTCGTCTATCAGGCAAGGCTAACCTTCAGAAAGGCAACACAAGGCCCGAAAGCATTTGGTTTTTCTTCTCCAACGAATTATCATGTGATTCTTAAATCCATTTATCATCCATTCACGCTCCTAGCGGTTCAAATAAGATTATAGTGAGAAACTAAGAAAGGAGCGCACTAGTGTAGAGATGGTTGGACAGAAGAATACCGAGTACGCATACCTGAAGGGCAGCAATGACCGCGATGCCGGTCGTGTGCTTCCGGGGAAATTGTTTATCTATCCAAATGCGAAACATACTACTGAGAAGAAAAACCATTAACTTAGTTCTCATCACCTCCGCGAGGTTCAAATAGTTTGAAGGTACATGCACCCACTTGGGTGCGTTTTCGTCCACAACTTTCGTTCTTATACTCAGTCATTTTCTCGTCTTCATTTCTAATTCACCTCAGCATGAGATCGTTAGCCTTGCCACACTGTTACACACCAAATTTTTGGCAATAATTGCAATCAACTTCGTTTTGTTTTTTAGTGTTTCGGGGGTGCCTTCCGTTAAGGTGATTACTATGGCTTACTGTGGGCACGGAAGTGCTATACGATGACTGACCACAATGAAGTTCATAGACGAAATATGAAACAGAAAAAATTGAACATTTTGCAGAAGCTTGTGGATGGTGGCCACATGGCAAATAAACCACTTGCTCAGCTTTAAGTTATGCAACGGTGATTTCCAAATAATGACTGAAATAGATCCGGGCTACACATTTATCAATACATCTTTCTTTTCATGAAACCATGAAAGCACTGTACAGCTGTGAGCTGTGAGCTAACGGACAGTAGCCATGCAAATCAGTGACGGATAGGTGCAACATCATGTGGTGAAGTTCAACAAACCGTTCAGAGCATGCCCGGTAGCGTAATGCTTAAGGCGTTCGACTCAGAATCGTTCGTCCTTGTTCGGGTTCGCGTGCCAGTTCGGGCGCGGTGGATATGCACTGCTGATGATTCCTAACAGGGATAAAACAACCGTAGTGTTTCCATGGTTTCTTTATGGTGAGTTGGGCGATGATATCACATGGTGAATTATTTCATGAAAACCTTCAATCTCCTACTACTAAAATGTACATCTTTCTCTTGTCAATGTTTTCTCCTGTAACGCTTCAAAATCGGTACGCTGTGGTCATTTTAATTGGTTTTTGTGTTCCTCACCGATTCATTCAATAAAACCGATCGTCGCACTGGGTTTCCACTTCACCGAACCCCGTGAGTGTGCCCACCCCTAGCGCACAATCGCATGGAGGTTGTCCCCAGTGATGGTGATTTGTGCAGTCGCCTCAGTCCAACGCTCTTTTTCGGTATTTGTGGGACGATGCGCACACAAGCTCTCTTCCCTAACCCCTGCTCCCAATTTTTCACTAACTAACGTGTGAATAAGGATTGTAAAACTTGCCTTGAGAAAGACTACCCACGGTAGTCGAAACGTTGGCGCATTACATCTACCAACAACGCTGTGTTATTAATATTATATCATTCACAATAAAAGGAAAGGGCAGATTGAAATCAACGGATTGGGATTATCTCCGTCGCAAGTGAACGAGTTCTCTCCCACGATTCCTCCCCTACCCTACGCCAGTCAGATTACGAATGGATTATTGAGGTCTTATTGGGGTGGCGTGGGCTGGATAAATTTTGTGGGCTGGAGAGAATTGTCTTGTTTGTTACTGCCTTATTAGGGAAGGGCCTGTGCACAAGAGGGTGCAAGTGAAGGACAGTAACACCTCCGCTGTAATGGGCGACTAGATGCAAATGTCGGCGGGGCATGGGGGACTATGAATCTTTGGCTTAGAGTGCGGTCGCCTGCTGGGCGGCATGGGTTTACTAGACCCCGGTAAGTGGCGCTTCCTGGGTATACTGTTTCCCGTATGTACGGCAATGCAGATGAGAGGTTTTCCTGAAAGAGCCCGCTTACTTTATCGTTCTGCCAGATAATCACTGAGGTTGTCAGCTTTGGTAACAAGGCCACGGCTTACCTCCGAACTTATGTACTCAAGCGTATTGGTGAGGCCTCTAAGGTCATTTGTCCATTAACTATGAGATAAAAATCGCTCGATTAGGCGAAATCGTTCTGTAAGTCAATGAGCGTTGGCCACCTATGAATTAGGCAAAGAAAAAGAATGTGCTAGTATTGAGAAATTAGATGTTTTTATGAAATAATTCACCATTGCTATCACCATTAAAAAATCATGGAAGCAGCGTGGAGCTGTTTCATCCTTGTTAGGAATCATCAGCAGTGCACATCCACTGCGCCCGAAATGAGACGTGAACCCGAGATGAACGATCTTGAGTCGAACGCTTTAGTTGTTACGCCACGGGGAAGACGTTCAGCGATTTGTTGAACTTCACCGCTTGACGTTGCACGGCGAACACCGTCTGATAGCAACAAAGATACTGGAAGACTAGTGCAAAGTTTAATTCCTTAAGAAAAAGCCAGTTTGTGATGGTGATTAAGTGTGATTATTTTAAATTGTAATGATCGCCCAGTTTCATTGTGGCCCGTTTTCCGAAATCATTGTCTTCTCGGCCACTTCTTATTGTTCAGTACAAAACAGGAACGCGAACGCGAACTTCTGAACGCTGCTACTCAAGGTTTTTTGGGGCCATGTTCCAATGAACACTCACTTGCTGATTATTGTGGCACACTGACTTCCCCAAACTGGAGCTATTAAGAGAGTAAAAATGTAATATAAGCCCATTAGATTAACCGGAGCACAGGTAGTAGGTTAACACAAGTTCACTCCAATAGAAATGCACTGAGTTGGAAACAACGATTTTGGAATGCCGAATTCGGTTGACGTAGCCAGAAACAACCGGGTAGATATTAGTACGTTAATTAGCGCATGTCACTCCTGGTCGCATGCGTGACACAGCCTGCTGCCGATTAGGATAATTGTGATGCTTGGACTATTTCTCATTGGAAACAGATTAAAAACTCATACGGATGATCATGGGCTCTTAGTTGACAATATCCGACGCCTAGTTGTTTTTGACGCTTGTTGTGAAACTGGATGAACAATTGAGAAGGCAGACGAAGTGTCGATCGACTGACTTGTTTGACCCAAGCATGCGATAACTGAACTTGAGTTAGCTCCTCTCCCTCCATTTCTATTTCAACGTGTGGTGCGCTCCTCGATACATTTTGATAAGTGGTTTGCCATTCGATGTAAATATTTGGCACGTGAACTACATTTGAATTGGTAAATAATGCTGGATTAGATCAACAAGAGCAGTTGATTTTTGTTTTTGCACCGAAGGTTGCTTTTACTGACACTCAAGACTCTCCTGGATCGGTCTTCCACGATATCCCCTGTAAAAAGGAGTTTAATGAAGAACGACTTCTTGATAAATTGTGTTAATTTCGCCGGTTGTTACTCTCAGTCCATTCTCTTTCAATGAACTTATCAGGATGTCCACTATATCTAGTGGTATTTTCCTTATGTGCGACAGTCCTATCTCCAGAATGTCTGCGGTAAAAAGCTACTTTATTCTATATGGAATTAGATTCCGTTTGTAGCGAAGTGTAACGAAACTCTGAAAGCTGGTAAAATGACCTTATCATAATATTTATTTATGGTGCATCTTTCTTTGCACCGATCCATTAGAAAGTCCGATTAGACAGACGTGGAGAAATGGCTGAGAACTTTCTTTTTCTACCTCCGAAACTACTTATCGCCATGATCTTGCAGGTCGTGTTCACTAAATCAGTCCGCACTAGGAAGGGTATGATCATAGACGCTGAGATAATAGTGATCAAGTAGACTGATCGATTTGTGTCGTTCACATTTGTAGTCTTCCATGAAACGTCGGCAAAAGGTGGACAAAGTAGTCAGCAAAAAACAACTTCATCTTTCTGAAGATAACACCTGTTGTTAAATGCAAATCGCATATTAAAGACATATCGAAGTATTAATACTCCTTTGAACCCTTAATCTAAGTTCCTGTGGGTATCTACTTTTCTTCAGTCAGTTCATTAACAAGAATGATTGCTTCAATGAAAAACAAATTAATAACTAAAGAAAACGATCACTGAGAACATGTGCTCTCCTCTTTTGGGTGCATCTTCCTGTTTTTTTTAATAAAATGAAAAACCCCACGAAATGCGTGCTTTACGAGTCTGTCACCTAGGGGGTCTGAGAGACCGGCTATCCACGGGGTTGTCGCGTGATAGGCTGAATTCTTCTTCGAGGCAGTGCAGCAAAGCTGCAACCCAGGTTTGTTGGAGTATCACAGAATCCACGAATTTAATGCTCCCGAAGAAGCTGGAGTCTGCTCCATTTTGATGAGTGACGTGTCACGGTAGGTTCGATGGGACTAAGACAATCTGTGCTTGGCAAACTACGAACTGACGTTTGCCTGATTATCGGTTAGCCGGTTGTTGGACTAGAACCGGAGTGCATCACCTCGCCGGGACTAGAAATTAAATAAGGTGAATTGAATGAACAGATGAGTACATGGATGCGAATTTGGATATTTCATGTTCACCTTAGCTTGTGCCTGTCAGGATATCCCGGCCTGATCAACACTGCGCCTGAGGCTGACGAAGGTACCTCCTGGTTATCGGTTAAGCCTTGATGGACTCTGACGCACAAACCGCAATCAGTACACAAGTTTGGATACAATGCGATGGTATCAGATCTTGGGCGAGTGCCCAAGGGCAGAACGAAATTGGTTGCCAGCTGCCACCTGACATCGAGGCTTGACTAGAAGGCAAAAGTACAGTTAGGCAAACTGATGGGGTCAGCTCGTGAGTGGCGCCAACCGGTCAGGATGAGTGTTCCGGATTCGACAACAAATAATTCGCATTAAATCAGGCAAAATGAATCAAACGAGATGTACCAATCAAGAGCTGAAAAGGAGGGCCGATGAAGTGAATGGCAATCCAAATTTATTACCAATAATTCCATAAATACACGAAGTTTCATTTAATACAAAATGATTTCATACCGGTTCAGATAAGCTGTTCTCGTTGGAGTTAGTGGAAGCGGACGACGCCAATCCATGAGCAGGATCGACTTGACCGGCGAGCTAATCGCGGAAGGGTTCGTAGATGCAGATTAGTGGTCAAATAATCCTGTTCCGTGAATTAGCTGAAACAATCTGTATCTTCTGGTGACATGTTTAAATTCGTTGATAGAATCAATCTAGAAAAGTTCACAAACAAAGGCAGCTCATCTAAATTCCCGCGGATATTGAATGTTTGATGTTCCATCGATATTCATCACTGGAATGAATAACTTAACAACGTAATTCATTTAAATGCACAAACAAAAGTATGATAATCATTGACGAAACCGACTAACTCGTATGGAAATTCTTTCTCTATCGTTCCCAATAACTTCCCATATGTTACAAAAACAATAATTACATTAAAATTCATTTGAGTTGGGAAAATAGTTGCCAGTATGACGCAGAAATGCAAAAAAAACAAAAATGGAATGATGGTAGCCGATTTAAATGGGCCTGTATGACGTTCAATGTATCGAAGCGGAGTTGTATGCAACTAGTAGTGAGATTGATATGTTGTTTGACAGAAAAGTACCTTACTTCGATCAATTTTGTCACGTCATAATTATGACTGTAACGTTCTGCCCCAAACAAGAAGCGTTTATGAAATCCTTTCTGCTTTGTCCGTAACGCACGCTCAGCATTATCAGACGGATTTTTACGACGAATTCGAAATGGTGAAAAAACCTGTAGATGGGAAAAATAGATAATTAAATGAAACATTAATAACAACTCTCCGATCGTTTTTTCTCTTTTTTCCGGCCAGAAAATGTGAATTCTTGAGCGCAGCAGTACAAAATTTATTAGTCTGAAAAATCAGTCCAATGGAGCGACTGCAAGCAACCGAACAGTAACAAAAACATGTTGAAACTGATTTGCATTATCATATAAGCATCCAAGCAGTTCGTTCAACAAAATGTAAACTGCACAGTTCGACGCGAAGATTGCACCGATGCAAATACCCGGTGTCAGCCAGAACAGGATTGGAGTAGTTGTCCAGACGCCCATTTGGGAATAAAGAACGATGACAAAAAACTGAACTTTCCAGGTTCACATCTCCATAGTGCTTAAAATTGCTTCTGCACAGTTTGCTGAACTGGTATTTTTTGTGCTTGACTGACTGTCATTCGGTTCCATTTTTCACGGACAAACCTCGGGTCATCTGGTCCATCCTACACTCGGGAGACACCAGATTTGAGTTTCGCTTTCAGCAGAGGTTATCACTATTGTGTATTGTCCATCGCATTCAGAGTTTGAATCCCGGGCTGATACTTGTTACCCATAGGTCTACCTACTCAGCATGAAGCTTATAGCTTGTCTACAGACCCGTACCTACGTCCAAATCCGTCAGCAGACGCTGCATTATGGAAACAAATATTTCTAGAATGAAATGCTGATCACAATCTTTTGACTGAGGTACTTGCCATAGCAACGGCTATAGAGCTTTCGAATTTTGGGCATTGGTTAGAAAATTCAGGTGTCATGTTCCCATGAATTTCAGTTTGATAATATCTGAACATCAGAAAGAGGCGAGACTACTGCGGTCTGAAATTATTCAAGCGATAATAGTAGCTGATCTCGTGCTAGAAATTACATTAAAAATTATTGGCAGTTAGTACATATATATACATGTATATATCATTGCACATTAAGTTATCTACAGCCTAACAGGTAAACCCATAACGGAATAGCGGGAATAATTCACGTAATAACCAGTATGCTAAATCTGATTTTAAAGGCTGAAAAATTGTAAGTGGGTGAAAAATCATTTTAAGGGAGGGCGATTCACCGCTCTGCAGTTCTGGAGAGAAATGTCAAGGAGAGAGAGAGGTGCGACATTTATGCACAGAAACTTGTCAAGGTTGGCTAGAGTTCCTATAAAGGAACACGACCGAAGATCAACGGTATAATAACTGACACAGCAATCTCCAACGAACAAAAGCCAAGGAAGTAGTGATATAAACAGGTCAGCCAGGCAATAACTGCAGTCCCAGAATGCTATGTAATCGTCATTTCTGACCAACTGAAACAGATTACTGAGCAGCCTGGAACACGGATTACCACCCCATCCTCCCACCAGTAACCTGCCTGGTTCAATTGTGATCTCTCAATTGATTGCATTTGATAATCATGGAAAGGAACATGTGATTTTGCCCGACCTTTTAACAGCCTTCCCTGTCCAAGCCAATGAGTACTATGTTAAGAAAAATCATCTAATATCGTTTGGAATTCTGTGACATAACACAGAACAACCATCCCTCTCTTGGTGGATCTTGCCCGAGTTTCATATTTCACTAATGCACAATGTGCTTCCCAGAAACGCCGTTTAAAAATGAACCTAATTGGGTTGGAAAACACCACCAAAAAAACACCAAAAACGGATGAGTACCGGTAGTCAATTGATCACGCACTTAGTCGCTGGTTATCGGGCACTGAATTCGCTTCATCCTACGTTGATGCCTCGCCGTGCAATAGATTGTTTTCAGATCGCATATTCATACAAAATGTTAAGTTATGAATAAGCCTATAGTTATTCTAAAGACACGACCATTTCCCACATTATTTGATAACCATGCCAAAGTCATTCGGATTTATGTCAGAAATTTCAGACCGAGTGTGAACATGTCCTTTTTACACAAGAAGTTTCAAGAGTACCTTTGCTTGCAGAGTGGAGATAAATAGAACACGTTCTAGGCTTATGCAAGCGAGGTCTGAAAACGCCAGCTGAATGGCATTTGCCGGTGGTTTCGACATGAGTCCGACTAGTTTTGACCTACTTACAAAGTCATTTAGGAAATGGTATAGACCATGTGAACAATTACCTTCAAAATTTTTAATTTCGCGAGGATAGTTTGTGAACCAGAAAGTCCAGGACATAGAACTGATTTACTAAACGTTATTCCGTACATGTACGAGTATGTGTGTGTGGGGGGTGATTGAAATCAACCACGGTATCATCCCGCAGATGAATGAAAGTGGGCGATTAACCCATCAGTGTCATTTGATCCGCGTAATGGCAACCAGTGTCACGGTGAATTATGGTAGCGTTTGTTTTGATATAGCTTGGGGAATGTACGCTGCTCAAACCATTAGTTTTCGCAAGCAACGTGTCAAGGACCGAAGGCATAATCTGGTGAAACTCTGCATTTTCTAGCGTCCTCGCTCAAATTTATTGGAATCGTTTGCGAGCACTTCGCGGATTGTCGCAAATTATCTGAGTGTGATCCATGCGTCGACCATTTGAGGGTAGCGCTAGATATTGATCCTCGATTGATCTCGGTCGAACCTGATTAGTCCAACAAGGGCACTCCTTCACCTGGACATTTCATCGACATTCAACAGAAAGCTGCCCGATAATATTGGCTCGTACAAATGTTCGCTTTCAAGCGACATTCACCGAGTTACTCCAATTTGGCGCTCGTACTTGCCTTGATCCGCCTCCGTCTGGTTTGTGCGAAGAGGGTAGCCCAGTGATTTGATCTCGAAACCCGGGTATGGTTAGAGTAGAACAACCTCAGCTGTACATGTTCAGATTCTTCCACCACCCAGAGGAATCGATATATACATCCGTGGGATCGGACAGCTGGGAATGTCCATCGTCCGCGTGACTCATCAGTTCATCTGCAGTCATGGCGACAAAAGCATTGGCGCGATCAAGCCCCGGCTATCACAATGAGTCTAAGGCGCTGGTGAGAGGTGCAGCGCATGATGAAAGTGATACTGCGTAGACCGAACTTTTGGATCATATTCTGGCAACAGGGCAATGACATTTAGGGCACAACCGCATCCAGAACGGCTCACACGACTGTTTCGAAAACCTGATCGTAGACTCAGAAAAAGGACGAGATTAGGCAATCCAATTTTTACTGACTGAGAGGCTATTGACGGTAGTAAAAGTACAAAAAAGTTACCGGCGCGAGTGTGTTTGGACATCATCATCGCTCAGCGGCAAAGCGAGCCCCACTGACCGCTGTCTTTGCACCGGAGCTACAAGTTGCCATGGCGACATAGAATTTGCAAGGTGAACATGGGCCGGACCAACATGGGCGGGAAAAGATAAGACCGCTGTCATAGCGAAAAACGCGGAATACAGTCTAACCGTGCAAACACACTTCTTCAGTCATTCTGACTCGGCAAACAATGACAACATGATTGTCATTGTTCACTGTTCACTGTCATATCCTTCAATGTCTCCAGCCCACTGGTTAACGGGCCTTTCGGACCTCAACCAGGAAGACGTGAGACACCTACTTTACCCCATTTCGCCATGCATTTTTTCATCCCACGTTGCCATGTCATCTGTTAACACGCCCACGGCTTCTAGTACCCCTTGGAAGGAACACAAAATAGAACACAGTTTAACAGACGAGTGTTCGGCGTACGTACCACGTGGCTCAACGAACGTCTTCTACTAGGTTTCATACTAGGTGGTTTCAGAATTGGCACCTGGCACCAGAATTCGGACCTCCACATTGCTCACTCGATCGCTCCCTCCAGTCCTGGTGATAATACGAAGAGATTGATGATCGACAACATCCAAGCGACGAACATCTTCAGCGCGCATACTCCATGTCTCGCAACCGTACAACAGAACCGGGCACACCGCAATAAAGTACAAACTATCTTTCAACTTCAAAGAAATATCAGATAGATACCATAAGTGCTTCTTCAGTTCAGCGTAAGCCTTCGATATACGCGTATTCATCTCTACTGCTGAGCTACCATCGTTCGATACGTACCTGCCGAGGCAAGTGAAACGGTTCACATTCTTTAGTTCCCCTCCATTCAGTATCAAGTTCGAGACTGCTGTCGTCCAGTCTTGTATCGGCACTTTATACTCTGAAGGTACAAAGCACATACCGAACCAAGCTGCAAACCTCGACAGTCTGTTTAGTGCACGTTGTGCAATGTCGGCAAATCTGACTGGGACTTGATATTAGATTTCCGCAGTCATATGCGTTGTTTCACGCAGGTGAAATAGCTGTAGTTGTCTCAACTGAGTAACTGCATTTTTACTCAAAGGAATAAAATGCAGGATACAATCACATGATTTCGATTGCATGAACAACTTTTGTTACATCCCACTGATAGAGTTTCCGAAGCTCGTGGGGAACTGATAGCCCTGATAACCCAAAAGATATTTGTTGATAAACAATTAATGCAACGACAACATATTCCCATACCCCAGATTTGGCCGACCCGGCCCAAAACCATGACTACGACAGGGTGGGAGTGACAAGTAACAATCGACCAGGTCCGCCCAGTGCGTACGAAGTTCATATAATGCAAGGATGAAAACTATACACCAGAGAGGTTGTTTTCGAGATCACTAATGTCCATAGCCATGACGTGGGTAACGATGACCAGAAAAATTCGAAACCCTTTAATTTATACTAAGGCTCACCTGCTACAGCCGATAAGTTCTGAAAATCAAATTGCTAATCCGTCTGTACTGTGTTCACAATGTGAATAACGAAATTGCAAATCAGAAGATAAGGTGATAACCAGAACTAGGTTCACTGGTGGACTGGAAAAATGGTAGGCCTAGCAGTAAGACCTACTCGAAAGCTAGGATTGATGCCTTAATTCGTTCAAGGCCCCTACCTGATGATGAGGTCAGCTGGTTCTGACTAATGCTGGTTGTGATAGCACATTCCGGAAGTAGAGACTATGGTCTCATTTAGATGAGTCCATACATAACCATTATTGCGATGTATCGTTTTCAGACACGAAAAGTCAGCCTTGAACAACATTCATATGGATTGGATCGTGACCTTTTACTGCGTTGTTGTGAGGATAAGTACGGTGTTGGTAAAGAAATCCCCGATACGTCGCATGATACTGATGTCGGAACGCAATCGCTGTGGAAGTTATCATCACATTTAACCACAATATCTGACTCCGATTCCATAGCACAGCGAACGGACGACTTCCGATTACACCGTGGAACAAACCCAGGGTCATAGCCAGATTTAAATGAGACAATGCAAACCAGGGCTAAGCCACTCAGGATTGCTTTTTCATGCGAATTTCGACGACTGTCGGAGATGTACTTCATTTTCGCACCATTTTCCACCAGGTTGTATAGGTTAGATTCGATCACCAAGGAGGGCATTCACATTATCAACTTGGTCCGCATTACCAGATTCTGCTGTAATGTTGTTTTCATTTATTGACCTACTAGTGAATGCTTTTCATTGTCGATTAATCATAAGTTTCACTGACACTCCAAACTGCTGACGATAACTGTCACAGACGAATGTAGGAATCGATGAAGGCTTCGTGTGATGTTGCCATCAATTATTTAGCTGAATGTCATCCATTTATGGATTGGATGTCTTCACTTAGATGGTCACAGTTCAAAGCAGATAGGAGAAATTCCATCCCCTTGATGAAAATTTCAAGTGATTTTTGTCTAAAAATAAATGAAAAGGTTTATGCAAATACCACTCTAAGTTGTTTGAGGAAAACGTACCGTGATTTTTGAAACTGATGCTTTCCATGGCCGATAAACTTCCTGATTTCAAATCGAGTTTACCTCCGCTTGTGATGCCCGGCTGTGACATAACTGAAACAATATTAATAGTAACTTTACATTTGACTGTATTGATTGATAACTTCGCAAGATGGGTAGGAATTCAAAATGCAGTTGACACTGTCTATTGAGGAGTGGAGTATCTGAAATGTGTGCGCCGGCCCTCAAACGGTTCGACAGCCATTTCTCAGATCGGATTTGGTCTTATGAACACGCTTCACTGTCTCCAGTGGTGTACGACAAGGATGCCCTATATCCCCATTTTCTTTCAACTTGTCATAGAGGATGTTCTGGAGAAGGCTTTATCTAGTCTTTTAGACGGTGGAATTGAACTGCTCCCACGGTACAGTTTTTGACTTAGAGTATGCCAGCGACATCGTTTTGTTGAGCAACAAGGTACAGGCAGCTCAAAACCCTTTGGATCACTTAGTTATAGAGGCATCAAGGCACGTTATATCCTTTACATTCTTAAAGTACTGGGTAGTTCATCAGACTGCCTGCACTCCCTCTTTGGGCTGATTGGTTGGAGAGAATCAGTGTCTTCAGCTACCTGACTGGACCTAGCAGAGGGGTTGGGAAGGAGGTCACATCATGAACTGCGAAAACCAGGAAAACTACAGCGAATCTGTGTGCCGCCATCCTATCCGGCCCTTTCCCAAGGAAAGATTGTAAAATACCGTGGCTACGAGACTTGGCGCTTTCAGGAGGCCCAGTGACCTTCTGTTTTTGACCACCGATGTCTCCGAAAAAGTGCTAGACTCTGATGGAAACATCGGGTGAACAATGATGAGGTGAGTCGTTGTGTGTTGAGTGCAGACAATCGTCCTCTGACTGAGGTAGTCGCTCTATATCGTCTTCGATTGCTTGGACAAGTACTGAGTATGTCTGCCCGTCGCTTTCTTTTTGTATTGTTTTTCCGCTTGCTGGGATGGGTTGCAAGAAGCGATACAGCGACGAGGCTGTACCAGAGATATGAAGAAGTTGGCTTCGGTTTTGGCCTCGATTGATACCTTCCGTCTTTTTGACTGGGGCCCAAGGGGCAAGGATTGTTGTTCGTTGGAGACGCTGACGTATAGCTCAGAACCGTAGTCAGTGGTGTGATTACTATGTTGTCTGTCTTATTAACTCATGTTCAATAAAAACACCGAAAATAGTACAGAAATAACAAAATGTTTACAGCGGAAAGGCAAAAAGCAAATCCCATCATCTTGATGTTCCCTATTCTCCGCTCATGTATCCATTCTCTCAACAGCTATTTTTCTTTGCTGCGGCTTCGGAACCATGTTTGTTTTTATGCCGCATCATATCAGTACTAATGCCGGACCACTAGGAAGTGAGTTGTGCCAAGGATTTCGTTGTGTCAGTGACCAGGTAATCGGAATTCAAACAAGAAGTAACCTGTCGTTGAAATGACGGAGTCATTACGACGTGGCTGTTTAGATGCATAACTGACTGTTAGAGACTCTCTTCTAGAACAGTATCTGGAAAAGCGGCTTTTAGTATTTCCATCCCATTCTTCTTTGATCGTTGATGAAAATGGGTTCAAAATGTCGACAGGATTCACGAATTAGATCGTGACGACCAGAAGATGGGCAAGGAAACAGTGAGAATCATAGCTGTCCCAGGACTGAGCCTAATCAGCACGGGAAATATGTCTGACACCTTCCTGGTGAATATTTTCAGTCATACACAGAAAGTATGATGTACAACTGCTGCAACAATGGTGAAGTTGATTTGTGCAGTGATTATGCTGGATGGCAGATGAGGCGTAGTGGTTCGTGATCAGAAATAATTGTGAACCTGGAACCGAATAGGTACTTATGAAGTAGGTGGACCGACCAGTAGACTGTTAAAGCCTCAAGTTGGGTTTGTGAATAGCTCTGTTCCGTAGCAGTAAGCCGGCGAGACAAGTAAAACAACTGTTCGAGGGCCCCACTAATACCAGTGAGTGAAGTGTCCGTTACAAGATTCGAATGCTTTAGTAGTGAAATAAAAAGTAGGAATAATTCGTTTTTTGGAAATAGTCCAGAATAAAACGCAACTTCCGTTCAGGTAAGGCAGACCAACGAAAAGTAACAGAAGAGAGAAAATATGAATCTCATTATTTGGGAAAACTCGGGAATAATTATTGAGTAATATTCCGGGAAACCAACTAGAGGATGTAGTTAACTGAAGTTTGTGGGACTTTTTACGGCCAGCTCGGGAAGTAACCGATCGGTATAGGGCCTAAAACCATCTTTGTCAATCCGGTAACCAACGAATTTAAGGGAATTCAAGCTGAAAACACACTCGAATGGATAAATGGTAACATTTAAGTCACAAAGCTATGCAATATTGAATGAAGCCAATCATCCTGGACAGATATGTTAGGACCATGAACTGCTTTCGTCATGATAAATCTCAACACCAACCAAACGTTGGACAACCGAATTTATGAACAAGTGAATAACTACAGGTAAAAAGCGTACTCTAAATGGCAGAAAGTTATACTACAGATCAAAAGGAATGTTAATATTAGTCAACTCACGGCGATCAAGTTGTAGAGTAGTCTGTAAACCAATCAACGAAGCAAAACAGGGAGACCCGTAGAATCTGGACAGCAAATGCGATTTTTCTATAGCGCAGGCCCGTTGACAAAGTTACGAATTTGAAGTCGCACAGTAGTCACCACGGGCCTTGGATTCTTACCGTCAATATCGAGAGCAGTAACAATGAACGTGATTCATTTGGATGATGTGACCGGCCCCAAAACAGCGTTAGAAACCAAAGAATTCAAGGCCTTCTTAAAAGGCAGTCACAAATCGTAAGATAGCACATGGCCCTTCACAAAAACGGGGCGGCCATCAAACTCAAGGTTTACTGGTGGAACTTTCATTCCTCTGTCTTTAAAACAACTTAAAGTCAAACCCGATGAAGGTTTACAATCATTTGAATGAACAAGGACTGAAATGTTAGGTTCTGTATTGGAGTTGAGATCATGTATGGAAGGCTAGGATCAGATAACGAGAAATTCACGAATTAGGGATTTTCCATTCGGATCTGTAAGAAGAATTATGCATGTATCTGAAAAACTGGCGGTCTGACCCGTAATGAGTTTGAGAACGGTGTCAATAAGTCCAAGTTTCACTTTGGGAATAGCCCATCGTGTAACAGTTGGTGAGATGAGGTTGTCTATGGTGCTAACACCTAACACTAATTCATATGGTACTTTACCATCATCAAGAAATGGATTCTAAAGCAAGATTGCTTACATATGGACACAAATAATAAGACGGTGACTTGAAATAGCATGTCTTAGTGTTCCGGCATTCCGGTTGAATGTGTTCAACTCCGTCACACTTGAAACACTTCGCATTCCGGAGCTGACATGTGGACGGAAATCTTAATTTCCCACTGGAATCAAAATTTTCCAAAGAACTTTCTAGATTCGATCCACCAGTCCAGCTTCGAACCAAATTTATGATTGGATTTTAACTTGCAGGGACTCTTGGAATGATTTTTTGTTTGTACAGGGAATTAAATGGTGAGCAAAATCTGTAAAGTGGACTGGATTATACTATTCATATCTTGTTGCTCACAGACCCCAGGTACCCCCTTAGACAGCAGGGTAAGGAAGCAAAATAACTTCTGTTGTAATTGCCGACTGTTAACCCTAGAGAAAAAACGGCCGGGCTTTCGAACCTGAAAGTGACCGCCCAACTCGTACCATGCCGTCTGTGTCCGAAGTTCAACAATGGGGCGCGAATATCTTGCGGACGTTTTCGCCGCAGCTGAAGGAATCTGGCGCACTCTGGAATTTCAAAGTTGACTAGATGTATTTGGCGGAGGAAGGATGGATGAACAAAATTGCCCCGGGAAGCACACGACCGGTTTCGCGGTTAGTGCCGCTCTTCAAGTATGTCTACCTGGTATTCTTCTGCCCAACCATTTCTATGCCAAGCCTCTCCTTTCTTAATTTTTCACTAGAACCTCATTCGAACCGTTAGGGGCTTCAATGAATGATAAGTTCATTTAAGAATCACATGGTGATTCGTCGGAGCATTTTCGTCTGCCAGTCAAGGCTAACCTCCAGAAAGAGGACACAAGGCCAGAAAGTGTTGGTTTTTCTTCTCAGTACTGTTTTTCGCATATGGATGGATGAACAAAATCTCCCCGGAAACAGTGCTGGGTACGCATGCCTGAAGAGCGGCAATAACCGCGAAACCGGTCGTGTGCTTCCGGGAAAATTCTTTTCGTCCATCCGTATGCGAAACATACTACTGGGATAAAAAAAACTTTTGGGCCTTGTATCCCTTTTCCGGAGGTTAGACTTGACTGACCGGCGAAAATTCCTCCGACGAATCATCGTATAATCCTTAAATGGACTTATCATCCATTTACGCTCCTAACGATCCGAATGAGTTTTTGGTGTTTTCTTGCTCTTCACATTTCTGAGATTCTGACACCTGTACAAGCGGTAGGCTTTTGTTAACCGAATACGCCGAACTTCCTACGACGCTCATAAAACAGCTACCTAGGTTTCATACGAAACCTTTCCCTGAGCACTGAATAACAGTCCGAACCTTCCGAAATAATCCTTAGTTTTTTCTAACAGGGCTGTTAAGATGAATTAATTCAAAAATGCACGACTGAGTATTTCAAAAACTGTCGACGCGCCAATGGCTGAAGTGTAATGGTGTCTTCCTGGTTGTCCAACGCACTGAAAAAGGATTCACCATAGCGATCAGAATACAGGTCAAATTTGTTTGTTCTGACTACTCAAGGTCATCTCTTTGTATCGCATTGAAATGAGTAACAAAGCAGCAAATGAACAAATAACTATTTCATGAACAGCCATTAAAGTTTGATCAGTTTCTGGTGGTCTTCACATATACTTCTGTGGCATGTCATTCGCTTCTGCGACAGAGTTCACGAAATTCTTTTGTTCGTTCAGCATTAGGTTCATCCGAGCAAACGAATAACCAAATCAAATAATTACTTCTGCCCCTCTAAGAATAGACGTTCGGCTTTCATTGAACCTGTTGCAAACTTTCTGGGTGAAAATGGAAATGGTAAAATCATGGCTTGTGTTAAGATGTATGTTATTGAATGTTTTTCAGTCCAAACGTGGAGTACAATAGTGCAACTGCGGTACACGTACTAGGGAGTTATGCGGAGCAATGACGCCAATACTTATTGTCACACTGGTTCACATTCTCACATAGTCTTCTGCTGGCTATCTGTTTTAAATCGCGTAATTTTTTGGTGTCAGACTGGTTTTCAATAATCATCAGCCAATCTTGGTTTTAAATTAGTAGCCGCTTCTTCTGATGTTGCCGCCAATGAGTTTGACTGAACTTATCAACCAGTGAACACAATTCCATCCAGTAACTATAGTTTGGCGTCAGACTTTAGAACGATTCAAGCTCCCCCCAAACAGTGACGATTCTAAAAATAAACAAGGTAATTTCCTCAGAAATCTTACACCCAAAGGTGTGCGACTGAAAAACTGAATTTGTCGTCAGTACTAATCAGGGTTGAGTAATGAAGAATTCATCTCATGGATTCCGGTATAAATACTTTGCTATTTACTACGCAGCTTAGCAAGGCAACATCCCGCCATGTATCTGTAATAATGACCATTAGTTTCTCCAAGCCGGTCTAATATCAGAAATGTCCAAAGCTTTAATATGGAGCGGAATTTCCCACGTCTATTGCGAATCTTTAAGAAATATTTTCCAAAATATTTCATCTTTCTAGCATATCAGGATATTTTATTAGGAATTACCCGTGACATGCCAGAAAATAAATCACTAAATTCCACTTGGAAAGTACCAGACGAGTGAACTCCCACAAAGTTATTGTCCATGTTGCAAATAGTTTATTTAGCTTACCAGAACCCGAATGAGGGAACGATTAATTCAACACAAAAAGTTTACTGCTAGATTCGCGACTGGACCAACTGGAACGAATAATTGCGTATGTAGAGATTGGAAGCCTCTGTCCTTGCTGTAATCGCCTCGGGTATTGCTAGAATAAGGCAAAAAACACCCTGGCGTTTTCGTGAAAGGTAACTTAACTTTGTTCACAAGTAATTCTGTGGGCAATAACAGTGCCAACTCAATGATCGGCAGTCCTAAAACTGATAAAGTCATGGCTGTTGCACGTGAAAGTACAGGTTCCATTTGGCTCACTTCCAGTTAACTCATCATTCAGCCGTCTTTCCATGTATATCGGCGCCTTCGTGAATTATTTGACATTGGTATTGTTGCAAATAATGAAAGCAAAAGATTATTTATTAAATTTTACTTATCTGAAATCACTACTTGAAATCTAGAAAGCTCTGTAAACTTGTTTCGTCCATTTTGGTCATCATTAAAAGTCCATTTGTGAATTGAAAATAACAAGCAAATCTGAAAGTACTGAATGTATTCTTCTGAATCTCAGTTCGCGTCCGCTGACTATGTCTGTAGTGTTCCTTTCACGGCTAATCCAGAATAAGTAATACTGTTTAATCTGAGCAAACATCTACTGTGCTTTAGACTTACACGAATGACGTACTGTAGCCAGAAAAAATAAAGAAAGACCCTCCAGATTGATCATTTCCTCCCACTTTCAAGGTTGACAAAATGTGGCAAATGACGTGGATTCTGAAGACCTCAGACCCTTCAAACTAGTTATGAATCCAAGTACATTCGTCTGATGACAGCTCCATGTAAGAACACAAGTTTTCGTCATCCACGTTACAGACGTGCTGATTTCTTATTGTCATACTTTCCACAAGCCATCACATACGTCCTAGACTATGAGGGACAAGGTTTCGAGAGGGTAAACTCATAGCTAATTTCAGGACATTCAGAATCGTTCTAATTAATGCAAGTACCAAGATTACAACGCAAATCTAGTTAGACTGACCTGCTTTTCAGCGGGCGTAAATAAAGCTATCTCCAAGGCCGTAGGGCTACGGGTGACCAATGGCAATGTGCTCGTTTCTACCGAAGATGCTTCAGCCATTTTCTATGAAATGACCGCAAGTGTGTGTAACCGTCAAAAGTGCAGCTCCCTGTTTGGACTATGTTCACCTAAATGATGTTAGACTGAATCCAACTGCTAGTGGGGATAACAAATATGATTGTGTTCAATGTTATAAATCCCATTGGTAACGAGCGGAAAATAGTCTACAGTAGACTGCATGCACATATCTCCGTGCTTCTTACGGTGCCGTCTTGATGATTTAGGATAGTTGTGAGGGCGATTTCCTTATTTCTTACCGAGGTGCATAATGTCACTCGTATAAGAAAGTAAAGCGTGGGGGCGATTTTGTCTTCTCGACAATCACATAACCTGAGTGTGAATTTGATAATACAGCCAACAGAAACAGTTAGAGTACAAACGTACTCACTGAGGTCTTTCATGGCGCCAGCCAGAATGACATTTTAGATAAGGGGTCAGCAAGCTGAATGTGTTTAGTGCTACCATACTGTATCTAGGTGGGGTGAATTAAAATGATATCCTATCTTTATATCATCTATGACGAATAAGCTACCGATGACGTGGGACGCAGGTGCAAAGTAATGCTGCGGCATGCCAAATAACAGTAGTGAACTTTGACCGAACAAATATTTTCATAGATGGCTGACAGCCCAGTTAACCACTGATGTTCCGCGTTGGAAGTTTCTTAGGTTGTTTTCGCACAAGTCTGGCTGAAGTACACAGGACTGGCCGCAACGTTATTAGCGTCCCCTAGACCTTCCTCTACAGCAGCCCTACATCACTAGACCCATTTTGGATTTCATACAATGCAGTAGCCTTCTCACGTCGTGTTGCAATTTCTTTGGTGATGCACGAGAGTCCTCCTAGTAATCGGTACTAAATAGGGAAATCTCGGACTTCAAATGCCAGTCAGACAGGTGAAATATCATCTTTAAAGCCACTAAACAATAACAGCTTGCCAGTGTTTTAATTTCGTAGCAGTATTCACCACAGATTTATATAGTCCAGCAGCAATTTTGAAAAGTTGCACAATCATGGTAGATCGAGTGCTAGAAGTAGGGGTCCAATCTTTCAGTCAGAATGCTGAAAATTTCGGATGATGGAAGGTCTGGACTCAAAACACTCACAATAATATCATACACCATTTGTAATATTCTTGGCGCATGCTGGCTGTAAAACCGATTATCTTCACACTTTCAGTTTTTGTGACCTATTAAGTAGAATCGAATTAGTACTGTGTTCGTGGTAAAGAAATCTGGATCCCTGTTCTCAGACAATCAATGGTGCACACTTATGATGTTTGTACGAGAAGTCAGTCGAGCATGGATTTACTCATCCAGACGAGCAACAACTTGAAATCAACCTGACCGATAATTACAGCACGGCAGTTTTGCTCTTATGTTGATGACCTAGATCTCTGATTATCAGCCGCAAGAAAGTTCACCGATGAGACATGATAAATTAAGGACCACTTCCGTATCATGCATGGCGCATATATCTCAACATTAGGGAAAGCTTGTCTTCTAGTAGTCAAGAGCGAAATCTATTGATCGTGCAGATACCATTTTTGGATGACACATCAGAGACCAAAAAGCTTCATTTGGGTCTCCAAACCAGGAGAGATTGTTGAGCAAGTCCAACGGTTCCACTGGCCAGGTGTCCTTGCCTAGACACGCATTCGTGAGGACCACTTGGTATACCAAACGTAATGCTCATCGTGTCCATACCATCAGTCACGGTGATCAAACTACTTGAGTTAGAAATATGGTACATCTGATTTTCGATCTTAACTAGAATGCCGTGGATGTGGAGCAGACATGTATTGAAAGGAGTGATAGTGGACATCTGCTTTTTTGACTTTTTGATTTTGTAACCGATGGATTTTTGTCAAGCCTCCGCTACTCAAGCACTAAGAAGAGCACTCATCCCTACGAGAAGCTTATGATATCGCTCCCGTCGATAAAGTATTTCAAATACTGGATGTGAATAACTGAAGAACAATACGAGTCAAAAAGCGGGCTCGAATCAAGACCAGAAAGCCGTACCCCAGGTGAAATTGCAACAATTTTGAGTGGACACAACGGAGTTGTAGCGCGGGCAATGGAGCTCATTTTCCAGGATCGTGATTGCAAGAACGTTAGAAGACTGCACTGACAATAACCTAGTTAGACAGGAAAATATACGGTACCTTCACAGCCAATCGATGAAACAATCAGTCAGATGAAATGCATAAAGGATAGCACACTGGTGAGCCACAGTAAATCCCGATAATAATTCCATCAAATTAAGAGTTATAACGCGTATGAGGAAGATAAAATCGACAGACAATTCAAAATTGCGTCAAGGTATCCGGATGTGCAACTAAAACTGACTAAAATAAAATGGAAAATTAAGTGGACGAATTTTAAATCCCGAATCAATGGGAGAAAAACGATCAAGAAGTAAATGGCCCTAGTGTTTAGGTAAATGGGATATGACCCCACTGATAATCAATAAAGAGTTTATTACTACTCTATCAACATTAACAACAGCAACAACAGTAATAATGTTTGCGGTATTAATTGAAACGATCATCACTGCTCACATTCCCGAGAAACCTTTGACTGGTATATTTAAAGGCCAAAATCCATAGGTTCGTTCCCGAGCTAAATAAGAAACAGAGAAATCATATTGACAATCTCCTAATCTGACTACGAATTTATTCGCTACTAGTTAGCAATTACTGAGCAGGAATCAATAACGCGTTTTCGTGATTCGTTGACGTCAACTTGCATACTACACCCTGAATCTTTCTGCGTTTGCGCCAACAGTCAATGCTTGCATGAAACTGCGGATTAAACTAAGAAGAACGTCTCAAAGTCACGCCTGTGACTGATTTGCATCGCATTATGCTACACGCTGTCTTTTCCAAACAACTCATTGAGTTGTTACTGGATGTACCACACGGTTACCAAAAACGGAATAAGTCGTAATCAACGAAACACTCACAGGGACGGTGAAATGGGCCAAAGAAGCAGCATTTCTTATTTTGAAACGAACGTTTGGTCTGTGGTCACTTATAAGACGATATCAACATAAATACAGGATATATATATATATATATCGAATTTGTGGCGTCGGCAGTGTGCATGGAAGCTCCTCGTCGAAGAGTCCACAGAAGAACCACAACTGTGATTCGTGATAATTCTTTGTCAGTTTAGCTGAGCCAACCTTAGGAACGAGGGCGGAACGCCCCAGAATATACAAATGTATATATAGAAGTAGTGAGTAGTATGTGGATGCGTGAACGAAATTTGCCCAGGAGCACACGCATCCAGATACTACTCACTACTTCTATACATGTATATATATATATATATATCAATGTGTGATGATGTAATGTCCAACGTTTCAGCAGAAAACCAGGCAACCGGCAATAGTTTGCTAGATGAATTTTGAGAAAAGTAAACTTATATCACATCAGCAGTCGAGTATCGAAAAGTGAAACCAACAGTCCATATTTTCGTGTTGCCCGAAGAGATGACAAGAAAGTGCCAAATGGCAGCGATAATATCAAATAGAGCGCTAACAAACCGGATTATTCAATCAGAAAAGAAGGCGAACTAGTAGAACAACGTTAAACTGCCAACAGTCACGTCTTCTGGAAAATAACCACAAAATTTCTTGATTGAGTGGAGAATGTTGGCGATAGTAGCAATTCTATGAATAAATTCCATTTTAATTTGAAAACTTAAAACAGTGGCTGGTTTTTGACTCTGGATAACGAATTTCATTAGTCGGCTGAAATTGTTTTTGGCCGTTGTTACTATGAACAAAAGCAAAAATGATTCGTCTATAGAACTTCCAGTCTTATGCTTATCCCATCAGTCATTCCCACTTACATTTATTGCTAGCCAGCGGTCACACCCATCTGCTCAAGCGAGAAAAATCCTGCCAAACTGGCACAAGCTTGGTATTTTTGCAGAAAACCCACGGTGCCTATAGAATTAAAAATTACTTATCCGTGCCTGCTTCTGGTACCATCGATTTTCACTGTCACTGCCTAATTAGTGCATCTTGTTTGAGGACATTCAACTTGAATTAGACAGAATCACTCCTTTGTGAAACCCGTACTACTCACGTTGATAGGTTGGCACCGCTCACCGGTTGATCTGTGCTATTATCCTACATTTAATGTTGCTTTCATTGACGGCTCGATGTCAGATCGTGAATGGTAGCTAATAAAACGGTGTGATTTTATTCTGTATGTGAAAGCGAAACACGTTCACGATTTAACAGAACCAGATTACGTAAGCACTTTCTTACCGATTAGCTACATTCCCTTGAAGGTTTGTCATGGCTCGAATACAAGTAACCAAGGGAATGCCTCACTTTGGCTTTGGTACAAACGAGGCTAGAATAGTCCTCACACTTGTTTCTTCACATTCCCGCGTGACAACTCTATTATTCATGGTCACAGACAGTATCAGACTTGTGGAAGCTCTTTGGTCCATTTGATCGGTGAGACCATATGGTTCATGTGAGGAAACCAAGCTATCTCGCACGAGATAGTCAAGCAATTTGATTGCTATAGTACTGGAGCAAAAGGGGCGTCGGAAACATGCAACTATTGCCGCAAACGTGGCGTTAATGGATGGTAATAACTGCACATAGAGTTTTGATGTGCCAGATTTGGTCTCTACAATTTGGTACGGTTGCCTGGGAAAACGACACACGACGAGGCCACTTCTAAATGTTGATTTGGACGATCCAGCCACTTACCCCTAACCTCCCAGCTATTCATAAAATTCATCCACAATATTTTTCCAAAACCAAGAAGACAGTAGTGTTCAAACTCCGGAGATATTCCCATACATGCTCTCAAGGCTATGTTTCTGGATCGCGGAGCAAGATTGACCTCATTGATGCTGCGTACACCCGACCTTTAACCGAGAACTGGATACCAAGCCAATGCCACGGATGTCCATATTGGTGAACACCAGTCCAGCCTTCTGTACGCTCAAAAACACTTTTCTGGTATACCACCACTAGTTAGTTACTTTGCAAGAACAAGGCTTGATTTTGAGCCAGTCCAGCCCTGCTGCAGCATTTCACATTTCGAAGAAGCAAAACGCATCTCAATCATGCCTTCACTACGTTCCGAACAATCGATGTAATTTTGAAAATTACTCGAGTCTTCGGATCACTGGCACAATATCGGAGCATGTTCTAAATCAGATAGTTCCCTATATGGGCAAATATCATTGAGATTGGGGCAATTTCCACTATCAGATCAGCGAAAAAGCTGTAAAAAGGGTGAAAGACTTTAACCCTGAGGAACACCACTTCTTGTGGTGCACTCGGATGAAACATAGCCGTAAACAGAAACTCTGCTTCGGGTGTTTGAATACAGAGAATGAGTAAGTGAAATGAATTTTTCTGACGCATCCTTCAGTAAGAAGCAATCCCAAAGAACTGTACGGTTGACTCATTTCAACGCGTCTTGGAGATCATGACAGAAACAGTAGGCCTGTAGAAGGTGCGACTGTCTTCCAGGATTTGTCGCAACGTGAATATTTGAACAATACGATCCAGACTAGAACGGAAACTGGCCAGATTCTCTCACGTACATCTTCCGCGGGTATCAGATAATAGGCGAGGAGTAATGCTTGCGAGCAGCTTGGATGCACTTCTTGCCTAACTAGTTCTTCTGTGGTTTTCACTCGAGGACCTATCAGCTTTCTTGTACATTGGTTCTATCATCGATTCACACCATTCCTTACGATTATCTTTCATTTCTCAGATTAATCCTAGGAGTTTTGCTTACTCCCATCCAACACTTATCCGCTTTCGTTGAAGAAGGAAGGAGACAGTTTAACTGGCCCAGCAGCCTTATACCCATTCGGAGAATTTTTTTCCCGATCACCTTCAGTTCAAATCGGGGAATGATACTTATCTTCACTGATTCACCTGTGGGCATAATCGGTAAAACACCATTGTGGGGCCCAAATTGTTTTGCCCGAAGCTTCAGTCTATGTCACTAGGAATGAATCACTGAGCCGTTATATTCCTTGAGCAATTCGACTACACTTAATGGTACACTTTCGTGTGCCATTACTCCCACACAATTGTCAAATGGTTTTGACTGTTGGTAATAGCCACAACAATTTCCACTTCCCTATGATACCTTATCCAAAAGCGTTCCCCTTTATTTCACGCGCTCGGTTCAGTCGATGTCTGAAGGATTGGGGTCAATCATCGTAGGCGTCATCCGGAGAAGGGAGGAAGGACGGATATGTGAGCGTCCAACAGATCATTTGAAGTCAATGGTATCCATCGTTTTCGACGTTTACGCATCGTGGAATTTTGCTTGTCAATTGACAAAGCTTGCATGGGTTTGTTGGTCTGCTCCCAGTGTTCTTCCGGATCTCGGACATTTTGTTGAGACGACAAAGCAATACAAAGCCCCGACTGGAATTGAATTCAGCGATTATCGTCTAGCATCAGACATGTAGGACGCGTGATTTTCGTGTTGGTGCAACCACAGACTAGGCGCTAACATAAGCGACCACGGACTGATGCCCAAATGAGTCCGCATGTGTAAACCAGTTTGATCGATGCTCCTTGATTGATTTAAGTTGCCGATGACCCACGGGAGTGTAATCAGTCCTGGTTCGACGCCTCCAAGGCAATCGAGGGAGCCAACTGAGCGGATGTCGCTTTGCATTGCAGAAGGTTTTCTACAAAAACTACCTGTCGTCGGAACAAGCACAAATGAGGCGATCATCATTGTCGGTACTATCGGGTGGGACAGAAAACGGGCCTCCAATGTGGCGTTTCCTCTATCCAAGTGGCCATGTTGGCTGCTAAAATTATCATCAACGACCAGAATGTCGATTGATAGAACATTCTGGAGTGAATAAGATAAGTCCCTCAGGGGTGCTGTAATCACTGGGCGCAAAACAGATACGATGAAAGGAAAACGGCGCATCAAACGATCGTTATTGATAGGTACAGAACAGCTCAACCGAACTGCACACAAACGACTGCTTACCGTGATTCAGTTTGACTAGGCTTTCTGCTCAAATGATTGAGGCAATCGAACGGCAGCGTGACCACGAACTCTCGAAACCGTGTCACCTGACAGGAAGAGTTAAGCGAGGGAATGAGTTTGTTTGGACTATGATGTGTGATTGCAGAAGTTTGATCTTACGTGAGCGGTTTAGAGATGCAACACAGGTTTATTTTAGAAGTTTTAAGAGTCACTGCTAGGACAGCATGTTGCCTTATGCATTTGAGTGTGCAGACATGAAAAGCAGCCAAATGAAATGAGCACTTAGGTTTTATCAATGCGTGCAAGCCATTTATTCTCCTCCCACTCTTGCTACCATCAGGTAAATTCAACGAGCTACAACCCGTCTTAGCACATTGCGTGGTTCCCATGTCGAAAGAACAAAGGTTGGTAAACGCTCCCCAGGCATTTACATTATCGATACTTCGCGGCTTGCCACACCGAATGAGGGGTATTGAGTTGGTAATCTTATCCGAAGCTTTTGGCTCAAAAGACAGTCAGGCGGTAACCCAACACACGGACTCTGAGCTGAAGCACACTTAATATTACCCACCTCACTCAATGCAATTAGCGAGGTCCTGATTAGCCTGCGCGGTGACCGATGCAACATGGGATTACTTGTAATCGTGTAACACAGAATGGGCAGTAGGCCGGTACGCCTTGGGAGTCCAGCCTCTAAGACGGAGAGCGATTGAGGTTCTCAACCGAAACCTTTGCTTCGAACGGGAACCCCTTCACAGAAGAGCGGAGAGTGAAAGAGTAGCAGCCCAACTATTTTGATCACTTATTCTTTCACTCGATGTTCCAGCTGACTTGCAGCTCAAATCAGCCCCCAAACTGGGGGACTAGGAGACTACCTGATCAGACCTTTATTCACTACCCATCCGGGCATGACTGAATCTTCGGTTTGAGGCTAGTCACCTTGTGTGACTCGCTGGGTCATGCAGGCACACAGGTCGTTAACCCGCAAAGTGCTATCTCAAGGTGACGGGCTCGTCACGGCAAAAACAACACCATCCTCTAGCAGATCTTTCTTTTTTCACCAATGTAGTGTTTCCGAGACCTGTACTTGATTCGTTCCATTGTCTAACCCAAGCACCTGGTGAAGACATGCTATGTGCTGCCGGGGCTAACTCATTAGTTCTCTAAGAACCTTTGCATTAATTTTTACTGGACATATATACACCGATTTGTCATTCTTTTACTGACAAAACTCCAGTGGATCCCAGCAAAGGTTGCTACATTTGCCTTCAGTGTGTCGGAATCAGGGGCGCCCTGGGATTCTCATCCAATATCATCGATTTTAACTTATCATCGGTTCACTTTTTTCCTTTAGCCATCTATGTTTGCTTCAGGAAACGACTTTCCCGTTGACTTTTCAAGACCCAATAACATGTCCTTAGCCCAGAATAAGGAACATCGTCCGCCGGGATCAAAACGACAACCGTCCACATTAGGCTAGCCAAATAGATTATCATTTCGGTAAATAGACGTGTTCCCAATTTAGAAAGTTTCACGACCACTATTTTTCTGAGCGCCACGAGCACATTAAACGGCTACCGCTGTGGTTTATCGATTTATTCACTAATTATCTGGCCTAATGAATGACTTGACTCATTTATTTATTCGTCTCTGTGTCTACTGAATAATCCCGAGATCGTCTTATTTCATGCTCACCCACACGTATTGATTTATGCAGTATGGCTTTTCAGTCGGTTCGCTGAACCATTGACGGGGCATCTATATCTGTACAAAGCAACTTGAAATTTACTGGGGAATTATGCCGAAATCATTTATGTTCCTGACAAATTCATTCCTTAATACTGCGTAAAAACAGGACGTGTCTGGAGTAACACACATTCACTGGTATGCATGCGGAGGCAGGTCTCTGAATGTGTTCGAGTTAGAAGCTTCGTGACGAAATAGGAATTTAGTCAATCAAAGACTCGGGACCAGGTTATCGGTTAATTGTCCATCCACACTGGTCTACCATACTCGTGATCGAGCAGCAAATAAAATCGTTTTTCCATGGCAAATCGATTGATTAATTAGGTCACCACTTGACGAAAAACAAAATCAACTGCTGCTTACTACAGACTAGGGTAACCTTATATGCCTCAGTAAGACAAAGAATCAGTACGCAAAAGCCGAATTCCATGCACTGATTTGAAATACAAAAACAAACTGTTAAAGGTAAACATAGATTGTTCTTTTACTAAAACATTCCCAGCACTCCTTGACTTAGGCGGTTCTTGCTGTGCAACTGGCCGAATTAGTTCTTTTCTCCCCAAGTTTACCTTCGATTTTTCTGGGCACGGCTTACTCCCGGGAATGAAATACTCCATGATAATAAAATGCTGATAGACCTCAGAAGCCGGCATGAGTATTGTCCACGAATGGAACACAGTTCGGGGTATTCCAATTGAACTACTCGCAAAGCCGGTTTCAATTATGCTAACTGGCCCTGGCATTGTTGCTAGTAAGGAAGAGATGAATTGCCAGATGACAATACCTGCCAAAATTGTTTTGACCAAACTCATCGCACATGCCCCAGTTAAAACACACAGGCAGTCAACAGTCGACTGCTCGTGACTACATTCGATTGTATGATGATGGTTGTGCTCTGGTATCCAGCCCATAAAAGTCGATTGTTATTGGTCCTCACCAATCAACAAGCTGTAGAATGAACACTACAACAAAAACAATAACAAAGGATCCAACTAACACATAATTCTCTAAAATGGACCAGGATAAATTGAGTGTGGGTTAGATCACATGGTTTCGTGCATGTGTAAGCACGTTTGCACTTTGTCAATTCGAGAAAGGGATGTATAAAATGCCAGAGACTACCACTCATTTCTCTAAAGCCGTTCAGTTAATTTGAGGTAAGCTTCATCTTTGGCCATTGGTGTTGGGTCTGTATCAAATAAATGAATTTGAGAACGATTTCTTTATTGACCATTTCGTAAACAAAAAAGCAAAGTAGAAAGCCATATTGGAAACTATTCTCCATGGAGATACCGGCAGAAAACAGAAGCTAGCTTAGCCTCTGATACATTCAAAAGCCCTTTGGAACATATGAAAACATGGCATAAATACTGATGAATAAATTATCACAATTTCGCAGTAACTAAACGAGAAATCAAACAGACTTCCGTTTAGTATAAAGTGATGAACACAAATCATTTAAGAAACCGATAGGAATTACTAAGAAAACTAAGGACAGAATCCTACTTAAAACTAGGCGTCCATTATTTCGTTACAGGATCAGAAACTTAAATGGGGGACGATGAAGAATACGAGAATTACAAGGCCACCACAGCTACCTTACCAAAATGTGATTGGTATCACATCAAATTCATGTGTCGCTTTTTCGCCGCCGAGGCTCTGGGATTGGGAATGATCGTTTTCCTCATTGCCTGTCACGCAGCAGAAGGAAGCTTGGCAAGTAATGTCAGTGGACCGGTCGTGGCTTCTGCCGCATTCGCAGTCGCAGTATGGACTGTGGGGCCTGTCAGTGGACCGCAAATAACTGGAGCTCTTTCACTTGCCCTACTCATGACCAGAAGAATCAATTTCGTCTATTTCATACTCGGTTTAGCAGGACAACTCTGTGGTGCACTCGTCGGAGTATCATTGGCTTCTCGTCTTGTTCCCGGCCTAATGAATAAAGCCTACGTAAACTTGCATGTTCCAGGACCGGGTGTCACGAACGCACAGGCATTTGGAATGGAATGCATATGTTCCTTCCTCCTCATAGTTTGTTGTTTGAGCACGTTGGATGAATTTCGCAATCCACACTGGTCTCAGGGACACGTGACTCAATTTTCAGTTGTCGTTTTCCTTTTGATCCTGATGCTTGCTGGCGTTCTGGTAAGTTCATATTCCTATAGTACTCTATGTCAGTTCGATGCGATGCTCACTTGATCGGAGTTCTTCATCGTGCCCTATGCGGAATATGATCTGATTAATTGTGATATCAGTTTTCAAATGAGTTACGTCATATTTAAAACTAGGTCACATTTACCGACCAATATTTCGTTGAGGATGTGAGAAATGCACCTTGCCAATGCAGTATTATTATTGCTTTATAATAGCAATTTCGGTTGCAACAAGTCCACTCTCAACATTCATGTGCAGCCTTTTCGCAGGTGAACTGATATATTTAAGCGCTAGTATAGATACGTGTCTGGTTGAACTCGGCTGGATGGTTTCTGACTGATCAGTTTACTACCTTCTCGATGGTTTGTGTTTAGTCGAGTAAGTGGGAAACAGTTCGATCGGACGAGTATTTGAATCTCATTTGGCAATAAAAGTGCTTGTATACACATTTCAAACCACTTCATTATTCCCATTTCGAACGTTTCAGGCAAAGATAACTGGATGTGGAATGAACCCGGCAGCCAGCTTATCGGCTGCCATATACAATAACGAATATAAAAAAATCTGGGTAAGTTGTGTTCCTGTTAACGTGCATTACAGTTTATTGGTGCACGCCTATTTTCCATTTGAAATCACAATTTCCAAATGTCTCATAATAGTATTCGGTAACTGGATTGTATTCACTCCTTTTCAAAGATCTACATTGTGGCTCCTTTCGTTGGCTCGATTATCGCCGTATTGTTGTGGGAAATGCTACTCAGTAATGGAGCTTCAGTGGAACGGATCAAGCACTGGTGGACGGACCCGGATTTTGATCGTACGAAAGACTACCAACGTCTGGATAATGATGCCATCCATGTCTATGACGCCGAAGACGCCATGTTAAGTATCGCTCTTCACACTTAGAGTCGTCATGTCTATGCACCAATTAAATAACGGAAATATGCCATGTATTTATTAACTAACGAAAACAGTGGTAACTCTTCCTATCTACTTCCTTGCTACATCACTGTTAATTAAAACTACCCCTCGTCCGAGTTGTGAAGTACCCGAGGCGGTTATGTCTGTGCGTCTTTATTACAAGGTGCATGGGTTGTTCAGGGGTTGCTTGCCAAATATCCGAGCACAGGTGCGCATGTTAGATCTTGTAGAACGAACACCAAGCTCCAGTTGATTCCAAAATTTCCTGTCATTAGTTCGGACGCTTTCAAGTAGAACTTCACGCGAATTGGAAACGATATTGATTCTTTCTTTGATCACGGATGCCGTTAGCACATATAATATTCTCGTTTTCTATTCCCGAACGATTTCATTTCGTTCGCTTCCTCACCATTGTTTTCCTACTGATTGCAGGGCCTCCTCTCGGGCCAGAAGTGGATAAAAATAACCAAAAGCGATGTCGGTTTGGGACAAATTCACAGACAGTTGCCTGGACGAAAGTCCGTTTCTGACGGAGCCTTGAACAATACGTCTCATTCGGCTGTTCGATAGTGATGCTAATTTGGATCACATCACATTGCACTGTCATTTTATACTCCATTTCAGTGCAGGTCACATTTTATACAACAACTGTCCACCAGTATACTTCCCATATCTTAACTTTTTGCTGTCTCGCCAAACAGTCAATTCCTCTTCATCAACCGAATATTATACAATGGATAAGTAACAAAAGGACACTCCCTCAGTGCAACGTGTTTTACCATGTGCATACATGTACATGCTCACTCACTCACTTGGAAAATGTCATTTATAGTTTTCGTTTCTCCCGACAGTTCATCTTATCATGGACAGAATAGAATGGTACAAACCTGCTACAATCTACTTTAAAATAACGTGCGAAATTCAATGTGACGGAAGCAGCATGATTTCTCCGGCTGACATGTTCTATCCAACTTGATTATCCATTTGATTAGCACTTCACAATCCGAAATTATATATGTTTTAACTTATCCAGTCAGGGTAACACCCAGAAAAAACCACAGACGTTCAGAGTAAACAAACCTCTTCATTAGAAATGAAAACCGCAACTTGAAAAAGTAATACGAATTCATCTAAGGCTCCTCAACAGAGTCTTGATGAAGACGATTTGAGGTATCCGGCAGCCACCAATGAGAGATATTGTCCGAGTATTAAGTCGGTATAGATATCGAGGAGTAAATGTAGATTTTTTGCGAAGAATGGCTTCGCAAATTCGCTTTTATTCGCAATGCAGAGCTTTGCAAGCGATTACCTCTCCTTTCGCTCATTTCAAATGACTGGGATGACATGTGCTTTACAATCACCGGTTGTATTCGGGCGTGTCGTTATGTTAATGCGTTTCCGATAAACTTGGTGCAGTCAAGTGCAACTGAATATGGAGATCAACAGGTTTAGCGGTCAGAAAGTGTCGTTAGCAGAAATCATTTGAATTGAGGAAATCTTAAATACAGATGAGTCGAAGTCTGCAAGGACTGATATTTGGCTCGTGGTCTGACGTGCAACCAGCGTTTTGAAGACTCAAATCACTTGGTCTTTTCTCCGAATGATTTTTTTCGCACAAAGAGAAACTATTGATTGGATTGATTAACTACATACTGTAGACAGAATAGTTCGCAGGTGAATATGCACTCCCCATATTACTGCTATGAGTGAATCAACAGTGAGCAATACAGCCTAATCAAACCATCCAGTGTGAATTGAAACTGGATAGACTGTCTTGGACTCCACACTTGGACATCTCATTGGATCCAATCATGAGCTGCACACTTGAGCTAGTTGTACTCAATTCATTCCAGAATTGGTCTGTGCCACATGGAGTTAGGTGCGATTAGTCGCATGACTCTTGCCTGCTTAACTAAGTCGGCCCCAAGTAGGAAATCAAAAGTGGACACTGGCCCTAGTGGTGCAATTAATGAACTGGGAATCACCTAATGTAGGCGCAAATGTACGTCTGATGATCATTATTGCATAATTTGCTCCCTTTTATTTGTGACGTTGATCCACTGATTTCATACTGAGCTGAGCTTAGCCTGATGATCTATCCTGTACTGAATGTCTCCTTGAAAGTAATCCATCTAACTTCTATTACCCATTTCCATAATTTAAATAACTCGGAGCCTCATGTCTAAAACTTTTATCCCCAGACAGCGCAATTATTAGTGCCCGTGGCGCTATGCGAATCCACTCATAGCAGAGCTCGTACGAAGTTACACAACATTGTACTATAAAACTCAAATTAACGTTAAGAAATTGGGGGAGTACTCTAAATCGTTTTTACCGCCTTCCACATACGACAAGGGTAGATAATTCAGAGTGATGTTCGGTGGCATTGGAAACCGAGGTAATTTTTCGTATTGCACTAAGTTTTATGAAAATCGGTGCGAACCGGCCTGAATACCCTGATATCTATGACAGCTAATTTAATTTTTCTTTCTTATTTTGCGCTGCATTTCTAGTGCGATGGATATATCTTGGTGTTGAATTTATATGAAGATAAAATGGGGTTACACTGTTTTGGTAGAATCTAAGCGGTGTACGGCGCTTAGATACTATAATACGAATCATTTATTTTACTTCTCTGAAGTCCTACTTTTGTTATCGAAACAGCTTTGGTAAGTTCTGCAAGAGAGAAAGAGAGAGCTATTTACACTATTGACGCAATTGTGTAACCCACAAACAAAACGGGACCAGTTGCGAGCAGCCTGTCATGGAGGCTAGGTAGTTAGCAAGGCCTAAGACTCAAGACGGCCCATGGCAGTGAAAACATTTTAGAACAAATTAGCACCCCACTTAAGTGACCTTCCGAAAGGCCAGAAATATGAACTTTTAGGAGACATCCCGCCGATTTCGTAATTTTTGGGCAATTCGCATGACCCCAACACCAAAGGGTACACACAGACCGATATTCTCGCCTCCTAAACCTTTTAGCTTCAATCGGATCGGACGCACATTCAGAAGAAGCACGCGTGCTTTTATATGAAGCAATCAAACAAAATGTAATTCAGAAAAATAACTACATGATCCGTTGATCAGGGGTCAATCCTCAGTGGGCCACAGCGTCTCTCTACTCATTTATGACTGAATCCAGGCTGGCATCACAAAAGAGTGGGATTCTCTTCTATGCAGCTCGTGTGATTCAGCGCTGACTGAACTGACTGTGACAAACACACGGGGCTCAATTGAGATTCAGTTGTCGTCAAGATCACGGTATACTGCTAGATTCGGTGACGTGTGTTAAAGGCAGACCAACAATACCTGCGAGGTCCCATCCAGGATGACGAATGATCTGGCTTAAATACTTGACTGTGACCCTAACTAGGCGACGTAACTCATGGCTTGCGCAGTGTAATAATGGTGACCGACTCTTCTGGCGTAACTAGATCAGAATTTAGTTGTTAATCTTCGAGTGGTTGTTGATTGATTTCCCATTTTTGGAGACGCTTTTGACTAAAATCTTGCGTACACATGCCCATAGCTTCGAAATAACACAACCCGATCTCGGTAGGATGCATTGCGGTTGTTATATGAGCACGGAAGAAAAATGAGCATCGAGCGCACTGGGACATCACCGACGTATTTCTGTCGAAAGAATCCCAAAATTTGAACGCGAATATCTCCGACAGGACTTCATTAGTGCGATCGTACCAAACATGTAAGACACGTTGGTGGATGCCAGGTTCCACTTTCGAATGCAGCCAGTGATACCGTCCAAACAAAATAATTTCGTCGCCGGCCATCACAAGATTGTTAGTTGGGACAGTAATTTAAGTTCATACAACCGTGGCTTTGATTCTGTTCATTATTTTCAGAAATTCTTTCCCGCACTGGATTTATTTTTATCTGAAATTGAATCTGAAACTTCTGACTCGGCTGACTAAACACATCTCCAGCTTCTCAGTTCCATCCAACATCGTCTTTTAAAGGTAGATTTTGTCCCAATGCATCCTCTATCTCTACTTACCTTTACCAGTGATGCCCTCGAGCAAAAGACTAACAGATTGTTTTTGTCATAAATAAATTCCCATTTTCATTTGCGTTAAATTTGCAAATTCCGGAACCTCCCCCTTATGCTGTAACTCACGTTTACCACATAATCTGTTTCTGTTCAGAAGTTTTTAATAAATCAGAGCTTCTGAATGAACTGCTTCAAATCAGTTACTGCAAACAATGTGCTAAAGTGGAAAATTCGTGAGATAAACCAATGGAGCGTTGAAGCTAGAGCCCGAGGCTTGGGTGGCTCCCGCGAGTGGCTGGCAGCTCACATCAAATCTTTAGCAACAGGAGGAAATCAAGGCTATGCTTTGAAACAGCCTAAGTGATTAATTCACTGACAGAGTGTGCGCCTGAACAGCTCCGAACATGCATTTGGCCGACTTACCGATCAACGTTATTTTCAATGGTGGCTTACCGGCGATGAGAATGTAATGTTATAGATTAACAAATTTCAGCTACCTACCATGCAGATTTTCCACGGTCACAAGTTCACATTAGAAGTTTCTCACATACAGACAGAACTGATGAGGAAGCACGCAAGTCGATCATTAAGGTACCAGCATGCTCGAACTGGCCGGAAAGTAACTTGAGACATGGATAACTGAAAAACCAAAGGGATTTGACAACAAGTTCCCCACTTGCGAGGGTATCCGGTTAAAGGTTTGGGGTTACCAATATACAACAAAAATCACGATCATCCGTGTAGTGTACCAGAAAACATCTTGAGATACACTCAGTTTCTAGTAACTGTGAACGGCTCAAAAAGCGTGAAATTCAACCGCAGTTACTTGGTTCCGTGTTTTATGATTACGTCTGGTTCAGTCTAGTTAGAACGTGTTATCAGAGCAGTGGGAAATATGGACCATCGCTAAGTTTCACTGAACATTTCCGTTCAAAGATGCGTTCAGCAAGAAACTCAGTTTAAAATTCTGTCCTGTTCCAGTTTCACATTTTAAGTCTTGCTTCTTAAATCGAATTTGTTAGAACTACCCTCGAAAGTTTGGTCAGGTAAAACAAATTCTGGGCATCTCGGTGAGGCGTTTAAGCCAGATCATTCAGCAAGACTGTGCCCATATTGCCCATTCTGTTTTACATTGGAAACATCTATACTTCTGATCTGCGCAATTCGTTTATTTGCTCACTCCACTATGATCGAAGACCGATCAAAAGCCCATTTTTATGTAACAAGCAATAATCCCACGCCGAACTCAATAGTTGTTGCAACAAGTAATTGGTTTTACTCCAAAATTTGCCTGGATTCTTTCGCTCCATAAGTTATGCTCTCTGGTATTAGGATTTTTGTGTGATACGCCTGTCGCATGAGTTTTTTGGAAGGAGGATTGCGCCATAGCCACCTTGACCCTGAAACTTGGAGTGGTATAGGATTACATGAGGTTCCAATATGTCTGCGGGCAACAGCGCATTGTCACCTACCATCTGGTGGGCACCGTGAGCACAATGACGAAGTCTGAGCGAGGTTATCGACCGGGCCAATGCAAACCAGCATGTTGAGAGCTACCCAAATCCCAAAGCGGTCGCTGCGCCGATAGCTGCGCGCGGTCACCGGTGCACGGTATCACACGTCACCCAATTCAACCGTACTCTGTGGACTACGCAACCGCAGAATCTCACGTGATCTCGTTTTGCCTACTTTTACTTCATGCAATCTACGCTGACACACGCAGTACATGAGAAATATTTCCACTGGTAGGTGACGCGAGGTTGCAATGGGACGGTCACTGGAGAGGAAACGAACCACTACTGGCCAACCTACCACGTATTTTCCTTTTTCGTTTGAGCGCTTTGTTATTGATACGCAGAGCTTATTTTGACTTAGCGTCTGGTTCAGTTAAGGTTAGAAAGATGCAGGTTTCGCGATCATGTAGCAAGCGTAAATAAATGTATTGAGAAGACACTGCGATATGGAATCCTTGAGTCATGTAACGTTTAGACTTTTCTGTTTGGGATTCGAAGGCAAGCAAATAAAGCCACCTGGAGAAAGAGGCAAGTGCGGACTTGTCACTCTACAGCCAAGGGCGTTAATGAACCTGATGGAACTTTCAATCGATCACATAATAAAGCCGTACCTACCATATTTAAACAGCTACAGCTAATCAGAATTTAATGCCGATCAGATGGAACAAACAAATAGTAAAGCACTGCTCAGCTGATGCATATCGCGGCAATCCAATTATTATCGCCAGATTTTCCAAATAAACTTGCTTTTCGTCATAAAATTAAATGATTTCAAGTTATAGGAACTGTTGTTCTGGGATTCAAGGGACCTGCTTCCAAAATGAGTAGGAGTCATTCCAGTCCCCAATGTACCCCGACGAAAATGCCATGCACCCGACTGATATTTTGACAGTTACTGATGGTTTCCTGTTTAAGGTTTATAGGTTATAGGTGGTGGTGATAAGTACAGGCATCAAAACTAAGTGCAATCACTGGATGATGAAAAGGCATTAACCAATTCCCTTAGAGATTCACCAGAACAGATCTGGTTTCCATTTCAGATGCGCAACACATTCCGCGAAACAGTTTTATTCTCATAACTATTTCCCCTCCAAGACAAAAAATGGATGAACTGTTGCACAATGACAAAGTGCCAACGTATATTGGTACTTCGGTTCCGATTAATATCAAGAAGAAATATAACCGCGACTAGCACACCACATTCAGCCCGAATGTGTGCTGACTAACAATCGTTTGTCCTATTATAACCGATCCACAATTCGTGGTTCTCATTGGTCCGTCTTGAACAACCGCTACAGTGCATGCGATCACGACAAAAGGGTCACGATTCTAGGGTACCCCAAACCGACCAAAACTGGCTGAAATTTGGCAAGATCCTGTGAACAGATGTGTATGTGTATGTGTACCGTGACAACAACATCGAGAAAGGACGTATAAAACTCCCAGGACCATGAACTGTTCATTGTCAGTTGTACCTCTATCGGCCGGTAAGTGGGGCTTTAAGCCCGCAAATAGGCTGGGGATTTGTGAACCACGTAACTCTAGACTGCACGAATGTACTAAACAATTCATTCAGGAGTTCACGGTGAACCATCCAAAGTTCTGTAAGCCTAAATTCACACATGATCTTACTGTTTCCATGACCGTGTTCATAGGTGGTATTTGAATCCAAATGACCATATTTTCGAATTTTATGATAAGGTAGAATTTTAGGTTTGACTATGCTTAGACATAAAACTGATTGGCGGTTTGGTGGGGAGACATCAAGGATTTGCAGTAGGACCTATAAAAGCAACACAAGCACATCTGCGGAAGTAGATGATTGACTCCTATTCCAATCAATCTTCCCTGTTTATCCAGTTTTTTTCAGTTCACGTTTATTTTTGTAGTACATCAAATCGTTGTGCATTATAGTGAGAAATCGTTATACTGCACGTAAGGTGTGTCCTACATTTACCCTTTAGTTCATCGTGTTACTGAACCTAAATGTTACGTTGACACCAGTTAGTGCAAGTATATTCGACCCATTTGTTGATATACTGCAATTTTAAGGTCAGTGAATTGTGGATTTTAGAATGTATACACATCAACCCTAAGTTGGATTAACTAGGGTTCTGAAAATTTTTTTCAATGCACATTTATAGAGACGTCATACAAAATGGGTCACCATCACAACGACGTGAGCTATAGAGCCACTATCGCAAAGTTCCCAAAGTGTGATTGGTATCACATCAAATTCATGTTTCGCGTATTTGCATCCGAGGCTTTTGGATTAGGAATGATAGTCTTCATCGTTGCTTGTCACGGTGCGGGAGGTGAACTGAAAAGTCCGGTTAGCGGACCAGTTACGGCCTCGGCAGCATTTGCAGTCGCTGTGTGGACTATGGGACCTATCAGCGGACCCCAGCTGACTGCAGCTCTTTCCCTTGCACTACTCTTGACGAGGCGAATGAATTTTGTCTACGGTATAATTGGCGTACTCGGTCAACTATGTGGTTCCCTTCTCGGTATTGGATTGGCTGCGTGTTTGATTCCCGGGTTGAGGGATAGAACCAATTTCGCCTTGCACGCACCGGGACCAGGTGTGACGGATGGTCAAGCGTTTGGATTGGAATGCATATGCACTTTCCTCCTCATCGCTTGTTGTCTGAGTACTCTAGACGAATCTCGAAACGCACACTGGGCACAAGGGCATGTGACTCAGTTTTCAGTTGTCGTCTTCTTGTTGATTCTGATGCTTGCTGCCATTATAGTAAGTCATACTATTGAATTAATGTGCACACCCATTCGCGAATTCCTTAAATATGATTTCCAATTCGGGTGCAAAAACCGGCTCAGCCATTAGCAAATGAAAGACATCTAGCGGCTAGTTTAAAGTGTCTATTCATGTGTTTGCTATGTAACACAACGTAATCTATCCTAAGATGACGTTTCGGAGTTCATTAATTACTCCTTTCGATTAACTTAATATAAATCCGGGCTGATGCACGTTTTGTTTAAGTGGATAAAAGTTTTGATATTTTCTTCCTTACAAATTTCACCAATCAAATTGTTTTTGGCCGATCACAGTGTGTTATAAGCGGTTAGACAATTATAAAGTGGTCGAGATTTCAGCAAGCTGACCTCAAAACAGCATTTTACAGACACTACCAAACTCAGAACAGTTCTTTTTAACCCACTGCTTCATTTTAGGCCAAAATTACGGGCTGTGGAATGAATCCGGCAGCAAGCATGGCAGCGGCAGTATACAATAATAACTACAAAAAATTATGGGTAAGTTCTTTTCGAATCGGAGACATCGATTAATTGGTTTACAAATTATGCGACACAAACCGGATAAGTATTCAAAATGAAATTAAGCGTAGGATAAAACTTCTGAAGGAAAGATTGACAATATTTCGTTGGAATGATTTTTTGTAAGCACGAGATAACGTGTTTCTATGGGATAATCATTTATCATCCCGATTACACTGGGAACAGAAAAGCAAATTGAAAATACGTGAGAAGGACTCATAGCAGTAAAAAGTCAATAACGGAGAAGGTAGTTTAGGTAGAACATTCTCGTTCGTCGTTTGCATGCAAGCCGAGGGAGGAGAGACCAATACAACTCAATCGCCAGAACCCATATCCTCAGCAGAGTAAATTCAGAATTAGTCTAGTTGAAGTTAACTTAGTTCTTTGTCAGTGGCACATCTAAGTCAGGGTATGATGGCCAGTGAAACTTGATTTGACATTCTGTATGGTGTTCGACTGACAAGCTAGAATTGTCGACCATAAAATCACACAAGAGACTTTTCAAGCATGAACTTTGGAAATCAGATGGGTATCTAGGAGAAAATGATTAAGTGGATCTCGGAGTATACATTAGTGGTAGTGAGGATAGTTGGTATTGGAATCGAGAATTGTCCGGTATCGCTGCGGTGGCTTGATAACCGACATTATTTATCGACACAAACTGAGCTTGCGAAGTTCTATGGTTTTCGCCAATGGTAATTACTGATCCAATGTCCCCGGTTTGAATATGACTGGTGAGAGTGAATTGGGGTTGCACAGTACTCAGGTGAATTTTTTGTTTTGCATGGCTGATAGACTGCGTCTTAACAGTTGTGAAAAACAGGTTTATACCATTTATTGCTTTTATAAATCCATCTTTTTCTAACTTCTTTCATAATGAAGCGACAAGGTAATTTATTTTCAGGAATGGGGTTGCGGCATGCTGAAGGCTTTTAAATGGCAAGATGGACCTGCGAGGGGTTTCGAATCCACGACCGTCAGGTCTAAAGGTCATGATGTCTGTTGTTTGATCAATACTTCGCACTGGAAAAAGTACAAAGGTTATGTTCATTGTCAAGGGCATTTTGGTTCTCGAGGTAACAACTGACAACGAGGAACTAAAAGTCTTCTGTGCTGAACAACAAGGTCAAAGACATCCAGCCCTAATTCTGCATCGGCATATTGTAATTAGTGAAGCAGCACAGGATTTAATACAGCAATTGGGTTTTAGTGTTCATGAGAAAAAGGCAAGCATCCGTCTCCCTTAGCCACTGACATTGAAAAAATCAAGCCTTTCCTTGGTTTAAAAAGCGCTAGTGTAATTTAAGATGTCTTCCCATGAAGGGAAGCTCATGTTCAGCCAAAGAATAGGTTGATCTGAGGTGTGGTGCATTATCCTATTAAGTATGTACAACCATTCCCATATAGTTTGACCCAAAGTTAGGACAGACTCACAAACATTAGAATCTTGGGTGCACACAACAAAATCACCAAGTTTCGGGGAAAAACAGTCAAAGATAGGATTAATTGTTGAGCAAAGTAAAGTGCATGTACAAACACTTCAGGTTTTATCCTTGTTCCTAGTCTCTTTCCACCGTTTTTCGTATCAGTCCCGTCGTCTCTTATCCCTGTCACATCGTCCCTTATTGCTGTCGTTCAGTGTCACGTCCCTGTCGCACAGTTCCTCATCCATGTATGATGTGATTAACTGCGCTCAGCATTGATTTCCATCACGGTTTCGTCTGACCATCACCGTCTGGCAACTCATCAATGGTGTGTTGGACTTGAAATCAAATTAACTTAACATATCTTCGGATTTTCAGTTAGTTCCTCGCTTGCTATCGAAGCCGACTATTATCAAGCCATGTTTCCTCAATGTGAATCAAATCCGCAGAATAAGCGTCCAATTTCTTATAGATGAAACTGGATTTATCCTATTTTAGCCGAAGCACAGTGATAAGAGAACGTTAAAGGTTAAGTTAGTTCAGTGAATTCAGATCTAGTTTGGATTGCAATGCGCATCTCAACAGAATCATCTCAGTTGTGCGCTGATGACGGCAAACCCATGAATCAAAATTATGCATATCACAATCTTGGATTTTAATGAAATCCTGGTGGCACCTGCCAAGTGATTTTCAGACCACGAGACGCGTTTGGTCCGACCACTGGTTTGAAACTCGTACATCACTGTCCAGTCGAAAGATTGCATACGGCCAATCTACCTGGAATATGTCCCATAATCAGGTTATTAATTTGGGTGATTGCTTGTTGCAAACTTGGCGTCATAACTCCGAAAATTTGGTCCTTGGACAAACGCCGAAAGGAGCAGATTATTCGAAATATCACTCCCGAAAATGCAGGACTGTACATTTCATAGCCAACGTCGTCTTTGACTCGTCGGTTGAATTGCGCCCACCCAAAACTTTGCACTCATCCTCCGCTGTTTCAATACTCACCAAAATTAATGTCTTATCGTACGGAAAACGGCTCACAATCATGGTTACGCCTTTACGTACATCTGAAATCATTCCGGCCTATTACTGGTCTTTCACTTAGGTGACCTTCCAGCCATCTACTTATTTGAATGCCTATCTATGAATGGACGTTCCGGGCTGCCGCTTCATGACTGGTTGCAGAAAGTAGCATAAATTACTCATTCTTCGTCAAAGCAAACTCGAACCAGGTGAGGTTTGTTCTAAGATTATTAATTCATGCCGGGGAGCTTATGGCTTAGCGAAGACAGTCGGCCCCGATAGTACTCGAGAAACAAAGTGAAAATCCGCAGGTACGTTAACTTAATTTGATTCCAAGGCTAACACACCATTGGTGAGATGCCAGACGGTGAGGATCGAATGAAACTATGGTGGAAACCAATGCCGAGCGCAGTTAATCACATCATAAATTGATAAGAAACTGTGACTCAGTGTTTAGCACGAAAGGGTTGAAATAGACATCTAGGCTAACAAAATATGTTTGTTTACACGCGCATGTCTTGTAAGGGGAGACTAGGTGCGGATGCCAAGATTACAAGGCTACTTTACTTCGGTGCGATAATTCATACAAAACTGAATCATGATTACATCCAGAAGAGCAGGTTTGACTGCCGAACTCATCTGACGTTAACTGAACCACACATGGGCTTGGCATTGAAGCGGCTGCAGGCTGAGGACAATAATGGAGTCAGCCAGGCCCTCTCGTCCACGGAGTGCTTGAATGGGGTCAGAGTTTAGGGCGAAAGATTGGACAGTGAGCTTGTTAGAAGGGGGCAGCCGGCTAACGAACCCTGTCTTGTGCAGGCCCATACAGACCACAGGATTATGACAAAAACAAAATTTTTCTGCTGAGCCCAGTTGATCGTTCTCGCTTGACTAAGCGGGATGGGATCCAACCGGGATTGGGACGACCGACTGAATGAGCTAGAGATAAACTACATTTTAAAACACGACTGGACCTGCGAAAACATGCAAGTGTCTAAATTTGGATACGGACATGAATCTTGCTTTCCAGACTAGACCATGCGTTGATAAGCAATGCACACAGGGAGCGGTTGCAGACCCACTTGCGTCTAAAAGCTCACTTGTGAATGCACCATACCATTTTCTCAGTTATTGCAGTGTCGTATCAAATCTATTGGGATTTATGTGAAAGATATTCAGAATCGAGCAAAAACGTAGCTGTATTTCCTAAGACTTTTTACAAGCACATCTGGTGGCAAATTTTAGAGCAATGCACACATGACTAGTGCACTTTATGGTACGTACGTACAAATGTGTCCACGTAAGATGGATAACTTTCGGGTCTATGAGAACGAGATCTCAGTAGTTCAGCTAAATAACATTTCCGAATAGTCCTGACAAAATTCCGACTAATTTCTATACTGTCCCGAAGTAATGTGCAATGGTACACAAACAGCCATGGTGCTACTTACAAAATTATTTTTCGGGGATAAACTAAACTGGGCGCAAATTCCCGCCGCTGGCAAAGGTCAGACTCACAGTGTTCTGGCAGTTTCTTATCCGTAATCCTCGACGACAACAGCCGATCTAAGCAGTGCCTTCAGAGCACTTAGCGCCAGATTCCGTGGAATGCAGTTCGAATTATCCACACACTTTTATTACGTTACTGTTATCATTAGCATCAGCTTGAAAAAACGAAGTCGAACTACAGTTTACTATATAATTAAGCTTTTTTTAACAACTTTTTAAAAGTGAAGGGAGTTGCCATGCTACGACGATAAATCACTTTTTCCTTCTTTAGAATACCAAGGATTGAACTGGAAAGTAATGAGAACTGATATATAGCGCAAGTGAATGTATGGGAGTTTCAAGTGTTATCACTTTTCGTTATTCTTTGGCTCCGTCCACCTCACATACCAAATAAACTGTTCATTTCGTTTCGCCCGTATGCGGAAAGCATGAATCATCGATGCAGCAGACTCAAGAAAGTTTGCATGCACTCGTCCTTTGGTCACACACAATCCCTTTTATGATTCAGCTCAATGGTAGCCATCTGCGGCTTCATCTGTTGTCGTGACCATATGAAATCACCATACCAGGCATTGGTGGTGGGCGCAACCAGCGAACTGTTCCATGTGCAGGTTGTTGTTGGTGGTGTTAGCGCTGTTTTTGTTGGTGTCTGTGACCTACGAAGTCTCTGTTTCCTTGACTTCCTGGGGGAAACATTTTTACACAACAGAAATGGTCTACAATGCAGAGACGAACGAGAACAGTGCATGCAGGATGGAACAGGACAAGTCACATTTCGCACTATTGCTTATCCATTCAATTGATGTTCCTCAATCAAATGTAAATCCTCCCATGTCCTTTTTTCTCGGTGAGATGTGCCGGAAACAATTGTATTAGGCTAACGACTAACAATAAGTCACGGTGTATTTACTGCTATTGGGAACATCATTGAAATCACAACTAAACGGCCACAGCAGACAATCGCATGGCATTATTCTTTAGGTATTATAGTAGAACAGATTGACTGATTGTAAATTTTTGTATCATTTTCTCCCGTTCATGTCGCTGTCAGATCTACATCGTGGCACCTGTGGTTGGTGCAATAATTGCGGTCCTATTCTGGGAAATGGTACTCAGCGATGCTGCATCTATTGAGCGCACGAAGCACTGGCTAACTGATCCGCATTTTGATCGCACGAAAGACTACAAACGCCTGAATCAACAGGGAAACGTTATGCACGAATCAGAAGAGGCCATGTAAAGTGTCGTTCTATGTATAAGTCATGAACATTTTCAACCCATCTTGTTACTGTTTTATTAACGACCCATCCTAATTAATTAACAACCAGATAACATTCCTTGTTCTAAAATAAACTATTTAAGAGTTATGTTGCTATTCACATCTCTTTTCAAATTTCCTTTCTTCCAGGGCATTCTCGCCAAAGCGCAGTCACCCCTAGGTAGAAAGAGGGATACCGATTTGGAACTGATTCACAATCATCTACCTTCAAGCAAATATATATCCGATGAGGTTTTGAACATTCAGTGATTCCATCTTGACACTCATTGCATAACACACGGCATCATAGTTTGTAAGACCGATTGTCACTTCCTTACTTCGAAGAGATCGCAATCCTGCACGCACACACACCTGTTGGTAAACCGATGATTTTTCGCTTCTTGCCGCCATCTGGATCATCTGGTCTCTCGCAACACACTTTTGGTTTTGACGTTTTATTCGATGCAACTAGATGTAGATTATTCCTGAAAGTTCGGATACGCGAGTCGAAAATCCCATTTCACGTTATTACGCTAATGTCAACAAATTTAGTTCTTAAAATAGTAGAAAGTTAGTGTGAATATAACAGGCTGCACGATTTGCTTGAAGATTGTAAGATTTTTCTCCAATAGTTCACATTTATCTGAGAATTTGGAAAGGCATTCCAAACGAATGCACTTTGCAAATGTGTTGTGTACATTATGCTAGTAATCTACCCTTCCGCTTGTTGGAGAAAAAGACCATCACGCAATCGTTCGTTTATTCTGAAGACTGTTCTACAGCCCGGGGCAGTAACAAAGCATTAGCAAAGACGAAGTACTTGTCTGCTCGTCCCATCTCATAAACCCCATGATGCAGGTAATCAGTTTTGACCAATACGTACACAATTTAACGGCCAAGTAGTGCTTGATACTAGCTGCCTTCTTACTTAGGCATGGGTTTTATGATTCTACCATGGTTTACCCGGGAAATGAAAGTATCCACATCAGCCAGAGTCATTGGACGTCAGTGACTTTGTTTCTATGACTAGTTCAGGGTTATTCATTTAAGTTTATTTTTTTCTGAGACGCAACAGAATCTCGATTATATTTTTCGGGAATTTAACAATCAACTATATTTTTCACCAGTACGAACCCCTATGGTTAGTATTCTTGCATTCTTTAGATCTTACTTGGCTCACCTGCTCTTTTCAGTTGTGAAGTGGCCGTCAAGACTGTTCCAGTGAAGTAGACCACATTAATTTCTAGGTATCGCTTGCATTATTCGCCTGGTTGGACCTAGGTCGTTGCGGTTCAGTGATTTGCGGGTCTACCAGGAAGACTAAATGTTTAACCATTGCTTGCGTCGTTCGAGTGGTTCCAGGAAGAAATGCCAGCTGATTTGCCATTACGCACAAAGCATTCAGTTGGAAATTACTTCATGACAGTTCATGCATCTGTTTAGAAAAGCTGGGTGCGGAAAAGATAGTCAGCAACTTGCAACATTATTTTGGATAATTGAGTCGGCACAAAAATAAACGTTTGACAATCAAGGTCCTAATAATGAACCAAAAAGTTAACCTTACACGCTGATACTCACCAGCCTATTCTCACCTCGTACCATAGGAACCAGCATCGAACGAAAGCTGCCGAAGTGAATGACTGGAAAACAAGTAACAGTTTTGGTCTCATTTCCGACTACACAAGCTCCAAAGAAAGACCTCATTTAGACCGGAGACCGACGTAGGTCGGGTACCGACAAGAAGCTTTCTCATGAAGACATTTCACAGGAGAACATTACAAGGGAATAACTGCTAACCTTTTGCTCTACTTTGGATGGTGACGGGCACATATACATCCGTTTAGCCAATACCATCATTTCTAGCGAATTATCAAGAAGCCCTGATACAGCTGATGAAGTGTCTTTCGACTTCGTTTAGGTGTAATCCGCGACCGAAATAATTAAGTAACATTTTTAGTATTGTTTTTTGTCATTTTATTAGTTGCCAAACTCGTTGAATCCATCGAACGTAATGGAACCAAAATGTTGTAAATTTGACAATGCTTTTGCATCTGAAGTCGATATATGATCATAAAACAGAATTTGCATTCCAGTTTACGTCAGAAAAGCAGCGATTTAACTAGCGAGTAGTTTCGTTATAAGACGGAAAGCAACCGCCTGGTTTGGAATCAGTTGATTTAATATCCATGAGATCAAGATGTTAAAATGACAGCGACAGAAAACAACAGCCGTGGTACATATTTGAAGGAAGGAGTCAAAATGTCGATAAAACAGTATACCACGGATCATTTGTTACGCAGCTATTGAATGCCTATTGCAGTCAATGGTAGAAGAAATAGACATCATAAGTCACGCGCACCTGAACGAATGCAAACGACTATTTGATAAAAATATTAAATAGGCAACAGTCGTTCTTTGTCTTGTTGATGGTAGAGTCATCCTTAGTTGGATCTGGTTCCAAAGGTAGTAACACGGAGTGCAAAGCCTTCACAGTTTTGATGTTCATTTTATGTGGATTCATGTGAATGCTCTATTTAACATTTGATTGGAAAAGATATCCGCCCTTTGAGATGGTGTCAGAAAAAGCTTTCAAATCATCATAGGTTGATTTAGGCTGAGGATGTCGATTGATGCGAGTTTTGAATACTTAATTTTCATGTCTCACCTTTGGCGAATGGTCATCAGTCTTTTATATCCTAGGACAGGAAGAGGAAGGAAAGTGCATTTGAATTGTGATTGTAAAACTTGCATTGAAAAAGACAACCCACGGTAGTCGAAACGTTGGCGCATTACATCTACCAACAACGTTGTGTCATTAACATTTTGTCATTCACAATTATTGCCAATACATGGCGCATCGATTTTTCGATGCACTCCTTTCATCATTTGGTCCTGATGTTTACAAACTGGTTACCAATCGCATTGCTCTGGGAAAGAAGCTTGCCAACTGGATCAGTCAACGCTGTCTTCAGTGTAATGTTGTCCGGAAACTCTCGCTGTTAGGCCTCCGGATAATTCACTTCGAAAATGCATTTGGTTTGATGCAAAGCGTCAGGTCTGAGTTTCCGGAAAACGTTTGAAAAATTTAAGCATCACCAGCCTCGTAAACAAAAGTCGCTTGCTTCCGTAACAATCGTTCAACTCAAATGTGTCTTTTCGAGACCCAGCTTTTTGAATTCGAGACCATCCCAGGATGCAGATTTATTTGGTAATGAGCATTTTATCTAGTGAATTCTGCATTCTAGCAAATAACTCCAATTTAACCCTCTATTCCCTACTTCCTGATTTTTTTCACTTGGTCCCTGAGTTTTCTAAAAAGAAAAGAGATCTGCTGGATAACATTTTTAATCGATCTGTCAGTATATTCTCAAATGCGTTTGCGAAATATGTACCGCCTACGTTCTAATGATGTTCATCCACGTCTGACGCTATCATATTGTCGTTTACGTTACAGAACGGAAAATATTTGATTGCTTCACGTTCATGTTTGTATTGTTTTTTTAACTGGTTTACCAAAGGAACTTTAGGCACAAAATAGGAGAAAATATCAAAATCTGGTGATCTGTTCACTGATGTTGCAGCCAGATAGTGTTGACTTTCGTATTGAAAATCTATTGATTTCTGTTGCGCACGTGATTATGTCCGCATACTGACGACCGAAACGAAATTCTGTGGACAGATCATGCGACATCGAAACCATACAAAAGCGAAGAAAAACGTGCCAAAATAGGTGAGAAAAAACCATATAGATTGAACAAAGCATATGCTAGCCGATCCACTCTCCACCGCCATATCATCGGTCATCCATCGGGGTTCTTGGTTCTTCAGTAGGCCTGGTACTACTTGGTTGGTTAAACCGAAATAGCGGGCTCACTTATGGATGCTCCATCTCAAGTTAATAACCAGACAGTCAAATCCAAGTCCATCTGAGGGTCTGACAGCCCACATGAATTTGGTGACTGAATACTGACTTCATACACAACCTCGTCACGGATACTAATAATCATTGCACTTTAAACTTTGTCCGCCGTCAATGGCTCGTTTGGGATGAGGGCATAGCTCTAACCTCTAGACTGAATATCAGACAACACGATGGACAGGGCCGTTCATTGACTTTCATTCTTGCACCTTTTTGTAAGAACCTTTCGCATGGGAAGGCAGTAAGTGGGGCACCCTCGAAAGAGGTTATCTGAAATCTGTGGAAACTTGGGAACGGTTTCAGAGGTATTTGGGATGAGTGGAAGTAAGATAGAGTAAACGATAGGTTGTTTTCAAAATTTCTCCACCTGCCATTTGAAACGACACTGACAACTTTGGATGACTGTACTCGGGACCACCTATAGGGCAACCTGCATCAGTTGCTTCCCATTAGTAAGACAGAGATCGAACGGTTTGCAGGCACCACTCGTGGATGTTATCTCATCGGAGATACAAAGTCCAGTCGATCTATTTCTTAGGTTCGTTATTGCGACTGGCTGTTCTCAACCGAACAGCTATCTAAGAATGCCGTAAGTTTGAAGGAAACCATTTTCCCCCCAATGTATGAGGTGATAATTCACCATACCATGATTCATTAACTCTGTTGAGTAGAATTATTATCCGTTTCTGAGTTGTCTATCTTAAAATTTGGAATGGCGGAACAAGTCAAACCAGTCTAATCTAGTGCGCACAGCATGGTGTTTTGCGTCTTAGCCACATAGGAAACCAAATGGACGGTGAAGTGCAAATCAGTTTGTTGAAGCATCCCGTGCCGGGGATGCATTTCGATTGAGGCTGATGTATACAACCTGGCAGACATTTTTTTATTCGACGGATGTGAATCCAGGACTAGTTCAAATAAAGGGGCTCATACGAGCGGCTATCAACAGCGAAAGTCACTGCGTCTCGCAAAATTCCCTCTAAGGGGAAACAAAGTTAAATTTATCCCCTTAGATAAAAACCAAACTGTTCGTGTTTACATAGAGCGTGACAGGTGGCGTTTCAACCTGATTTACTCCACCCAACAGTAGTATTCAGCATTTAGATCTTGTCAAGTAGGATGTCTAAACAATATTTGGCAAATATTGTTTTATCACGAGGTTGTTGAATTACGTGTGACTCCACCGAGGCACGGAAACCTCCAGCTTGCAGAACCAAATGAGCAAGAAAGCCAAATCTACCTACTTTTGGTCTGCATTACACAAAAATTACCGTACCGACAAAACTGTTGCACCGAAAAAATGCCAACTATTCTATGCACACAAACATACAATTCTACTTGCGTATAAAGAGTTATCGACCGCGATCATGAATAGCAGTACAAGCCGACGAAACTAGAATTTATGGCATCGTGCCTCTAGAGAGGAGCCCCAAAAAACAGAAATGTTGGGAGATAAAGGATAATGGATGATGAAGCTTAGACCTTTTCGCGAACAGTCTCCTCAATGAAACATCGAATAGACAGTACTAACTAGCGAGGATTCTTATGAAATTCAGCCTCATAGAACCGGGATACCGTCATATCACTGACTGCAGTATCTGGCAGTAATACCCAGGGGCGAGGAATGAGGGAATAGAAACACAAAACCAAAATTAATATGTATTCACTGAGTGGAACAGTACATGAATACTGAGGGCACAGTACATCGAATTTGCCAGTTGAGCGTTTAATTAAAATAATAAATAGTTCTAGAGGATGACTATTACATGATAGAAGATGGTCGGAACTCAAAGATGAACAATCAATATTCATAAATTAGGTGGTATTGCGTGCAACATTGCAAGACGATGCATGGTTGGACTTGATATGATGAACAGTGCGTTTGGAGAACTAAGTGATATGTATTGTTGAAAGACATCTTTGTTCAGATGGTTTTTCATGAACTGTTTCCGTGCAGACATTTCTCACCGTAAGTCGGGATGGCTTCGTTTTGATGGTAAAATCCTAGAATCAACAGAAATCCAGAGGTGAACAGTTGGTCAAAATAGTTTACTAGATATTAAAAACCCGTGTTGTCACACAACACTAGAAGCCCAGTGTTGTAAAAAAATAAAGCATAGCTAAGTTGCATTTATCTTCCTACATGTGCTCAGAAATTAACACCCAAACCAACGATCAGTCGATCAGTTCACTTGTTCTGGGAACAAACCGCGTGTTCAGCCAGTCCGAGAACAGCTGGAAACAGTCTCACAAATGTTTGACGATTTGCAGTTTTAAACCAGTTATTTTTCAGTGAATTCAGCCCCATTTAGAAGGTGTAGTCACATCAGTCCTTTTCATCACATGGAGGAGCATGTTTTAGGCCGACATAGACCAACCCTTCAATTGTGTAAAAATATTTTGATACATTTTACGGTAGGAGAATAGGTCAATTATTGGTCAGTAAATTCATTATTTCAAAAATAATTAGGTTCAGTTTAGGTTCAAACTTTCAAAAACCACACTTAACCTGTAAAACGAGAAAGGCTGCATTCGTCACTGGAATGTTCAGGTCTACCAATTTATTCAACAACTATACTTTAGTGAATATCAAACGTTTATCGTACATGTCCACTCATTCTGGAAGTTCTCTGTCATCAAAATATTGCACGGTAATTCCTTATTCTGCTATTTAGATTTTTTACCACATCAAACATTTACTGCTGGTCTGGAGAAAAAGTAGTCGATTTTTCAATGGAATCAGGACAAATCTAGTGGCATGCGCAATTTTAGTTCTTATCTAGGCTGCTAATTTAATCAACGGTAATTTCTTAAACACTAGCACTTCGACAATTAAAGTCCACACATAATTTCTATCTGGATAATCTAGCTATTGAAATGGGCACAGAGAATAATACTCATACTTCATGGCATCTCACGTCACGCATTTCCCGATGCCCATGATTTCCAAAATCATTCGTTTGAGAAATATTAAAAACCCGTGAATAAGATCTTATCGGATAGAGCGGAACGAAACTTAACATAGCATCTTCTGCATCAAATGTGCAAAATGCTTCTCGATCCAAACGTTTGTAGTCTTTCGTACGATCGAAATCCGGGTCTGTCCACCAGTGCTTGATCCGCTCCACGGAGGCCCCATCACTGAGTAACATCTCCCAGAATAGGACGGCAATTATTGTCCCAACAAAAGGAGCCACAATGTAGATCTTCAAAAAGGAGCAAGAATAATTCAGTTTTAAACAACTATAACTCAAACGGTACAACCAGGAGTTGACGAAAAACAAATCTGGTTTCGCAGATCCGAAACTCACCCAAATTTTTTTGTAATTATTGTTGAATATTGCAGCCGACAAACTGAATGCAGGATTTAGTCCACATCCGGTAACTTTGCCCTGAAATTTAGGACATGCGAAGTTGTTAGAAGCTTGGGGACAGGTCGCAAATAACGATCATGTCACAGAATGCACGATCAAGATGACCAACCTTATCACAATATCTGCGCATAATTTTGGGATTAAACATGTCCTAATAGCCAGATGACAATTATTGTTTCTGCAATTTAATTAAAGTTGAAAATAAACTTACTTTTTAGTAAAGAGAGATATAACCAGTTGAGCAATCGTTATTGAATCAAAGTGAGGTTTTATCACTTTCTGACTAGCAAATTCCACAATAGTTTTGTCGCATGGAGATAGGCTGTTCACCTCAAGAAGTCATTCCAGATAACACCCATGTTATCGGAATATAAAATCAAACTTCATTTATACGATTCCAAACAACTCTACATCCCGCCGTTTCATAATTTGTTATCTCATAAGTCCCTAAATTTATATAGGTTCCCTAAATCTGTCACACAGTCCCGCTTACGCGTGATCCGGATCCGGCTAACAATGGCGCTGGGCTTGAAATACCATGAAACTTCAATGGAAGCAAAAACAATAATACCACGCACTCGATCGTCGAAAATTCACGATCGCTTTGCGTACTTGACCAAGTCATTTATTGACTAATTCCAAAAATTTTGGTTGAATCAAACAGTACCGAGTTATGCGATAACAGCTCACGCATGCAGGAAATGAAAGTCATCATACAAGCAAATTCTATTTATGTGTAGACGAATGACGCACAATTTACGAAGCAATAAAGAAGAAACGGAGCTTACAAGGGTACCAGCGAACATCAGAATCAACAGAAAAACGACAACTGAAAATTGAGTCACGTGTCCCTGAGACCAGTGTGGATTGCGAAATTCATCCAACGTGCTCAAACAACAAACTATGAGGAGGAAGGAACATATGCATTCCATTCCAAATGCCTGTCCGTCCGTGACACCCTGTCCCGGTACATGCAAGTTCAGATTGGCTTTATCCATTAAGCCGGGAACAAGACGAGAAGCCAATGATACTCCGACGAGTGCACCACAGAGTTGTCCTGCTAAACCGAGTATGAAATAGACGAAATTGATTCTTCTGGTCATGAGTAGGGCAAGTGAAAGAGCTCCAGTTATTTGCGGTCCACTGACAGGCCCCACAGTCCATACTGCGACTGCGAATGCGGCAGAAGCCACGATCGGTCCACTGACATTACTTGCCAAGTTTCCTTCTGCTGCGTGACAGGCAATGAGGAAAACGATCATTCCCAATCCCAGAGCCTCGGCGGCGAAAAAGCGACACATGAATTTGATGTGATACCAATCACATTTTGGTAATTTGGCCGTGGTGGCCCTGTGGGCGATGTCGTCCTGATATTCGCTCATTTAAGATATTGATTCTACAACGAAATGGGGTGGATGCTGATAACTTTAGTTGCCTTATCTACTCAAATAAATCCACTTATTATATCACTGGCTGTTCTTCGAACTTCAATATCTACTCAGAATTCTCAGGTAAGCTGATGAATATTGCACTCGGCAGAAAACAAACTCGAATTTGGCACTCACTATGACGCATCCGTGGTCCCTATGCATTAGCTTTCGCGGGTTTGAACCCGAAAATTTTGCTTTGAATTCGCGTGTGGTAACATTGCTCTACCCAGGTGATTCTAATGGCTAGATCCAGTTCATTCATTTGGCGTCATCAATGGTGAATACACACTACTAATAAGCGCTAATGACAGCAAAATCTGAATCTGGTGCTTGTCGAGTCCAGGAGTGATCGGATGACCTGTGGTTTGTGTTCAAAGTGAAACTCGAAAGACAATGAACCATAATGTATATCACCAAGCCCATGAAACTGTCGCAGGTAATTTAGATAGGTGCATGTCAAAAACATCTGGTTTATCAAGAAACTCACGAGAATAAATAAAACTGGAAAAGGAGTAGTTTAATCACAAAGTATCTCGCCTAAATTGGACCGAGACTATTTCTTGTTGCCCTTGCTTAGTTTACTCCAGAAACATGTCAAAACATTTGAGTACCATCATCGAATTGAGTTATTGAAGCCCCGTCCACACAGGTCTAAATCACGACATGTTTTACATCAGTGAGTGTGCGAGTAATTTATTTTAAGTTGTACGTTTAAACCTGTCTGTTCGTGTGTGAAGGAATCCTGGTTTTGCATAACTTTGAATAATAATCTGATTAACCCCAACATAATACCAAGATAAAGTGAAGAAGCTATAGAAGCAATTTGTGCAGCTGATAAACGTACCATCTGCTAATTGAATCTGACCATATTCATAGCCACACTGTTTACCTTTAAGGTTTAGTCAGAATTTGTCTTGACTCTAGTCCTTTAGCCACTGCCGTTGGGCCTCGACTCAAAATTCCTCTAGCCAGTTCAGTTGCTTCTGTCGCCCTAATCCAAAGTCTTCCAGTGAGCAGAGGCCTTAGGACTGCAGATCCAGACTAGACGACTGCTGGTGTGACCAAAATCATATCTGGTTATATCTGAAGCTTGGTGGGAATATATACTATATCGAGCAAAGCGTTTGTTGGTTAGCCATCAGTAATTATCTATTATTATTTTTATTTTATCTTCTTATTCAGGTTACTATAAATAGTTTTCCTCATCTATAAACTGAAATCTCACGTGAGGCTACGTTGTCATTTGGCTAATCAGTAGAAGATTAACTGCATTTGTGCCGATCACCTCCCACCTTCTCAGATTAAGAAACTCGCCATTGCTGTAAACCGTACAACTAAAACAAATAACTGTCTGTGTAATCATGCACATTAAGATACGACAGTTGACAGTGGTCACCTAAGAGAATCTTCTTTGTTGATCGTGATACTGGTTTTCGACCAATGCTGGGCAATCAGTAACAACGACGACGACAACAAGAACAACTATAACAACAATAAAAGCCCGCTAAAATAAGAAGAAACCCTACGTTGATGGAATAGAGATCTGAGTTTATGTTATATTTTTATTATCGGTAGTAATTGAAATTTTTATTAGAACAGATTGCAAGCGGCTTGCACGGTGCCTAAACTGGCCAATAACAGTTGCGTGTTCATGCCCAGTGCTAGATACTTGTGCATGGGCAGAAGGGTCTTTGGCAGACTGTTGGTAGCTACCTTTAAGTGTTTCATCAGTCTCATGATCAAAAGAATTTATCCAACCAATATCAAATTTGTTTCAGTGGGACAAAATACTCAAATCGTTCGGGCTTTGCAACTGCTGCCTCGAGTGCGAAATTCACACACTGACGCCTGGCGAAAGGAAGCAAGCGCAGAATTTGGCTGCCTCCACACACGTAAACAAACAGCACTGACCCAAACAGGATTAGAAAATCACCGGGTTACTTAGTTTAGTCAACCACAGCCAAACGTTCACGATGTTGGCTGGCTTCAACTAAACCGAAAAATCTATGTCACAACGAAGATCAAAAGTATCATACAAGTCACCAAATACCGATGACTCTGCTTGCGTATAAACCAGGAATAATCACCGAAAATTTGTTCGGCTAGATGTCCCTTCAAACAAAGTCACAGTCGAAGCGGGGATGTCATTTCACAGATCAAGCAATATCTGCTCCAGTAGTTGTTCGTCTTACGGGCTTACCTTAACTCAACTGATTGTCCGACGACAAAACAAAATTAGATAAGCCGGAAAAACGGTTCATAGCCCTTCTGATTTCACAGTCATAGATATCGTGAACAAATCTTGTCTCGTAAGTGTCTGTTGACAAAAGTTGAACGCATCATTCACTTTTTATGATCTGATTGAAGTTTTTGCTTTCCAGTCGTGGACATCGGATAGGCCGCACATAAGGGTTACAAACTAGATATTCCTGCTCACCGTATTACATTACGCGGATGTGGTAACGAGTGGAAAATCATTCAGTGTAAAACTATCAAGGTGCGGTAGAAATAAAGTCCATATTAGGATCTTCAGCAGACGCAATGATGCTTACCACAATGTCAGATCGTAACGAATTACTCATAGGGAACGCTCAGTGTGTATGGCCGTTTTATACTTCCGACCCTCCCTTAAATAATTGACATCTACGTACGATGCAGACAAACACATAACCATGGTTACATGGAATCCCTAAAAAAATTACTTAAGCATTTACGTACGCAGTGATCAAAGATGCGGTTTTTTACACAACTTTTTTCATTGTTCCGGTGGTTTGTCTATCCGAGGCGGTGTCAGATGACACTATTCATGGACTCGAACCAATCAAAAACAATGTGTCTGTGCCGGTTGGCGTCACCTGTAATAACCCTATGAACCAAATCACACTAGTCTTGTACTTGTTGATATGAAATTACGTACGTTTTGCGACCCAATTCAACTGGTAAGAAGTCTTTGTGATGCATTATAAGCTCCAAAATGAACGTCCTTTTACTATATGAACCGCGGCTATCCCGTGGCTGGTCATAATATGGCTGAATACTCCGTTAGACCAACTCATTTTCTTACTTCATTTTCATGTCTGTGAAGTGCAGCCAGCACCACAAGGAATATAGTCATCAAAATTAAATTACTGAGTCCGCAATAACATAGGAATTTCGCGATTCTATAAAGTTGCAAAAAGAACTCCAGTGATTTTGGTCGATTTGTTGACTGAAACTGAGCCCTGGTTACAGATCCTGAACCGTATGTAAGCAATATGTATCAGAGGTTATTGATGCGGAATATATTGCATTCCATTGGAAAAAAAAGTTTCTGTATTATGCCTGTTGAAAGTTTATTTGATTTGTTTCCATCTTTTGCTCCACAGGTATGGAATCTTTAATGAATTACTTCAGTACTGTGTACGGTATCACGTTTTTCAATTCCAAATAATTACAGTTTCTTCAAGTAATTCTAACAGGGGAGGTCCTTATAATCAATGTGCATTAAAGTTTATCGTTAAAAGTGGCAAAAATATTTTGTTTCGTGCTTTGGACGGATTTGCTATCTATGAGTTTGAGGATAATTCCATTTTGTCCACGTTCTGCAGTTAGCTCGGCATTTCTCGAAACAACGGAGAAACTATTTAGCATAACATTAACCTTGTAATGTTGCATTCGACTGTTTCAATTTGATAATTTTGTAGCAAAAATCAGTTTTCGGATGATTTGAACATTTCTGCCAAGAAGCATTTTGTTCCTCCATTGGACTAGTTGCGCTTCCTTATATTTATCAATAGTCATTCACGTGACAAGATACCCGATAATAGGACAAGAACAGAATCGTAAGTCAATTTGATCGAACTGCGTCAAAAGAGTTTCTTCCACAGACTCATTCCCTTCCGTGATCGTAAGCTCAGATTTGTTCTGAACTTTGGTGTCATACTAAAGTATGACTATTTATTTTGTATAGTAAGACGCGTGGAATGAAATCCGTAAAACCCGTACCTGTGCACTGGTGCTTAGTTTCTGAACAAAGCGTAGCTGGAACCTCCATCTGGTAGCATCAAACACGCACAGACAAGAAAAAGCGGGTAACAGTATGGCTCTGATAACCCTTGGTAGAAAGCAATCAGAGCAATTGTCCAGGAGAAAAATTTGCATTTTCATTTACAACGGCCTGTACATTAAACCGTGCTTATCAGTCATGTCGACTTATCGGTGAAGCCCCTAGTAACGAAAAGAGATGAAGATAGCCTGGCTAAGAATATGTGCAGTAAGTCGATATTTCGATTGCCGTGAATGACATTTTCAGTTTCAGTTTTAAAGCTGATCGTAATTTCAATACGTCTAATTACAAAGATTTTCGATTGTTTTATATAATATAGTGTGAGATGTGTTGCTTTTCCCATACATTGCGAAATACTTTCGGCTTTGATATGCTAACGTGGTATAGAATGAGATCTTCGTCTACGGGCACGCTTCCGAAAATCCGCGCAACAAGCCGGAAAAGAAATGGTGACCTCCAGCTCACCGGACAGGTTGCTTACCGTTGACTTACCGTGAACGCGATTATCGAACGTCGATTACGGGGACGAATATCTGGTGCTAGGCAAATTGAGGTGTTAACTGTGGCACGCAATCTATTTTCTATTCTGGCTGCTTGTGTCTACCTAAAACAAGCGGTTACCAAATATTTTATTCTTCTGTTTTCCATGTCCTTTGTCTCTTTACTTCTGCTTATTATTACTAAGAGAATGCAGAAAGGCTGCGGGAAAGAGAATGTTGCCATTGAAATGTCTCCGAATCAAGGAGGCAAACAACCGTAAGAAGACTTAATTCCACGACATTCTCGCTGAAACGCCAAGATTCTGACCCTAAGTAAACAATCAGTTTTTCAATCCAATGTTCAACTTGCTCAAATCAGACAGTTTGATGATGCAAAGCCTTTTGCCGATACACTATTCCTCCAAGTCATTTGTTAGGCCTGTGATCACATTCTCGAATGATTTACATCCTTAGTAATTGTGGTATGTTGCAGTGGTGTTCAGTTCACAGACGAGGAATATACGTAGACGACCTGACTCCATCAACAGATTCAGTTCAGAAGTCATAATTTCCCAGCTGAGATCCAGTTATCACACAGACAAATGCGTTTGCTCGTCCAGAGTAGTGCTTTACGTCACACAGCCACTCTACTGCACTCTTCTTTTTGTTTCGTTGTAAGAGTGCCCAGTTAACCTTCGTTTGCATTTCTGTGAGAAACTGGAAAATCTCAAACGGGCAACAAAATATTGCCGTTCGAGAATTCATCAGACGAAAATATGTACTTTACTTCCTACCTAGTGAGTCAACCATGGTTTGCTCCAAATCATTTTAACATGATATAAAAGAAATAGCTGTACACATATACCGGCCTTACAACTGATTGTCGCCGTGGTCCAGTCGACAGGAGTTCATGTCCGAAATGGTAGAATTCGCTTAGGTACTGGAAATAATTTTCAGTTGCAAACTAAACGGTGAGATTACATATTAGTGAAATGAGTGTCCGATTTCTGTGGCAAAATTTCAAGGAAAAAATAATGTTCAGTTGTCATCTACGACAAATTTATTTTATCGGGGCACACCATTCATGGCTCAACAACAAACTAACGTAATGAAATGAACAGGAATAATCAGAGGTCACTTCAAACGAAACGTTGTGTCATCAAGATGTGCGGAATGCAATCGACGAGTTCGCTCTTTGCGTATCCGGGAATGAGGTGACCCATATTTTCTTCATCCTTCCTAATTATTTCAAGCCACTAGTGTTTTCCAGTAATTTGCTCTTATGATGTGATGACGTGATGAATCATTATTACTTTTTAAACCCTCTCCGAATTTCGTCAAAACAAACTTTGCTTTTCAATAATTTACTTGCAGACGGACGAATTAGGTTCTTCCTTCCGTCATTTCAAAATTACATTTTCCAAATTCACTGGTTTTCGTTTTCATGTTTTTAGCGCACGTGAAAACGTACCCCACTTCTGGTGGAAAGCGCACCGCTGTTAGATGAGACATTGGATCATCCTGTGTCCGGCAGTTGATGAGAATACCATTAAATATGTACAGTTCATAACAAACCGGTAATGATATCAATCTTTTTAACGTGAAAAGCCCGATATTTCTGAGAATTACCAAAAACAAAATAGGAATAGACCAACTGCAAAGTGGTTAGGGATTAGTTGAAGTAAATGCCCGACAATTTTTTAAGCAACATGATGTTGCGCATCTGAAGAACATCGATCAACTCATTTTCAACTTCGTACCTCAGTTGGCACATAAACAAAAACAAATTAGGGTTCGCTTAAGCAGATAACTTTCGAGCGACAGTGCCATTCACGATTTTAAATTCCGGTGTCCATGGTGGTCAGTCACCGTGAGACTATATCATGATGCAGTGTAACAAATTGCGTGCTTCCTTGACCCATCGAGCTTTAGAGGGTGGCTTATCTCAAGCCGAGAACTCAGTCTTGTCTAGAGTTCTGACGAAACAATCTACTGGTCCGCCAGTTTGAGAGTTGACTCGAGTTGTTAGGTAACATTTAAGAATAAATGGATGAATAATAGCAAACAGGCTTCCACTCAGCTACCTCCCGCTACCCTTCGGGCAGATTCTTTTTGAGGCAAAAAGCTTTGAATGAGAACCCGATTTATATTTCTGCTTGGACGCTGAATCCCTAATAGTAATCGTCTCAAAACCTGAATGAATAACATAAAATAAACTCCGCGCTGCATATGTGGTCGTTGCTGGCGGTTTAAACGCCAAACTTGGCCTTTTTAGCGAAGAAGAAACTGAACATCGGAAGCTGATTTTCTATTTCAACCTATCGCACGAACGATGGAGATCGTTTCATCCAGGCTATTTCTGCAAGCACCAGATTTTGTCGTAAACTGTGACATTGCGTTGGACTCAGTTCTATCACACTGCCATCGATCACCGATGGCGTGAATTAATCGAGGATTCCTGATCATTCTGCTTTATGTTTGTGGAATTATTTGTGCGACAGCTCATTGTTACTTTTGCTTCCGCCTAGTCTGTGATCACACAAGCAAGAAAACCACGCGTCCTATAAAATTGATTCTAGATGATAATCACGACTTCAGTTCTAGTCGGAGATTTTTACGTAGTTGCCTTTTTGACAAAATACTGGGTATCCGACCGAATACTGAGAACAGACTGGGCAAGGGGAAAGGTTGCGGCTATCGACAATAGTCACAACCCTTACCGACTGATTTGGAATACTGGTACATGTGAGCCAGGATTAAGCTATGTGAAGCAAAAGGGGAAAAGTCTTCTGCCTAAATTCGGCTGTAGATAGTCTATCGATTCTATTGCGAAGCTGCTGCCTCCAGTTCCCACTAACTCCAGCGAAAAAGCCAAGTCCAGTGGACAAAACAGGCCGCTTGTGAAGCAAAATCAAATGGCTTCTAATAGTCCTAGATGATCTTCACTCACTGGCTGTTTCTTCTGCCGGCTAATTCGGTACTTCGATATTCATCTAATTTCTCAAATGATGCTTTTGCTCCGGTAATCGATTTGCATTATCAGTATGAAGTCACTGCATCTTTTTTGATCTCTGATCCAGGTGACGGTTATGACGGTTCAATACCCACTACTCCTAAAAATTAGGGGTGCCGACGGCATACCAATCCACTCACAGGATCGTGAACTGGGGCTTTGTACAGAGCAGTTTAGGGAGCACTTTAGTTGTCTCATATCACAATAAGCATCCCACTTGCACCTGGAAATGAATCAGTCCAATTTGATGCCAGTCCTCCATTAGAAATACAGGTGATCTTCGAAACAGCTGAACTACATGGGCCATCTTTGATAAAGGGTTGCCGGGAAGTGGTCACGTCGGAGTAAACAGAACTACGAGGATCCATCTGGTCAAGGGAACAAATTCCTATGGACTAGTGTGTATCGATGACTGCGTCGAATTACAAGAAGGTTTGCAGATACACTCTTGAAATTCACAGAGAAATTAGTTTAGTAAGCATCGCATTATCCTCCACAATTGTTTAATTCTCGAGATGTATGCATGCAAGCCAAACTGGTTCCAGTTGGGGTTGTATTGATGAAATTTTTACTTTGCGATGGATCATAGACCGTGGGCACAATTTTTTGTTAACCCACGATTTCTGTCTTTCTTGATTTGAAAGGGGGGTTCGATTCAATCGATCGCGCATTTCTGTGGCACTGTCACTGAAACGTATGTCATAGAGATTCATTTCACTTACTTAAAATCTATATGACAAAAGCCGAAGGTGAGTTCGGGCTTACGGTGATCGTTCACCTGTTTTCACAGCGAGAAGTGATCTTCTTCTGGATGGACCCTTTCTTGTCTTTTTAATTTTGTTACCATGACGATTATAAAAGTAAACCTATCCTTAATTGAGAAAAGTAGCATTGATATTTGTTCAGACAGTAATCCGTCTAAATTATGACACCGAGTAAAGGCCAAAGTACGTTGCAAGTTCCCCTTAATCGTCTAAATTACAGTGCATGTGGATTTGGGAGGATTTTTACAGATTTGAATTGTACAGTGCTGTTGCAGGAGTGGATTGGGTCGGAGCCGAAAATTGTTTCTTCAAGGGAGCAACTGGAAGAGATGGGTAGATTTGGCTACTTGGGTAGCTGAATTTCATCTGGTGATCGTATGTCAGGAAAACTGTCTTCTCGCATGTGAAAGCCCCAGTCAACATTCAAAAATCCATCAATTTGTGGAGTCGGCATGACATCCGGCTATCGACTAAAGGTCGAGTTTGCAGAGCCTCAGCCAAGTCGTTCCTGTTATGCCACCTGGACGTTTGATCGCTGAGAGCAGGTGTACGAAGACTGTCGGTGTTTTCTAATACCTTTGTCTTCGTAGTATTGGTAGAATATAGTCGGGGGGATGTTGTGAGCAACTTAAAAGTTAGGCGTAAGGATGAGGTCCTAGGATTTAGTCTTTAGAACAAGTACTAAATTAGAGTAGGTTGAGGTGGTTGGGACGTGTTTGTGCCTATCTACAGAATGACTGGTTCGTTGCACACCATTCTTCGAGGCAGGTAGTGGTCTCAGGATGGTTTGAGGTGGCCAACTGTATATATGGAAGAAAAATTGTGGGATCTTTAATCAGCAGACTGGGTCGTGTAAGTACAGTTAGACTACCTCATTGGGGTGCAAGAGATCCCCGAAGCAATGGTTAGAGACAATAGGTTATATGACTCATTGCGGCATTCAGTCATTTTCTTCAATCCGAAACCCTTCTTCTTCTGTATATTTCTTCGGTTTACCATTTTGCATTCGCCCGTTCACAATTCTTGGTTCTCTCTTCTGTCTGAGCAGATGATGCTGTGAAGTAGCAGCCGAAACTAAAGCATGGCGGTGTTTGATCAACGACTGCACAAGCTAAAAGTCAACTGCCCGATGTGGCTCAGTTTGTTCGTCGGGAAGAGAATCTAAGCACTCAGTATGGCATTTGGATTTCCATCGTAAACCATACTCAGAGTTTAAAAACCTTCTGAAAACTTCCTCAATCTTATCAAACTTCCAAAACGGTCTACCTGATCAGAGGCAAAACATCTCAACTGAAGAGGAAACGTGAAGGAAATTGACACTGAACACAGTATTCTCAAGGAGTTAAAACACTTAACCAATACAAACCACTTAAACTAGTGCCAACTATGTGCGAATACACGCTTTTCAGTCGCCCAATTTCTAAGACGTTCGATTCACAATCATTCGTCCCCGCATTTTCCCTCCAGTTCTGGCGCCGCGAATATGCACTGTTTCCCATAGCAAACAAGGATGAGAGCCATGTTTCTAATGGCCACTTGAACGTTGAAGTCAAATGATGAATAATTTCGTGGAATCCTTAAATATCCGAATACAAATACACTAAAATTCCTTCATACCACATCAATATACAGGAAGAAAACACCTGACAGATCCCATGCAATGGTGATTCGGCGGCCAAGTAAATGCACGTTTGAAGCAAAACATTTGCTAATTAGCACTGAAGAATTGAACCAATGAATATTGACTGTCACTATGGCTTCTTTGGAAAGCAATAATTTCCCATATGTTCTTTAAAATAGAATTATCACGTCAATATTGCACAACTCCAGGTTCTCGAATAAGTCCATAATCCATGAAACAGTTGCTGAAGTTAAACGTAACTAAGTCCCAGCGTAATTAACCGATTGTGAGCAACCATCAGGATCACGCTGAACAGTTATTCGACACATTTCGTTAGTTCCGTTTTTGTTGCGATGTGTAATTAATTTGAGTGCTAAGAGAAGACTAGTGATTTGCAAAACACTAAACACCGCACAATCGAGTGTCAGAGAGTGAACACGCTCAAATCTGGTCCAGACACGCACGTTGTTTTCGATTGGTTCACGTCTGCCAATAGCATCAGCAAACGGAATCAACTCCCGTTGAAAAACCGCGTTAGAATGATATCAAAAAAATAATCGAATTACCTACGTTGTCCTCCTCGTACTCTGCTTAGGGTTTTGAATCATTATGTTTAAACGTTCACATGTGATTATGGATGTGTCTGTATGCCTGTAGGTACACATGGATGGGAATGTGCTCACACGATTCCCAACGGTGGCAAGACACAAAGGGCGGAAGTATAAAATGCCCACAACATCTCAGCATTCTCTACTAACAATAGAAGTAAAAATCAACGTTAGAGTAAGTTTTATTCTTGCCCAACAGCATACATAAATTATGATTACATCTCACAGTTCTCCCAATGATACCTAGGTGATGGTAAACGGGAGGTACATGAATTATTTTGCCAATGATTGTTCATTATAATGTACTTTATCTCAGAAAAAGAACTGAACAAAAGCACCAAAATTGCAGTTTCTAGGCAGTGGAATTAAACGGATTGGATAAAAACAGAAAAATATGGTAAAATAGGTATTCACTTTTATTCTCCCAACATTTTGCGTGAATTTATTTGGTCTCAATATATTCTTCCGCCGCAGAAAGAACGATATCCATAGCTAAGCAACAATTTCAGATATCAACCAGATAATCTCATTCAGGCATTATTGTATTGATAGATTCGCAAAGAAAACAGTCAATATCAATGTCCAGCTACGGCGACGATGATAGCTACAAAGCCACCACGGCCAAATTACCAAAATGTGATTGGTATCACATCAAATTCATGTGTCGCTTTTTCGCCGCCGAGGCTCTGGGATTGGGAATGATCGTTTTCCTCATTGCCTGTCACGCAGCAGAAGGAGACTTGGCAAGTAATGTCAGTGGACCGATCGTGGCTTCTGCCGCATTCGCAGTCTCAGTATGGACTGTGGGGCCTGTCAGTGGACCGCAAATAACTGGAGCTCTTTCACTTGCCCTACTCATGACCAGAAGAATCAATTTCGTCTATTTCATACTCGGTTTAGCAGGACAACTCTGTGGTGCACTCGTCGGAGTATCATTGGCTTCTCGTCTTGTTCCCGGCTTAATGGATAAAGCCAATCTGAACTTGCATGTACCGGGACAGGGTGTCACGGACGGACAGGCATTTGGAATGGAATGCATATGTTC